>OY757947.1:30992947-31045447 GCA_963585895.1 Sepioteuthis lessoniana | reverse complement strand
ATATCTGGGGAAAAAAATTCAGTAAAAAAGACGAAAAACACACGTGCTACTTGAAAATAATTATGCCGCTCATATGGCTAGTCAAAAGAAAAAACACTGACAGAATTACCTAAGATAAAACGTTATAAAGTCCTCAATACATGAGATAAAGCTAATATTATGAAAATAATTCCTACATGGCCAAGTGCGTGTCTACCTAGGTTTCTCGAAACGGCTCTTTTTTTCATTATATATATAAGTGTATGTGTGTATGTGTGTGTTCGTGTATATATATATATATATATATGTGAGAGTGAGAGAGAGAGAGAGTTTTCGTGTGCATATGTCTGTGCTGTAATAGGGATTCTGAATCATCTTTCAGATAGACTGGATGTGCTACCAAGGCCGCAGAGCCCGATCTGTCCAACATTTTTACCTATGGCTGGAAATAAGTTCGCTTTTTTCCAAATTTTCTGCCCTATACAGTGGGTTTCATAGTCGGCTAGTATGTGAATAAATTTTAGAAGTTTTGAAGGGGATTTTTTCTCCCGCTCTTTTTTCAGTGCAGACAATTTTCTTGACTTGCATAATCCTCTTACTATAATACCCACCCCCACCGGCATCAATCACAAAGAACCTCAATTAACACGGTCATTAAATTTTTCGATTAATTAAAATACGAGCTTGGTGTGGAGCTCATATTTATTTCATTACCGGCTGTGATCGCTTTCAGATTGATTGCGACTTGGCAAAGCCCAACGAGACATGAAAAGTCATGATAAATCCTACCAGTTACGAAGTCGAAGAAATTAGCATTCTACAGTGATTGACTTTGGTCGACGATTAAATTTATAGGTTGTTTCACACCCTGGCACCGACCAAAGCTCAGAGGAGACGAAAGCCGAGGGTTATCATACTTAATTACACCCAGGCCTATCTGATCAAAACTAAATTCTGTGCAGGGTAAATGCCAAAATTCTACAAATTCATTTGTTTTAACGGCATATCAACCGTCGTGGATTATTTAATGACAAAGCCATATTTGTAGAAGAACAGCAGTGATATTATTTAAGCCAAATGAGATAAGGGGTGCATACTTTTTTCCGATAATATTATTCCAAATGTGAACGTATTGCGTGACTGAAGTTCGAACTCACACCGACGGCGCAGTGTAGCACTTAAGCCACTACGCCACGGTGATCGCCCCACAAATTCATCGTAATTTCTGTCATATAAGACGCACATATACATGAGCAAATTGTCCTGTCAGTAGGGTTTTTATAACGCTGATTGAATCCCCCGTAAAGGGGAAGACCCTCCCTCACCCAAAAAAGGAGTATCCGTCTTATGACATTAAAAGGCAACTGATAATGTGACTCTACTTCCGAATATCAGAGGAATGGGGAGTATCCCTTCATTGTCATTACCCCCATGTCCACTGTGGCCCCCTGCGGTAGTATCTCTTGGGGTCATATCTATGAGTCAAATAGATATTTTTAAGAATTATTTACATTCAATAGGACCGTGGGCAAAAAATTTAAGAGGCCATTACTCTGGGTCAAATAGACTTTTTTGAAAATTATTTGTATTTGATTGGGATACTTGATATCATATAGTTTTTAATTATTTGTATTAAGATTAGTTTGTTCATTTTTTGTTAATAAAAGCTAATCTTTTATAGTTGATTACACTTACTTCATTTTTAGTTGATGATGGGTAATTCATTTCTCGTTAATAATAGTTAATAACAGTTACTTCATTTTTAGTTAATAATATTAAATTCCTTTCTAGTTAATAATAGTTACTTCATTTTTAGTTTATAATAGTTTATTCTCTCGCAGTTGATAAAAGTTGCTTCAATTTTACTAAATAATCATTAATTACTTTTCAGTTATTAATAGTGACCTCATTTTTATTTAATAATAATTCGTTAATAATACTTAATTCATCCGATTCAACTATTGGAAAGTACAATGAAATTTATTATTAGTTTTTTCTTTCATCTCGTATTTTCTAACCCAACTCACAATGGTCATCATAGTATCGTCGGTTTGACAATGAGGAGAGTGTGGGTCCCCCATTGGAATCCCCCTTCAAATTTTTATATGACCAGTGTAATATTTATGAACGGTATTTATGATCGACTTTCGGGCCATTTCCCAGTAGAAAGTAGCGATCACAAGTATTTGAACAAGCATACAATGTGTTTATCTGCACGAAATTTTCAAACAATTTGAAAGGCAGGAAACCTCTTTTTTTACATTTTGTAGCATTGCCTGATATCTCGATAAAATTTACATTACGAGCTTTCCGGTTTGTGCACTTAATTTTTTGAATCGTCCAGTCGGTGCGAAGACGTTGACCGTATCCTCTGGGGGTGTCCCCGTGGTGTAATGGTTAAAGCGCTGGACTGCGGAATTGTAGTAGGCGAGTTCGAACTCAAGTCGCGCTATTACGTTCACTTTCGGTAAAATACCCTAAGGAAAGGTATGAAATCTCTGATCCTCCTACCTATGGGTTAAATAGTACCACTACTGTCCTTCTAGCATTAAATAACCCGAGGTGGTTGATATGGCATTAAGTAACAAACAAACGTATCCTCTTAAGTATCCTTGAAATGATATTAAACTGCATCTTACTGTGAGGCTCTATTTCTGAAGATTTGGGGAAATTGGAGAACCTCTTCATTGCCATTACTGCCAGGTCCACTCTAACTTGAAGTGTTAGTACATGTTAGGGTCCCATCTACAGGTAAAGAATATATTTTTAAAGATTTTTAAATATATATTTTTAAAGATATATTTTTTAAAGATTCAATAGGATCTTACACAAAAAAATAAAAACCAAAAACCCTAAAGGAAAAATACACAAAAACTAAAAATATGAGCGTGCTTCAATAACCTCTTGGAATAAAACCACCCAAAACGGTTGGCATACCATCACCATCAATCAATAAATCAGTCGTAAAATTGTCTGTTCTACTGCTTCTGTAGGACACTTCAATTTACCAACTGTCATTGTTAAGTGAATTCGATTTACACTGAATTCGCCTGAACCTGAGTCTTGTACCAGACAAATACTTACAACCCTTGCATTTAATTAAGAGCATCATGGTTAGCAACTGTCTACGAGCCATTCTGACTACCCTGATTGTGTTATGGGCAGAAGAGCCCAATTCTCACCTGACCGATGACAAACGGTCCGAACATTGTCAGTTGATGGGTCTGACAGGGAGAGAGCGAAGGGGATAGAACAAGGGTGGGTGTTGTGTTTGACTGGTCGTCACAAGTGCCGTCACTGTTCGGCCGGCAGTGAAGGGTTGGAGACAAGACTGGGGGAAAGAGAGAGAGAGAGAGAGAGAGAGAGAGAGAGAGAGAGAGATAGACATGGGGCACAGACTGCACACTGCTCAGTTTGAGATGTCTACTTCCTGATTGAATCGGACTGACTGGACATTCGGTTTCTCCCCAAGATTAACTTGCAAGTGGTCAACTACAAAGAAGAGGGGAAAACTATTTTGGTTGGTCGCCTTGCAGTCACCTTCAACAGTCAATAAATCCATTACTTCAGCTAAAATCGTCAAACCAGGAATTGAACTTCTATACTTGGGCAAAAACTTTTGAAATGCAACCATGTTTTATTTGATTTCAAGGAAATCAAATTATTGGACTAATTTTACGCATATATACTTTATCATATACTTAGGCAGCAAGTCGTTACCTAAACATGTTCGGTTAAAGATCCTTTCAAAATCTTCAAATGAAGACGTTCGAATCTTCTTGTTATTTTTCTTATGTCTGGGTCAAGATGATGAAGAAAGTGTCCCATAGTAGCACAAGCGCTTTCGACCATTTCGCTGGTCATCCTCAGGAGTTGTGTTATGTTGTTTCTTGCTGAGAGTTTTATTTATACTTATTAGGAGTGGGGGTTTTGGGGTCTTTTTTTTTAAATAAATGGGGTTGGCTCATTCTATTAGGGTGGGTGGTTAGTTGGTGAAAATGTTTAATATGTTAAAGTCTGTGTTGAAAACAATTTTATTCGTCGTAGGTTTAATTTTTTATAGTTACCCAGACATAAAAAAAATAACAAGAAAAATCAAAATTCTTCAAGAAGAATCAATTGAAGATTTTGAAAAGGAAACAATCATTGGTGTTTAACTGAACAGGCCAGGCAGCGGTTACATCAATACTGCTATATGGCTGCACTACATGGACGCTAACAAAACGGCTGGAGAAGAAGCTAAACGGCAATTACACAAGAATGCTTCGTGCAATCTTAAACAAGTCCTGGCGGCAACACCCTACAAGACACCAACTGTACGGCCACCTGCTCCCTATCACGAAAACTATTCAAGTTAGACGAACCAGACATACAGGACACTGCTGGAGAAGCAGGGACGAACTCATAAGAGATGTACTCTTATGGACCCCCACACATGGCCGTGCAAAAGCAGGACGACCAGCACGAACATACATTCAGCAGCTATGTGAGGATACGGGATGTTATTCTGAAGACCTACCTAGGGCGATGAGTGATAGGGAGGAGTGACGAGAGAGGGTCAGGGATATCCGTGCTACCAGCGCGATATGATGATGAAAGTTGGCGACTTTAGTCGAGGGTGACCCGAAGGTTCCCTTTTCGATAGCTACTACACCAAGGTGTAAGGGAGGGCGCTACTCTTTTCCCTGGATTACTCCACTTTATCATTGATCTGTACCTTATTATGCTGAGTGTTAAGTAAAGAGGCATCGAGTACCATTTTAAAAGTCTTTGATATGACCTGACCGGGGATTGAACCCTTGTCTCCCGGGCCAATGGCAATCTCTCTCTCTCTCTCTATATATATATATATATATATATTCAAGCAAGTTTTGTAAAAGACGATGGAGCACTGTTTGTTTATTATCTTTAGTTTTATTTTTTCAAGGCACTTTATTATTTTTCTAGTGTCGAGATCTATATGGTAAAGGAATTGTCTCATATCTTCTGCCCAAGCGCTTTCGACCATACTTTTGGTCTTCATCAGGGGTAGTGTAGTTTTGAGTTGATGGATTGAGTTTTATTGTTTTAATTATTTGTAGCGTTTTGTTTTGAAGTTGTCAGTTGGAACGTTTTCGGTGTTTGGTTTAAAAATCAGTCGCAGCACTAAAACCATTCGGACAAATAGAATTACAACAAAATCTAGGAAACAGAAATAGGAAGTGTTGGGTATCCCCTGCCTTTTCGGCACAATGAGCTAGTCCATCTGCCATATATAGTAGTAGCTTCTTATACCAGAGGGTCTAAGAGTCTAGAAGGTGAACAGCCGCTCCTTATAACGGAAGCCAATACTATTGATGGACTATATCCTTATCCTTATTCTATGTTGACTAACCCTGCGTTCTTGTTACTTAGAGTCTCTATTTAAATACTTTTCCTTGTGAATATAACTCTATTCCTCACATATCGTGGTTTATCTTTTTATTATTACTACTACTACAAGCGTTCACCATCCAGAACGCAACAGGAAGGAAAATAATTGTATGGATATTTCAAGCTACAAACTGAAGACATTTCACACGAGAAGACCTGGAAATGGCTAAAAAAGGAAACCTTAAAAGAGAAATTGAATTTTAAATAATGATTACACAAAACAGCACCATAAGGAACAATTGCATTAAAGCAAAAATCGATAATACACAACCAAATTGTAAGTGTTGGTAATGTGGTGATAGAGACGAAATGATTAATGACATGAAAAGGGATTATAGAACATTTGCAGAGAAACAGTACAAGATTAGGCATGATTGAGTGGGAAAGGTGATCCACAAGGAATAGTGCAAAAAATTGAAATTTGACCATATGAAAAAGTGGTATATGCACAAACAAGAATCCGTCCGAGAGAACAAAACACAAAGAATTTAAGAGCACCTAATACAGGTCAGAAGAACAGAACGAGTGATCATCATCATCATGTCGTGCTGGTAGCATGGATATCCCTGACCCTCTCTCGCCACTTTTCGCTATCGTTCATCGCCTCTGGCAGGTCTTCTGGACTACATCCCGTATCCTCACATAGTTGCTGAATGTATGTTCGTGCTGGTCGTCCTGCTTTCGCTCAGCCATATGTGGTGGTCCATAAGAGTACATCACTTATGAGTTCGAGCCTGCAGAACCAGTGATAATTAACAAAAAAAAAAAAAAAAAAAAAAAAAAGAGGATTTGCCACAGAGAGGATTTTGTCGTTTCCAGCGTTTCCATGGCGCAGTAGCTACTGAAAAGGGAGCCTTCTGGTCACCCTTGACTACGGTCGCCAACTTTACTTTATATATATATATATATATATATAGTCATCCACATTACTGTGTTAGGGGAGTATATATCCCTCAATAGTCATCCACACTATATATATATATATATATATATAATGTATTTACATCTTAATTTTAATACTGGTAGAGTGAAAAAATCCCAAATGATTCAAACAAATACACAAATCGGTACTTGGGGTAAAAAATTCCATCAAAAAGAAAAGGCTGAAAACAAACGTATTGTCTGAAAAAAATCAAAGAATATCGTAATGGCGAGCCAAAAGAAAAAAAATCAGACAGAGGACTAAGTAAACGATGAAAGTGCTCAATACACGGTAGAGCAAATATTAATATAAGTAAACTGACAAATTTCAACATCTCACTATATATATATATATATATATATATGAATGGAGTGAAATGTTGATATTTGTCAATTTGTCTTTCTTTCGGCTGTTGGCTTTTTGACAATACGCACTCCTAAACCACTCACTTAGAATAATGCATTAGTATAGTTTTATATAGTTTCATTTTATTCGACTTACTTCTTTTCTGTGAGCAGCTTCTGTCATTTCGAGGCCAAGTTCAAAACAAGTTTCTATATATATATAGACAGACAGACAGAGAAAGAGAAACAGATAGATATGAATGGTCTGATATATATATATATATATATATATATATATATATATATCTGTTCATGTCAGATCCTATCTGGACTGAGTATTAGAAGAGCTGACACTGATTTTGTTACATGTCACACGTTCCACAATGTAGCGTGAACTGACCATATGCTTGTTAAGGTCAATCTACGGTTAGTTAATAGGCCTAGTCGAGCGAGCTACTGGAAGTTCAATGCCACCTAATTGGACATACGTGTTAAAGCGTGGCAGGGTGTCCCAGGGTTTCCTTGACCGTAGTAGGGGGTGAACTGGAGTATTTTTCGATTAAATTGGTTTGTTTTGACAGACTGCATTCTTTATGAAAAGAAAGGAATGAACATTAGTTCGGACGCATGCGCAGTAGTAGGAATACGAAAGCGCGTGCAAAGAGAAACACCTAGTTATGTATATATCAACATCTCTGATTGGCCTTTACGGATATTAGATCCTCTATATAAGGGTTACAGAACTTAATATTACCTGTGCTAATGGAGGTTTGGCGGCTGCACTGTTGGAACTGTTATCAAGTCGGCTACCTCGCGAAAGCCTGCCCACAGAAAAACCCCGAACCAACAGAGAAACCAGCTGAATTTACACAAACGCCGGAAACCAACGACACTGCAGCTCCAAAGGTAGACCAACAAACCACCACAAATGAATGGACCCTTGTAACCCGCAAGAAGAAGAAGGATACACCCCAAAGAAGTGAAAAAAAGCAACCACACCAGCACCTTCACAAGTAACACAAGAAATTCCTCCATCACCAACAATTTCAGCCATTCAAAAAGACTCCTTCTGCAGCATATTCACCAACACCCAAGGACAAAACTTCACCAAAGAAAATAACAAAAAATACTCGACAAACTCCCATGGATACCTCCCAATGTTTAAAACGAAGAAGGGGCAGCGGTGAAGACCATGCCGAAAAGCTCTGTCCAAACACACCTCCCCATCAAACCCCTGCCCATAGCGAAAAATTTCCTACTCCCCGTCCCAAAACTTCATCATCAAGAAAACAGCCACCCTCATCACCAGGAACCGAGTCAACAATCCCATCAGCCACCCCTTCAATTTAAACAACCCTCCCACCATCAAAACACCCATTCAATCAGGCAATCAAACATTTCGCATGCGCCTTCTCACTCTTCCCCCACCTTTTCTATAACCCTCTCTACTCTCTCTCTTCCTCATTACGGTTCAATACTTCATCACAGTCCAGCAACTAGCAAAAAATGCCAGCGTAGAACCAAGTTAGTTCCACCGGTGGAAAGCGAGAACAAAGACTCATTTCAAATAGCAGTAGCCCTCTGTTCTACGGAGCTGGAAATCAGAGATGGTTTCCTGCTCCGGAAAGCGCTAAAATCTCGACAAGAACTGAAAGAAACTTCAAAGAAAAAAGTTGAAAACCCGTTTAATTTTATGGCTGCACCCATGGTGACCACCTTAGTCCGCTCCCCTGGCAGCCGAACCCAAAATTTGCGGTATTTTCTGGAGAAATTGATAGAAAGAAATGAAAAATATAAGATAGATTGATAGAAATGAAAAGTCTAAGATAGATAGAAAGACAAGTGGACACACACACACACACACACACTCACACACACACACACATATATATATATATATATATATATATGACAAAAGACATATGTTGCTTTCGTTCGTTGGTTGGGTTTTATGGCATATCAACCTTTGTAGGTTATTTCATGCTAAATCCATTTTTATACAAATATTCAGTTATATTTCAAACAATTCAGTTTAGCATGTGTACACGGTGGAGTTGAAGCACCTCTCACTAAAGAAAATGATGTCATTTTGTGTTTGGCGGGTCCCTGTTTATGTGCACCACTCTTTTTACAGGGCCCTAAAACAGTTTCCTTTAGATGTTGGATGTGTGCTTGATGAACTCTCGAACCTCTGAATAAATGTTACTGCAGTGCAAGAGACTCACTTCACTTGCATTGCAGACTGTCGGGTACAGGAGGATGACTATGTCATCCTTTCCGCATTCGGCATTCGAAGGAGCATTGGGGTCTCTTTGCTAATTGGACGCAGCCTTAATGCTGATTTAAATTTTGCTCTTGCGGATGACGGGGCCGGCTGATTGTGGCCATTGTTGCTGCTGAAAGTTTCGAGTTTTTGAGTGGTCGCGGTTTATGCACCCAACATTGCTGCAAAGAGGGTTTCCTTTTATCGGCAGTTAGCGCCGTTCCGCGATGATTCGATGATTAGTTTTAATGGATGATTGAAATGCGATCCTAGATCCCAAGATAGACAGGTTCGAAAGGGGAGCTAGGGGGTTGGGAAGGTGTGAAAGCAGCCTGATCGATTTTACACATCACCATGACATGGTCGCCAGATTTCGTCTGGATCACCTAGGGAGGGAGATGTGGACGTGGTTAGATAGTTCACCCTCTGTCCATGCCAGATCCTATCTGGACTGAGAGTTAGAAGAGCTGACACTGATTTTGTTACATGTCACACGTTCCACAATGTAGCGTGAACTGACCATATGCTTGTTAACGTCAGTCTACGGATAGTTAATAGGCCTAGCTGAGCGAGCTACTGAAAGTTCAATACCACCTAATTGGACATACGGGACTTCCCTGACTGGCTGGACGGGCATTAGAGGGAGCAGTTATCGGGAATAAGTGGTGAGGATCACTAAAACATAGGAATAGAGATTTCACTATGAAATACGTTCGCCAGCTCAGCTTAGATAGGATCAGGGTGGTTAAATCTTTAGAAGATAAGCTTTACCGGGCGTTAAGCCAGCGAGTGCCATAAGGGATAAATCTAAAAAGAGTTACCAACGAAGCCGAAAAATTCAATGCGTTTGCGCACGAGAAAGTAGTAGGATGGTTCCCTCTCGGTATATCGAATCGGTCAAGTTCCCGGACGGACACGTGCTCCAGTCGAATTGTAAATGTGCGAGGCCTTCCAGGTGCATTTATCGTGATCACTTTGCTCGCTGTCCTGACCTTCTGACCTGTCCTGACCTGGCTTTCGGAAGGTTGAAGCCGCTAGCTGCCAGAGTGTGGTTACTGAATGCAAAGTCCCTGACGCATGTTGGCGTCAGCAAATCGCCAGGAATAGATGATTTGCCCTGCGAAGTCTACTTGAGGCTGCCGCGCATGTTTGTGCCTATTCTGACGGATATGTTCAACCACTGGTTCGCCCAGGAAGTCATCTCTGGTAGCGTTACTAAGGGCGTGATCACATTGCTAAAGAAGGTGGCAGGCATGTTTTGGGGGACTTAAATGACTATAGGGCCATAACTCTGCTTAACATAGAGTAAAAGATTTAGGCCCGAGTCTTAGCGAACTGTTTGCAGCTTGTCATCTTATCGGACCTGAGCGAAACAACAATGTGAAGAGGAGATTCATCCAAGGCAACTTACACTTGTTGCGCGAGATCCTACAGAGGTTAGAAGACGGCACCGAAGCCGCGCTGATCTATTTGGATCAGTTCGCCTTCTATAAGGTTAACTATCGGTTCTAGCCGACTGTTTTGTAAACTGCCAGATTCAAACCAGAGTTCCGCAAGTTGGTTAGCATGATGTGCAAAAACCTGCAGACAGTGGTGCAGATGAACGGGAAGCGCTTGGGATACATTTGCGATCAAGCAGTTGCTCCGTCAGTGTTGCCGCCTGTCTAATCTTCTGTATGTGTTCGCTTTCGAGCCCCTGCACCGCAGGCTTAGGGATGAGGAGGCAGCATTCCTTTTGCTGACCTTCTTTCGGCAAATGTATCTGCTTACGTTGATGATATCACTGTCTTTGTGTCTCACCGTTTCAACTTAAAAGCGGTGAAGCAGGTGGTTGCGAGGTACGATCTGATAGAAGGGGCCAATATCAGCTTTGATAATTGCAAAGCTTTCCGGTTAGGTGCTAGGAGAGGCGGAATTCTTTGGTCGATCCTTGCGGAAGGACTCGGTGTGGAGGCGAAAGACGAGTGATACCTTTCCTCGCCTTAAGTCAGACCCCAAAGCTGAAGGTCGACGTTAGATGAGGGGCGAAACTCCTAGGTCCAGTGACCTTACTTGGCCTCGAAAGGAATTGTATCGAGATCTAGTAGTGAGCTCCACTTCGGATCCTCTCGTTCGCATTAGAATTGGGCACCAGATTGGGGCTTCTTGAATAACTCTTAATTCTTGCTTACCAAGCGGCTTGCACGGAATGCGTTGCCCCTTTTTGGTTTGAATTACAAAGCTGGTTTGGCAGACATATCCGATTATCCTCGCTGTGATAGTGGCATCAAAGAAATGGCTGAGCACACATTCTACTCCAGCATGCGATTTCGCTCGTTTTGGAATCACGTCGGGGAGTGGACGGCCTGCATCTCACCTAAGCAGCTCGACGTTTGTTAGGTCGTAGACAACGTTTTGCCTCGATCTCAAGGTGAGAAACGAGCGGTGTTTCTCGTGATCCTAGCTGTCGCAAGAATTTTGATTTGGATGACGCGAAAGAAAGGATTGTATGACGGTACAAACTTTCTCATCGTGATCTGATTTTTGTTCTTTATGCATCAGCTTAGAGTCAGATTGAGATGCGATAGAAAACACTTGGACCGCATAATATTAGACAAAAGGTGGATGCATGCAGTGAGTCTGGTAGCAAGAAAGGGGGCAAGGTTGGAGTCATCCTTCCCTCCTCTTTCTGCGCATGACGACCACGGACCGGGTCTTTCAACATCCCACCCTCTGTAAGCAGGCACTATTTGGCCCCCTATTTCTCTAGTTAGCAGTACGTCGTGAGTCACTGTCCCCGCCATCTAGTGGCTTGGCTCCAAGATCTTCCTCACCCACATTTTTTTGTAACCTATCCCTCTATCCAGTCCCACATTTCTGAAGATCTTAGATTTTCATAATTATATTTTCATCCCTGTAACCCATATTAGTCTCCTGCACTGCGCCCTAACCTACGTTTCTTTTTCTTATTAGTTTAGTTTCCTCCTCCATTAAGAATGGTCCGGTTTGTTTTCGGTCCTCTTGGAAACCGGAAAACAGTCGATCTCTATATTATTGATTGGGGGATGGAAGAGTAACCAAACTTTGTTTTAGGTATTAACCAAGACAAAAACTCATTGACAAGTCGGCTGGAGCTGTAGAATACACTGACTGAAACTCTGCAAAGGTCCGGTTTGTTTTCGGTTCTCTTGGAAACCGGAAAACAGTCGATCTCTATATTATTGATTGGGGGATGGAAGAGTAACAAAACGGGATTTTTTTTTCTATATTTTTCATTTTTTTCTTCCATCATATCTACTAATTGTACATAGATCATTTTCCGTAAAATAAAATCTTGCATTTCCATCCGAGGTTTTTAATTAGGGCTTTTCTCATAGAGCAAATGCTGTATTTTGGTGGTTGCAGCGATCCTGGTAAAGGATGAATACTTTATTGTATTATATGAATGGTTCGGTGAATGTGGCTAGGTAGGGACCCATTAGTTTCATAGTCAGGCAAAACCGCTCCCCGTCTCGCTCCCCCTCATAAAGCTTGGAGCTTTGTGCTCCCCAAAATTGTATTGTTTCAATATTTTCTTTGGAAATTAAAGTCGGAGTGATACATAAGTGAAGGTGACCTAGAAAGAGAGAGAGAGAGACAGAGACAGAGATAGAGAAATACAGAGAAAGAGATAGATATGAATAGTCTGATATATATATATATATATATATATATATATATATATATATATATATATATAGACAGAGAGAAAGCGAGACAGACAGACAGACAGAGATAGATAGATAGAAGTTTTTAGCATTCTTGGGTGTTGTTGTCATTAAAAAAGAAATATATGAATAGACTAGAATAGATAGATTCATACAGAGGCACCATATACACTCACGCACACACACACATGTTGTGTGTGTGTGTGTGTGTGTGTGTGTAAGAGAGAGATTGAGTGCAAGTTGGCTCAGATAAGATTTCCCAATCATAAAATATGAAATAACGATTTTTTGTTGGGTTTTGTTTGGTCTTTTTCTGTTTGGAGTTCAATAAAATGTAGGAAAGGTTTTTTGATGGGTTAAAATTTATTTCATTGACGTATTTCTCAACCAATCAAACTGTGCAAAGAAAAACATCTTTGTCTTTCGGATGCCGAAGGCGAAGAGGAAAATATAATTTATCGCATCCATCAGACAGAGAAACGTAAATACAAACAAGGTTCTAAAAATATCAGTTGCTTCGGAAAATAAAGTCGAAAATTCTGGACATGCAATGAAATTCTTTGACACAAGAGGAATTTAATTTTCAAAAACTTTGTTTTAGGTATTAACAAAGACAAAAACTCATTGACAAGTCGGCTGGAGCTGTAGAATACACTGACTGAAACTCTGCATAGGTGTGAGACCACCCCCACGAGTCTCCTGGATATAAGACTAAAAAATTTGATGGTGACGTTCCACTGATGATGGGACTTTGGAAAATACAGAGTACCTCTTCATTGCCATTGCTCCCAGGTCCACTCTGTCCCGGAGTGGTAGCGCCTGATAGGGTCCTATCAATGGGTTAAATAGAAATAAACTCCGTACTTGCTAAATTGAATTGTTTGAAATGAAACTGTTTTTGACATTGAAACTGTACTTACGCTAAGCTGGATTGATTAATATAGAACTATCTTGATATCTAATAGTGAGTAAAAAATTGTATACTAATATTAAACTAAATTGTTTGAATTAAAACTGTGTGACTAAACCGAATAGCTTGAAATGGAAATGTTTTTGACAATCAAACCGTGTACTCATGCTAAACTGAATTGTTTGAAATAGAACTGAATATTTGTATTAAAATGGATTTAGCATTAAATAACCTACAAAGGCTGATATGCCATAAAACCTAACCAACCAACGAAAGCAACTCATGCTAAAACTAAGTCTTTTGTCATATATATATACATATATATCCACCTGTCTTTCTGTCTATCTTAGACTTTTCATTTCTATTTATCTTATACTTTTCATATCTATCTATCTATCTATCTATCCATCTTTCTTTCTCAATTTGATCATATCTATATATCTATCTATCTAAATCTGATGATATCTATCTATCTATCTATCGATCGATCTATGTCAAAATGTATATGTATATACATTTTGTATGAACATTGATGTGTGTACAGAATTGTTTGGTTTAGTTTTTTTTATTATTTTATTTGCATATGAACCTTCATAGGTAATTTAGTGCACAAACCATCTTTGTAGAGGAAATGAAGAGGTACTATTTAACCTATTCCTGGAGAATAAAGGGGTTCTTACCGTTACCTGAGTTTATAAATCCGAAAGTGAATTTAATAGCGTGATTAGAATTCGAACTCGCTTCCTACGATGCTGCATTCCAGTACGTTAACCCCAACGCCACAGGGATCCCCTCAATAGGTGTAATAGCATAAGATGGTACCTAAACAATTTTGGATCTAAACAAACTGTTATGGTTCCGTGATGAAAAAATATAATTTCATCATACGAAATATATCTTTTTAGCTGACGCCAAATATTAGTGTAGAAAATTAGGGAAAAACTTCCCTTTTCCCTCCTGACTGAGAACAAATAAGGAATAAGAGACGACTAGTTAAACCAGACATCGACCAGAACGGACCTGATACTTTTCGTTTCATGAAATTCAAAGCTTAACAATCCGAATGCTTTTATCAACACAGATTTTCTCAGAACAAAAAAAAATGATGCACACACATACTACAAGTAATGCATTTATAGACAAATACAAAAAGAAAATTTATATCATCATCATCATCATCATCGTGTCGAGCCACCAGCACAGATATCCCTGACCCTCTCTCGCCACTCCTCCCTATCGTTCATTGCTTCTGGCAGGTCCTCAGGGCTTCATCCCGTATCCTTACAGAGCTGCTGTATGTAGGTTCGAGCTGGTCGTCCTGAATTTGTTCGACCATATGACGGGGTCCATAGGAGAACATCACTTATGAGCTCGTCCCTGCTTCTCCAGCAGTGTCCTGCATGTCTGGTTCGTCTAACTTTGATAGTTTTCGTAATGTGAGGTAGGTGGCAAAACAGTTAGGGCTTTGTGGAGTGTTGTCTCCCGGACTTTTTCAATATTCCTCGCAGCATTCTCGTGTAGGCGCCGTCAAGCTTTTTCTCCAGCTGTGTAGTTAGCGTCTATGTAGTGCATCCATATAGTAGCATCGCACGACCGCTGCTTGGAAGAAACTGCGTTTCATTTTATTGGTCAGGTCTGATTTCCATATGACCGATAGTTTATCGATAGCTGTCCATGCCTTTGTTAGCCGCGTTTCGATGTCTTTTTCGGTGGCTGAAACACTGCTTCGTAGGTAGGTGAACTTTGTCTACAAGTTTCAGAGAGACACGTTTAATTTGTTTCAATATGTGTCTTCTTCTCGTTATTTATCGTAATGTTGCGTGTTTTCTATTCACTTTATTTCTGTAAAAACAAGTGGGTAGGGAACGAAGGATTCCGACGACGACCGTTACCAACACATAACTACCTGATAATTTAAGTTACCCCCCACATTTTTTACTTGACCCTGTAACAAAACATTAACAGATAGAAAATAAAACGAAAGAATAATTCTGTCATAAACTGGGAGCCCTAGATATGACACAAAACCATCCGATGGTAAGGCCCCAGCCCTGGAACTTTTGAGAATATGGAGTACCCCTTCATTTCCATTACTCTCTGTCCCACTCTGACCCGGAGTAGATGCACCTGATAGGGTTCTAGGAATGGGTCGAATGGAACTGTTTGGTATTTAAACAGTATTCAAACGAATGACTAAAGTTAAATCGAAATTTTTGAAATAGAACTTTGACTATTTAACTGCCTATAAACAAATGACCGATAATTAATTGGAATATTGGTAATATATATCAATATTTTGAACCATTTAAGTGAGTGCAAATGAATGAATCGTGTTGAATAGAATAATTAGTGTTTCAACAGTTTAGAAACAAAAACAATAACAGAGTGCAAACAAATTAGCTGTAACTCACTTAAAAATGAAATTACCTACAAATTATTCCGAAACAAATCATCAATGTATATTCATTTAAATACGCGAAAACAAATGATTATTAGTAAATAGAATTATTCGTGTTAGATAAAAATGCTTAACACCCTTTAACTGTATCCCCAAAAAAAATAAGCTCAGGCTTTTTGAAAATGTTATCTACAAAAAGTGTTTACAAATCATATATTTAATATATACTTATAAAAATAAGTTGGCATTAAATGACCTACAATGGTTGATATGAAATAAAACCCAACCAAACCAAAACATATATATTTAAAATAAATTTACAAATTGAATATGGCATTAAATAACCTACAATGGTTGATATGCCATAAAGCCCAACCAAACCAAATCATATATATTTGATATATATGTATAAAAAGGATTTTGCATTAAATAACTTACAATGGTTGGTATGTAATAAAACCCAACCAAACCAAAACATATATATTTAATGAATATGGATGAAGAGGATTTGGCATTAAATAACCTACAGTTGTTGAGGGGGTGTCCTCGTGGTGTAATGGTTAAACCGATGGATTGCGGAATCGTAGTAGGCGAGTTCGTACTCCAGTCGCGCTATTATGTTCACTTACGGGCAAATATCCTTCGGAAAGATATGAACCCCCTTATCCTCCCAGCTCTGCGTTAAATAGTACCACTACTGTTCTTCTAGGAGAATGGCTTTGGCATTAAATAACCTAAAAACAGCTGATATGCCATTAAAACAAAGAAACCAAACCAAACATGCCATAAAACCTAACCAAACCAAATCATATTTATTTGATATATATGTATTAAGAGGATTTGGCATTAAATAACCTACAGTTGTTGATATACCATAAAACCCAACCAAACCAAAACATATATATTTTATTTATATGGATAAAGAGGATTTGGCATTAAATAACATACAGAGGTTGATATACCATAAAACCCAACCAAACCAGATCATATATATTTAAAATAAATTTACAAAACGAAATGGTATTGAATAACCTACAATGGTTGATATGCCATAAAACCTAACCAAACCAAATCATATATATTTAATATATGTATAAAGAGGATTTGGCATTAAATAACCTACAATGGTTGATATGCCATAAAACCCAACCAAACCAAATCATATATATTTAATATATATGTATAAAGAGTATTTGGCATTAAATAACCTACAATGGTTGATATACCATAAAACCCAACCAAACCAAATCATATATATTTAATATATATGTATGAAGAGGATTTGGCATTAAATAACCTACAATGGTTGATATGCCATAAAACCCAACCAAACCAAATCATATATATTTAATATATATGTATAAAGAGTATTTGACATTAAATAAGCTACAATGGTTGATATGCCATAAAACCCAACCAAACCAAATCATACATATTTAATATATATGTTTAAAGAGGATTTGGCATTAAATAACCTACAGTTGTTGATATGCCATAAAACCCAACCAAACCAAACATATATATTTTATTTATATGGATAAAGAGGATTTTGCATTAAATAACATACAGTGGTTGATATACCATAAAACCCAACCAAACCAAATCATATATATTTAAAATAAATTTACAAAACGAAATGGTATTAAATAACCTACAATGGTTGATATGCCATAAAACCTAACCAAACCAAATCATATATATTTAATATATATGTATAAAGAGGATTTGGCATTAAATAACCTACAATGGTTGATATGCCATAAAACCCAACTAAACCACATCATATATATTTAATATATATGTATAAAGAGGATTTGGCATTAAATAACCTACAATGGTTGATATGCCATAAAACCCAACTAAACCACATCATATATATTTAATATATATGTATAAAGAGGATTTGGCATTAAATAACCTACAATGTTTGATATGCCATAAAACCCAACTAAACCAATCATATATATTTAATATATATGTATAAAGAGTATTTGGCATTAAATAACCTACAATGGTTGATATGCCATAAAACCTAACCAAACCAAATCATATATATTTAATATATATGTATAAAGAGTATTTGGCATTAAATAACCTACAATGGTTGATATGCCATAAAACCTAACCAAACCAAATCATATATATTTAATATATATGTATAAAGAGGATTTGGCATTAAATAACCTACAATGGTTAATATGCCATAAAACCTAACCAAACCAAATCATATATATTTAATATATATGTATAAAGAGGATTTGGCATTAAATAACCTACAATGGTTGATATGCCATAAAACCCAACCAAACCAAAACATATATATTTTATTTATATGGATAAAGAGGATTTGGTATTAAATAACCTACAATGGTTGATATGCCATAAAACCCAACCAAAACCATCGAGACTAAACCTAATTATGACCTGCATTACTGAGGTAGATTCAATTTTTTTCGTGCAATTTAGGCAATTTAGACAGGAATGTTTTAGGTGTGTCAAACAAAATATTTCATTTCTTTTCTAATAAGTTCTATTCGTTAATACCCTGTGGAATCAGAGATTTCCATTATGAGCTAGTTTAATACATCTGAGACATGACAATTAAGGTTTTATAAAAGATCTTCCCGACAGATAATAGGAATAAACGACTTAACGCTTACAGACATTTATAGTGGCAAGCGGGACTCAAATGTGTTTTTATTTCCACTCAAAAATGTAAAACATATTATTTTTTTCTGACTAATTCTAATGTTGGTCTTTAATGATTAGGGACTAAACGGCCCATTGGTTTAGTGGTAAGAGTGTTCACCGAATAGCCAGAAAGACCGGAATTCATTCCTAGGTCTAGTCATAACAAAGACTCAGAAAATGGTACTTGGTAACTCCTTGCTTAACACTCAAGATTATAAGGTAAGTATCAAGGGTAAAGTGGAGCAATACAGGGAAAGAAGTACCCCCCCACCTCATGTACAAATTGGTTTTGTAGCTATTAAACGGGAGCCTTCGGGTCACCCTCAACTACAATCGCAAACTTTACTTTTATCTTAAGAGTTTTCTGTCATACTAAATGAGTCAAACGTTTTGCAGAATTATCATGCTATCCGAGGTTCAATCCCAGGTTGAGTCATACCAAAGACTCTAAAAAATGGTACTTGATACCTCTTTGCTTAACACTCAGCATTATAAAGTACGTATCAAGGGTAAAGTAGAGCAATACAGAGAAAGAATTAGCCCCCTCCCCTCTACCTCGGTGTAATAGCTATTGAAAAGGAAGCCTTCAGATCACCCTCGACTATGGTTGTCAACTTTACTTAAATTCTTATATAAAATCAACCCTGGTTGTAACATTAAGGCATTTTATAGGAATTCAGAAAAATACATATATAGTTATCGTTCAGGATAAATTTCTGACGCAACGATTTACAACTGTTTATAGCTATGAACAATTGATACTGAAAACTTCACGGTCAAACCAAGTTGGGAATAATATTCTTCAATCCCAACACCATTTCTTTATCTGTACTATCGAAGATGTAAAAGTGTTGAGAGAAATAAATATTTTGAAATATTCCATGCGATAAATAGAGAGCGATAAAAAAAATAGTTGATCGGGTTTAATGGTATATCAACCTTTGCTGGTTATTGATGCTAAATTCTCTCTCTCTCTCATATACATATATATATATATATATGTATTTTATGTTTTGTAAGTGAAGAGTTTGCTGGAAACATTATTTTAAAAAGTGTTAAAGCGCATTTATTTTCACAGAGTAAAACGGTTTCAAGTATTGCTATTTAACACTAATAATTCTATTTAATATCAATCATTTGTTTGGACACAATAAAACGGTTTCAAGTATTGCTATTTAACACTAATAATTCTATTTAATATTAATCATTTGTTTGGACACAATAAAACGGTTTCAAGTATTGCTATTTAACACTAATAATTCTATTTAATATTAATCATTTGTTTGGACACAATAAAACGCTTTCAAGTATTGCTATTGAACACTAATAATTCTATTTAATATTAATCATTTGTTTGGACACAATAAAACGGTTTCAAGTATTGCTATTTAACACTAATAATTCTATTTAATATTAATCATTTGTTTGGACACAATAAAACGGTTTCAAGTATTGCTATTTAACACTAATAATTCTATTTAATAGTAATCATTTGTTTGGACACAATAAAACGATTTCAAGTATTGCTATTTAACACTAATAATTCTATTTAATAGTAATCATTTGTTTGGGCACAATAAAACGGTTTCAAGTATTGCTATTTAACACTAATAATTCTATTTAATATTAATCATTTGTTTGGACACAATAAAACGGTTTCAAGTATTGCTATTTAACACTAATAATTCTATTTAATATTAATCATTTCTTTGGACACAATAAAACGGTTTCAAGTATTGCTATTTAACACTAATAATTCTATTTAATATTAATCATTTGTTTGGGCACAATAAAACGGTTTCAAGTATTGCTATTTAACACTAATAATTCTATTTAATATTAATCATTTGTTTAGACACAATAAAACGGTTTCAAGTATTGCTATTTAACACTAATAATTCTATTTAATATTAATAATTTGTTTGGGCACAATAAAACGGTTTCAAGTATTGCTATTTAACACTAATAATTCTATTTAATATTAATCATTTGTTTGGACACAATAAAACGGTTTCAAGTATTGCTATTTAACACTAATAATTCTATTTAATATTAATCATTTGTTTGGACACAATAAAACGGTTTCAAGTATTGCTATTTAACACTAATAATTCTATTTAATATTAATCATTTGTTTGGACACAATAAAACGCTTTCAAGTATTGCTATTTAACATTAATAATTCTATTTAATATTAATCATTTGTTTGGACACAATAAAACGGTTTCAAGTATTGCTATTTAACACTAATAATTCTATTTAATATTAATCATTTGTTTGGACAAAATAAAACGGTTTCAAGTATTGCTATTTAACACTAATAATTCTATTTAATATTAATCATTTGTTTGGACACAATAAAACGGCATCAAGTATTGCTATTTAACACTAATAATTCTATTTAATATTAATCATTTGTTTGGACTCAATAAAACGGTTTCAAGTATTGCTATTTAACACTAATAATTCTATTTAATATTAATCATTTGTTTGGACACAATAAAACGGTTTCAAGTATTGCTATTTAACACTTACAATTCTATTTAATATTAATCATTTGTTTGGACACAGTAAAACGTTTTCAAGTATTGCTATTAACACTAACAATTCTATTTAATATTAATCATTTGTTTGGACACAATAAAACGGTTTCAAGTATTGCTATTTAACACTAATAATTCTATTTAATATTAATCATTTGTTTGGACACAATAAAACGCTTTCAAGTATTGCTATTTAACACTAATAATTCTATTTAATATTAATCATTTGTTTGGACACAATAAAACGGTTTCAAGTATTGCTATTTAACACTAATAATTCTATTTAATATTAATCATTTGTTTGGACACAATAAAACGGTTTCAAGTATTGCTATTTAACACTAATAATTCTTTTTAATATTAATCATTTGTTTGGACACAATAAAACGCTTTCAAGTATTGCTATTTAACACTAATAATTCTATTTAATATTAATCATTTGTTTGGACACAATAAAACGGTTTCAAGTATTGCTATTTAACACTAATAATTCTATTTAATATTAATCATTTGTTTGGACACAATAAAACGGTTTCAAGTATTGCTATTTAACACTAATAATTCTATTTAATATCAATCATTTGTTTGGACACAATAAAACGGTTTCAAGTATTGCTATTTAACACTAACAATTATATTTAATATTAATCATTTGTTTGGACACAGTAAAGCGTTTTTAAGTATTGCTATTAACACTAACAATTCTATTTAATATTAATCATTTGTTTGGACACAATAAAACGGTTTCAAGTATTGCTATTTAACACTAATAATTCTATTTAATATTAATCATTTGTTTGGACACAATAAAACGGTTTCAAGTATTGCTATTTAACACTAATAATTCTATTTAATATTAATCATTTGTTTGGACTCAATAAAACGGTTTCAAGTATTGCTATTTAACACTAATAATTCTATTTAATATTAATCATTTGTTTGGACACAATAAAACGGTTTCAAGTATTGCTATTTAACACTTACAATTCTATTTAATATTAATCATTTGTTTGGACACAGTAAAACATTTTCAAGTATTGCTATTAACACTAACAATTCTATTTAATATTAATCATTTGTTTGGACACAATAAAACGGTTTCAAGTATTGCTATTTAACACTAATAATTCTATTTAATATTAATCATTTGTTTGGACACAATAAAACGCTTTCAAGTATTGCTATTTAACACTAATAATTCTATTTAATATTAATCATTTGTTTGGACACAATAAAACGGTTTTAAGTATTGCTATTTAACACTAATAATTCTATTTAATATTAATCATTTGTTTGGACACAATAAAACGGTTTCAAGTATTGCTATTTAACACTAATAATTCTTTTTAATATTAATCATTTGTTTGGACACAATAAAACGCTTTCAAGTATTGCTATTTAACACTAATAATTCTATTTAATATTAATCATTTGTTTGGACACAATAAAACGGTTTCAAGTATTGCTATTTAACACTAATAATTCTATTTAATATTAATCATTTGTTTGGACACAATAAAACGGTTTCAAGTATTGCTATTTAACACTAATAATTCTATTTAATATTAATCATTTGTTTGGACACAATAAAACGGTTTCAAGTATTGCTATTTAACACTAACAATTCTATTTAATATTAATCATTTGTTTGGACACAGTAAAGCGTTTTTAAGTATTGCTATTAACACTAACAATTCTATTTAATATTAATCATTTGTTTGGACACAATAAAACGGTTTCAAGTATTGCTATTTAACACTAATAATTCTATTTAATATTAATCATTTGTTTGGACACAATAAAACGGTTTCAAGTATTGCTATTTAACACTAATAATTCTATTTAATATTAATCATTTGTTTGGACTCAATAAAACGGTTTCAAGTATTGCTATTTAACACTAATAATTCTATTTAATATTAATCATTTGTTTGGACACAATAAAACGGTTTCAAGTATTGCTATTTAACACTTACAATTCTATTTAATATTAATCATTTGTTTGGACACAGTAAAACATTTTCAAGTATTGCTATTAACACTAACAATTCTATTTAATATTAATCATTTGTTTGGACACAATAAAACGGTTTCAAGTATTGCTATTTAACACTAATAATTCTATTTAATATTAATCATTTGTTTGGACACAATAAAACGCTTTCAAGTATTGCTATTTAACACTAATAATTCTATTTAATATTAATCATTTGTTTGGACACAATAAAACGGTTTCAAGTATTGCTATTTAACACTAATAATTCTATTTAATATTAATCATTTGTTTGGACACAATAAAACGGTTTCAAGTATTGCTATTTAACACTAATAATTCTTTTTAATATTAATCATTTGTTTGGACACAATAAAACGCTTTCAAGTATTGCTATTTAACACTAATAATTCTATTTAATATTAATCATTTGTTTGGACACAATAAAACGGTTTCAAGTATTGCTATTTAACACTAATAATTCTATTTAATATTAATCATTTGTTTGGACACAATAAAACGGTTTCAAGTATTGCTATTTAACACTAATAATTCTATTTAATATTAATCATTTGTTTGGACACAATAAAACGGTTTCAAGTATTGCTATTTAACACTAACAATTCTATTTAATATTAATCATTTGTTTGGACACAGTAAAGCGTTTTTAAGTATTGCTATTAACACTAACAATTCTATTTAATATTAATCATTTGTTTGGACACAATAAAACGGTTTCAAGTATTGCTATTTAACACTAATAATTCTATTTAATATTAATCATTTGTTTGGACACAATAAAACGGTTTCAAGTATTGCTATTTAACACTAATAATTCTATTTAATATTAATCATTTGTTTGGACACAGTAAAACGGTTTCAAGTATTGCTATTTAACACTAATAATTCTATTTAATATTAATCATTTGTTTGGACACAATAAAACGGTTTCAAGTATTGCTATTTAACACTTACAATTCTATTTAATATTAATCATTTGTTTGGACACAATAAAACGGTTTCAAGTATTGCTATTTAACACTAATAATTCTATTTAATATTAATCATTTGTTTGGACACAATAAAACGGTTTAAAGTATTGCTATTTAACACTAATAATTCTATTTAATATTAATTATTTGTTTGGACACAATAAAACGGTTTCAAGTATTGCTATTTAACACTAATAATTCTATTTAATATTAATCATTTGTTTGGACACAATAAAACAGTTTCAAGTATTGCTATTTAACACTAATAATTCTATTTAATATTAATCATTTGTTTGGACACAATAAAACGCTTTCAAGTATTGCTATTTAACACTAATAATTCTATTTAATATTAATCATTTGTTTGGACAAAATAAAACGGTTTCAAGTATTGCTATTTAACACTAATAATTCTATTTAATATTAATCATTTGTTTGGACACAATAAAACGGTTTCAAGTATTGCTATTTAACACTAATAATTCTATTTAATATTAATTATTTGTTTGGACACAATAAAACGGTTTCAAGTATTGCTATTTAACACTAATAATTCTATTTAATATTAATCATTTGTTTGGACACAATAAAACAGTTTCAAGTATTGCTATTTAACACTAATAATTCTATTTAATATTAATCATTTGTTTGGACACAATAAAACGGTTTCAAGTATTGCTATTTAACACTAATAATTCTATTTAATATTAATCATTTGTTTGGACACAATAAAACGGTTTCCAGTATTGCTATTTAACACTAATAATTCTATTTAATATTAATCATTTGTTTGGACACAATAAAACGGTTTCAAGTATTGCTATTTAACACTTACAATTCTATTTAATATTAATCATTTGTTTGGACACAGTAAAACGTTTTCAAGTATTGCTATTAACACTAACAATTCTATTTAATATTAATCATTTGTTTGGACACAATAAAACGGTTTCAAGTATTGCTATTTAACACTAATAATTCTATTTAATATTAATCATTTGTTTGGACACAATAAAACGCTTTCAAGTATTGCTATTTAACACTAATAATTCTATTTAATATTAATCATTTGTTTGGACACAATAATACGGTTTCAAGTATTGCTATTTAACACTAATAATTCTATTTAATATTAATCATTTGTTTGGACACAATAAAACGGTTTCAAGTATTGCTATTTAACACTAATAATTCTATTTAATATTAATCATTTGTTTGGACACAATAAAACGGTTTCAAGTATTGCTATTTAACACTAATAATTCTATTTAATATTAATCATTTGTTTGGACACAATAAAACGGTTTCAAGTATTGCTATTTAACACTAATAATTCTATTTAATATTAATCATTTGTTTGGACACAATAAAACGGTTTCAAGTATTGCTATTTAACACTAATAATTCTATTTAATATTAATCATTTGTTTGGACACAATAAAACGGTTTCAAGTATTGCTATTTAACACTAACAATTCTATTTAATATTAATCATTTGTTTGGACACAGTAAAGCGTTTTTAAGTATTGCTATTAACACTAACAATTCTATTTAATATTAATCATTTGTTTGGACACAATAAAACGGTTTCAAGTATTGCTATTTAACACTAATAATTCTATTTAATATTAATCATTTGTTTGGACACAATAAAACGGTTTCAAGTATTGCTATTTAACACTAATAATTCTATTTAATATTAATCATTTGTTTGGACACAGTAAAACGGTTTCAAGTATTGCTATTTAACACTAATAATTCTATTTAATATTAATCATTTGTTTGGACACAATAAAACGGTTTCCAGTATTGCTATTTAACACTAATAATTCTATTTAATATTAATCATTTGTTTGGACACAATAAAACGGTTTCCAGTATTGCTATTTAACACTAATAATTCTATTTAATATTAATCATTTGTTTGGACACAATAAAACGGTTTCAAGTATTGCTATTTAACACTTACAATTCTATTTAATATTAATCATTTGTTTGGACACAGTAAAACGTTTTCAAGTATTGCTATTAACACTAACAATTCTATTTAATATTAATCATTTGTTTGGACACAATAAAACGGTTTCAAGTATTGCTATTTAACACTAATAATTCTATTTAATATTAATCATTTGTTTGGACACAATAAAACGCTTTCAAGTATTGCTATTTAACACTAATAATTCTATTTAATATTAATCATTTGTTTGGACACAATAAAACGGTTTCAAGTATTGCTATTTAACACTAATAGTTCTATTTAATATTAATCATTTGTTTGGACACAATAAAACGGTTTCAAGTATTGCTATTTAACACTAATAATTCTATTTAATATTAATCATTTGTTTGGACACAATAAAACGGTTTCAAGTATTGCTATTTAACACTAATAATTCTATTTAATATTAATCATTTGTTTGGACACAATAAAACGGTTTCAAGTATTGCTATTTAACACTAATAATTCTATTTAATATTAATCATTTGTTTGGACACAATAAAACGGTTTCCAGTATTGCTATTTAACACTAATAATTCTATTTAATATTAATCATTTGTTTGGACACAATAAAACGGTTTCAAGTATTGCTATTTAACACTTACAATTCTATTTAATATTAATCATTTGTTTGGACACAGTAAAACGTTTTCAAGTATTGCTATTAACACTAACAATTCTATTTAATATTAATCATTTGTTTGGACACAATAAAACGGTTTCAAGTATTGCTATTTAACACTAATAATTCTATTTAATATTAATCATTTGTTTGGACACAATAAAACGCTTTCAAGTATTGCTATTTAACACTAATTATTCTATTTAATATAAATCATTTGTTTGGACACAATAAAACGGTTTCAAGTATTGCTATTTAACACTAATAATTCTATTTAATATTAATCATTTGTTTGGACACAATAAAACGGTTTCAAGTATTGCTATTTAACACTAATAATTCTATTTAATATTAATCATTTGTTTGGACACAATAAAACGGTTTCAAGTATTGCTATTTAACACTAATAATTCTATTTAATATTAATCATTTGTTTGGACACAATAAAACGGTTTCAAGTATTGCTATTTAACACTAATAATTCTATTTAATATTAATCATTTGTTTGGACACAATAAAACGTTTTCAAGTATTGCTATTTAACACTAACAATTCTATTTAATATTAATCATTTGTTTGGACACAGTAAAGCGTTTTTAAGTATTGCTATTAACACTAACAATTCTATTTAATATTAATCATTTGTTTGGACACAATAAAACGGTTTCAAGTATTGCTATTTAACACTAATAATTCTATTTAATATTAATCATTTGTTTGGACACAATAAAACGGTTTCAAGTATTGCTATTTAACACTAATAATTCTATTTAATATTAATCATTTGTTTGGACACAGTAAAACGGTTTCAAGTATTGCTATTTAACACTAATAATTCTATTTAATATTAATCATTTGTTTGGACACAATAAAACGGTTTCCAGTATTGCTATTTAATACTAATAATTCTATTTAATATTAATCATTTGTTTGGACACAATATAACGGTTTCCAGTATTGCTATTTAACACTAATAATTCTATTTAATATTAATCATTTGTTTGGACACAATAAAACGGTTTCAAGTATTGCTATTTAACACTTACAATTCTATTTAATATTAATCATTTGTTTGGACACAGTAAAACGTTTTCAAGTATTGCTATTAACACTAACAATTCTATTTAATAGTAATCATTTGTTTGGACACAATAAAACGGTTTCAAGTATTGCTATTTAACACTAATAATTCTATTTAATAGTAATCATTTGTTTGGACACAATAAAACGATTTCAAGTATTGCTATTTAACACTAATAATTCTATTTAATATTAATCATTTGTTTGGACACAATAAAACGGTTTCAAGTATTGCTATTTAACACTAATAATTCTATTTAATATTAATCATTTGTTTGGACACAATAAAACGGTTTCAAGTATTGCTATTTAACACTAATAATTCTATTTAATATTAATCATTTGTTTGGACACAATAAAACGGTTTCAAGTATTGCTATTTAACACTAATAATTCTATTTAATATTAATCATTTGTTTGGACACAATAAAACGGTTTCAAGTATTGCTATTTAACACTAATAATTCTATTTAATATTAATCATTTGTTTGGACACAATAAAACGGTTTCAAGTATTGCTATTTAACACTAATAATTCTATTTAATATTAATCATTTGTTTGGACACAATAAAACGTTTTCAAGTATTGCTATTTAACACTAACAATTCTATTTAATATTAATCATTTGTTTGGACACAGTAAAGCGTTTTTAAGTATTGCTATTAACACTAACAATTCTATTTAATATTAATCATTTGTTTGGACACAATAAAACGGTTTCAAGTATTGCTATTTAACACTTACAATTCTATTTAATATTAATCATTTGTTTGGACACAGTAAAACGTTTTCAAGTATTGCTATTAACACTAACAATTCTATTTAATAGTAATCATTTGTTTGGACACAATAAAACGGTTTCAAGTATTGCTATTTAACACTAATAATTCTATTTAATAGTAATCATTTGTTTGGACACAATAAAACGATTTCAAGTATTGCTATTTAACACTAATAATTCTATTTAATATTAATCATTTGTTTGGACACAATAAAACGGTTTCAAGTATTGCTATTTAACACTAATAATTCTATTTAATATTAATCATTTGTTTGGACACAATAAAACGGTTTCAAGTATTGCTATTTAACACTAATAATTCTATTTAATATTAATCATTTGTTTGGACACAATAAAACGGTTTCAAGTATTGCTATTTAACACTAATAATTCTATTTAATATTAATCATTTGTTTGGACACAATAAAACGGTTTCAAGTATTGCTATTTAACACTAATAATTCTATTTAATATTAATCATTTGTTTGGACACAATAAAACGGTTTCAAGTATTGCTATTTAACACTAACAATTCTATTTAATATTAATCATTTGTTTGGACACAGTAAAGCGTTTTTAAGTATTGCTATTAACACTAACAATTCTATTTAATATTAATCATTTGTTTGGACACAGTAAAACGTTTTCAAGTATTGCTATTAACACTAACAATTCTATTTAATATTAATCATTTGTTTGGACACAATAAAACGGTTTCAAGTATTGCTATTTAACACTAATAATTCTATTTAATATTAATCATTTGTTTGGACACAATAAAACGCTTTCAAGTATTGCTATTTAACACTAATAATTCTATTTAATATTAATCATTTGTTTGGACACAATAAAACGGTTTCAAGTATTGCTATTTAACACTAATAGTTCTATTTAATATTAATCATTTGTTTGGACACAATAAAACGGTTTCAAGTATTGCTATTTAACACTAATAATTCTATTTAATATTAATCATTTGTTTGGACACAATAAAACGGTTTCAAGTATTGCTATTTAACACTAATAATTCTATTTAATATTAATCATTTGTTTGGACACAATAAAACGGTTTCAAGTATTGCTATTTAACACTAATAATTCTATTTAATATTAATCATTTGTTTGGACACAATAAAACGGTTTCCAGTATTGCTATTTAACACTAATAATTCTATTTAATATTAATCATTTGTTTGGACACAATAAAACGGTTTCAAGTATTGCTATTTAACACTTACAATTCTATTTAATATTAATCATTTGTTTGGACACAGTAAAACGTTTTCAAGTATTGCTATTAACACTAACAATTCTATTTAATATTAATCATTTGTTTGGACGCAATAAAACGGTTTCAAGTATTGCTATTTAACACTAATAATTCTATTTAATATTAATCATTTGTTTGGACACAATAAAACGCTTTCAAGTATTGCTATTTAACACTAATAATTCTATTTAATATAAATCATTTGTTTGGACACAATAAAACGGTTTCAAGTATTGCTATTTAACACTAATAATTCTATTTAATATTAATCATTTGTTTGGACACAATAAAACGGTTTCAAGTATTGCTATTTAACACTAATAATTCTATTTAATATTAATCATTTGTTTGGACACAATAAAACGGTTTCAAGTATTGCTATTTAACACTAATAATTCTATTTAATATTAATCATTTGTTTGGACACAATAAAACGGTTTCAAGTATTGCTATTTAACACTAATAATTCTATTTAATATTAATCATTTGTTTGGACACAATAAAACGGTTTCATGTATTGCTATTTAACACTAATAATTCTATTTAATATTAATCATTTGTTTGGACACAATAAAACGTTTTCAAGTATTGCTATTTAACACTAACAATTCTATTTAATATTAATCATTTGTTTGGACACAGTAAAGCGTTTTTAAGTATTGCTATTAACACTAACAATTCTATTTAATATTAATCATTTGTTTGGACACAATAAAACGGTTTCAAGTATTGCTATTTAACACTAATAATTCTATTTAATATTAATCATTTGTTTGGACACAATAAAACGGTTTCAAGTATTGCTATTTAACACTTATAATTCTATTTAATATTAATCATTTGTTTGGACACAGTAAAACGGTTTCAAGTATTGCTATTTAACACTAATAATTCTATTTAATATTAATCATTTGTTTGGACACAATAAAACGGTTTCCAGTATTGCTATTTAATACTAATAATTCTATTTAATATTAATCATTTGTTTGGACACAATATAACGGTTTCCAGTATTGCTATTTAACACTAATAATTCTATTTAATATTAATCATTTGTTTGGACACAATAAAACGGTTTCAAGTATTGCTATTTAACACTTACAATTCTATTTAATATTAATCATTTGTTTGGACACAGTAAAACGTTTTCAAGTATTGCTATTAACACTAACAATTCTATTTAATAGTAATCATTTGTTTGGACACAATAAAACGGTTTCAAGTATTGCTATTTAACACTAATAATTCTATTTAATAGTAATCATTTGTTTGGACACAATAAAACGATTTCAAGTATTGCTATTTAACACTAATAATTCTATTTAATATTAATCATTTGTTTGGACACAATAAAACGGTTTCAAGTATTGCTATTTAACACTAATAATTCTATTTAATATTAATCATTTGTTTGGACACAATAAAACGGTTTCAAGTATTGCTATTTAACACTAATAATTCTATTTAATATTAATCATTTGTTTGGACACAATAAAACGGTTTCAAGTATTGCTATTTAACACTAATAATTCTATTTAATATTAATCATTTGTTTGGACACAATAAAACGGTTTCAAGTATTGCTATTTAACACTAATAATTCTATTTAATATTAATCATTTGTTTGGACACAATAAAACGGTTTCAAGTATTGCTATTTAACACTAATAATTCTATTTAATATTAATCATTTGTTTGGACACAATAAAACGGTTTCAAGTATTGCTATTTAACACTAACAATTCTATTTAATATTAATCATTTGTTTGGACACAGTAAAGCGTTTTTAAGTATTGCTATTAACACTAACAATTCTATTTAATATTAATCATTTGTTTGCACACAATAAAACGGTTTCAAGTATTGCTATTTAACACTAATAATTCTATTTAATATTAATCATTTGTTTGGACACAATAAAACGGTTTCAAGTATTGCTATTTAACACTAATAATTCTATTTAATATTAATCATTTGTTTGGACACAGTAAAACGGTTTCAAGTATTGCTATTTAACACTAATAATTCTATTTAATATTAATCATTTGTTTGGACACAATAAAACGGTTTCAAGTATTGCTATTTAACACTTACAATTCTATTTAATATTAATCATTTGTTTGGACACAATAAAACGGTTTCAATTATTTCTATTTAACACTAATAATTCTATTTGATATTAACCATTTGTGGTGGGGGTCTTCGTGGTGTAATGGTTAAAGCGCTGGACTGTGGAATCGTAGTAAACGAGTTTGAACTTCTGTCGTGCTATTACGTTCGCTTTCGGACAAATACCTACGGGAAAGGCATGAAACCCTTTAACCTACCTGCCATAGGTTAAATAGCATCGCTGTTGTTCTTCTAGACGGATAGCTTTGGCATTATGTAACCCACGAAGGTTGATATGTCATTAAAACAAAGAAACCAAACCAATCATTTGTTTGGACATAGTTTAGATGTTTTCAAATATTTCTATTTCTGCGCCATTATTTCTGTCTAATATTTTAAAATTATCCATAACAAAAGCCAGATGAGTTCTATATTGTGAGCGTTTTTTGTTCGTTTTTCTTAAAAATGACGGAATCTAGCTAGACAATGAATAAATGAATAGTCGAGTCAATGGCAAGCGGCAGTGAGAGAGAGAGATAGAGGGAGAGAGGGAGAGGTTGAGAGAGAGGGGGAGAGAGAGAGAGGGAGAGAGATGACCAATTAACGTAAATATGAAAATGAACATGCAATGGACGCAATTCCCGAACCTCTCAGCATAAAATAACCCTAGACGGGTTGATATGCCACTAAAATCAACATATAATTCCAAATAGGCTTGCTATACTTTATTGCAATCAAATCCTGTTGGCACTTGTGATATAAGGCTTACCGACGTAGGAAATGGACACGGCGATCCGAGTTCCAATTCTGGACGAGACTGTTTGCATTTTTCATAACGCTAATTACTTTAAGAAAGGTATGAATCCAATTATTTTCCCTGAAATTATAAATAAATAGTAGGATAGACTGTCTCATAACCTTGGTATAGCAACCTATCGAGGAGAAAGAAAACCCTAAATTCGAACCAGTTAAACCTCATTTTAAAATAAAAATTGAACTTTTCAGGAAGATTTTGCTAACTTAGTATAAAGCAATAATTTTTAATCACTTTCTTTGACTATAATAATCACTTGTTTACAAAATTATAGGAGATCAAGTATTCCTCTCAAATTTATTAGCCGAGTGAGTAGAGTGTTCACCTATAGCCCGGGAAATCTGGATTCAATCCCACGTTGAGTCATACCAAAGACTTAAAAAATGGTACTTGATACTTCCTTGCTTAACACTCAGCATTATAAGGTACGTATCAAGGGTAAAGTAGAGAAATCTGGGTGAAGGAGTAGCGCCCTTCCCAACACCTCAGTGTAGTAGCTATTGAAAAGGGAGCCTTCGGGTCTACCTCGACTAAGATCGCCAACTTTACTTTAGTTTTACTTTAAATTTAAAGTTACTATGACAAACATGAATTGATTGTTTAATTCATTGGTTGATTTTAATGGCATGTCAACCCTGATAGGATTATTTAATTCCCAGATTAAGGAATCAAATTTATTTTATTTTCATATTTAGATTTTTGTGTCGTTTCTTTGGGTTTTTTTTTTTTTTAAATATATGGTTCTATCGATTACGGATACTTTTTAGACTGATCAATTTGAAATGCAGTGCTACCTAACAAGTATTTCCAATCCGACTCAGAGTCAGAATAATGAAAATGAAAAGGTGACAAAACTCTCACAGATCTCCAGACTCCAGAAGTGTAATTTCAACATCAGATACAGTTTAGTGTCGTGACCAGGACAAACCTCTTTTTGCGGGTATCGTCTTATTTCTCGGCAAGGGATAAATTCAGTGTTTTCTAAGTCCCGCAAGTCGGCCAAGAATCAAATTTAGCCCATAAATAACCCATAAGCGGTTGTGTTTTATAGCCATTACCATCTCAGTCACAACTGTGATACAACACATTAACAAGTGGATGCGGATACAAATACTCAATACAAATACACAGGCGACTCTGTGTTCAGGTACGAACGTTTATTAACTTCTGACTTCATTTCGTCGACACGAGGACAGAGACAATTCTTAAAAGTCTTTCGTATCATAATATGCTAGCAAAACTCAAACGCTCGGCACATCTCGTGGAGTTTTAGATCTCAATTCATCTTCGCTGGTCGGGACCCGAAAAACTTAACCGTATGCCTCAACGGTCGAAACCCCAACTACTCGACTCCATGGCAGAGAACTCAATTTTCTATGCCCTAATGGCAGAGACTGCAGGGTCTGTCTACATGGCCCAAAGTAAACCTTCCAACTGACTCTTTTTCAATATCTTTAAATTCTCGGGACCATCGCTTCCGGGCATAACTTCATTCACACTCCAGCCTCATTTCCTATCTGGGGTTTATTGTGACAATTGTGATTGTCATATCCTTTGCGCACGAGCGTAAAACTGTACCTAATGCTATGCACCTGAACTAAGAGCCGAATAGTTCAAAGCCCAAACAAACTGAATGATAAAATGTAATTAACGAAAAATGATTCATATAAAAAATCTTTCTGTAATTATGTAACTATTGATATCGTAAGAAAAAGTAAGTAAAATGTTTATTTCACAAAAGATCCATATTTTAAGAACTACTACCGTATTTCAAAAGGATTATGTCAAGATAATTTACTGTTTTCGAGATTTACGATGGCTTGATGGCTGGTTGATTGGGTTTTGTGGCATATCAACTATTTTAGGTTATCTAATGCTAAATTTCGTTTATCCATGAATAATCATTTTCTATTAATCATTTCTTTTCAGAGAGCTAAATGGTTCAAAGTATTGCTTTGTAACATTAACAAATCAATTAAACAGTCATTTGTTTACATACAATTAAAAGAATCAAACGATTCTATTTCTAGCAATTCAATTTAGCATGCCCTTTGCTTTCACACTGTTTAAATGTTAAGCATTTTTTTAGCCATAGATAGGACCCTATGAGATGCTACCACTCTGGATGAGAGTGGACCGGGGAGCAATGGCAATGATGGATTACTCCACATCCCCCAAAGCTCCAAAACTAGAGCCTCACCACCAGATTGTTTAATGTCATGTCAGGGCATTTGTTTGTGGGTGTCTTACAGGGCTATGCTAATTTAAATCCCTTGATTATTAGAGTCATTAAATATCCCCTCTGGTGGAGAGTTACGTATAATTCGTCCAAGCGAGTTTGTCGGAGGTTTTTGTTATTGCCTTTGGTGAATATTTTTCGTGTTAGAGTGTAATGGATTGATTTTATGCAGTTTTTCGATGAATAATTTTTGCAATGAAGGTACTTTTAACTCTTTTTTAAACAAGTTATGGCACTTTTGGGCATCTATATTGATATTTTGCCTCCGTTATGCAAGCGTTTCGATTCTTACGCTTCAGGGACCTATACAATGGAAAAATTCACATTTCGTTCTTAACTATGCAAATGTCTCCTTTTTCGATTGGGGCGTCCGTCGTAACTCTATATTTATTCCTTAGGAATCCAAATTCTCCGAAAAACGCCGGCATATATATTAGGTTGACTAGAAAGTTCTTGCGGTTTTAACTTTTAAATTCAGATGAACATATCTCGGCTCAAAATAAAAATTTATTGATCGAAATAAGCACCATCAGAATCAACCCACTTTTGCCAACGCAAAACAAGTGTATTTATGCCATTAACGTAGAAATCTTGCGTTCTGGTGGCGTTGAACTCACTGATGGCGTTTTTGATATCACTCAGGTTTTTGAAGCATTTCTCTCACAGAAAGTTGTCAAGATGCTTGAAAAAGTGGTAGTCGGTAGGTGAGAGGTCTGGAGAGTATGGCGGATGAGGTAGAGTTTCGTAGCCCAATTCGTTCAACTTCTGCAGGGTCGTTTAGCAACGTGTGGTCGAAGTTTCCGATGCATTTCATCCATTTGTTGACAGTACTTCTCCGCCGTAATGGTTTCGCCTGCATTCAAAAAACTGTAATGGATGAGACCGGTCGCAGACCACCAAACAGTCAGCATGACCTTCTTTTTGGTGCAACTCTGGCTTCGTGAAGTGTCGTGGAATTTCGTCGGCGTCTAACCACTGAGCTGAGCGTCGCCGGTTGTTGTAAAGAACCCACTTTTCATCGCAAGTCGCAACCCGGTCGAGAAACGGGTCGTTCTTGTTGCGTAAAAGAAGAGAACATGACACTTCATAACGGCGTTTCTTTTGGTTGTCGTTCAATTCGTGTGGCACCCATTTATCAAGTTTTTTTGTCTTTCCAATCTCTCTTTCAAGTGGTTGGAAATCATCGTATACGTAACATCTAATTCAGAAGCAAGTTCTCGAACAGTTGTGCGTGGATTGGCTTCGACTAAGGCTCTTAATGGATCGTTGTCGACATCCGATGGCCGACCACTACGCTTATCATATTCAAAACTCGTCGCCGCTACAAAATTTCTTAAACCACTATTGTGCTGTACGTTCAGTAGTGGTTCCTGGGCCAAACGCTTCGTTGATATCGTGAGCTGCTTCAGCAGCTTTTCGGCCTAGCTTGAATTGAAATAAGAAAATTGTGCGAATTTGCTTTTTTTCCATCTTGTATTCAATGTTCTGGAAAGAAGACATAATTGTTTTTAAACGATTGTAATTTAAACGATCAGATAGAGCGATAAACGCTCTTTAAAATAATATATAAAGTAAAGGTATTATCACGAAAACTTATCGGAAAATACATCATTTGAAATCAAAATTAAAAATTCCGCAAGAACTTTCTTGTCAACCTAAATAAATGTCTTCACAAAAACCCACGTCTGCTAATTATAAAGGAGTGTTTCTATATCAGTATTTTTTTTCTTTGGGTAGATGGTACTTTTTCGTTGACTACTTTTGCCTCTATTCCCCAAATATACTTATCGTTATGCAAATCCGTGGCCCATATAATGTATGAAAGGAGGAATTATTGTGCCGAAAGCCGACTCCAACTTTTACTATTTGGAACCAACGACAGACTCCTGACGAAAGCGAAAGAGGACAGTGTCCAAAAAATTTGTGGCAATAATTAAGAATGATTAAGATTGATTTATTGACTGATTACAATGACATTTCAACTCGTCTAGTGTTATTTGGTGCCTAAAGTTTGAATAATTACATTTATTGTAACATATATTTGTTATGGAGTGGCTGGAAACCCCCCACCGTAGGATTGACTAGTCTGAGGACTATTTAGAGAAGTGCTCGCTCAAGACGGTGCCCGTCTGCCTGTCTTTAGGACAACATAACGGCTAAGGTTACATACATTAATCGGTGTACTGTATTTCTCTCAGGAATTAAATATCTCTTTTATGTCTGTTGATGATTACAACTCAATACATAACAATATTTATATTCATATTTACATTTTTGTAAACTTGTTGCTTAAGTGGAATGTTGTATGTTCAATTGATTTTTTTCTTCTACTTGGTCCAATCAAATATGAATACACATGCGACAATGAGGACCGGAGAGAAATGGTTATGAAAGGGTGCGCCATATTTTTCGGATCTACAAATTCAAAGCTTTAACATCAAATGCAGTTTAATGCAGTTTCACCCTCCAGTTTGGAGGGTGAAATCCTTCTGCAGAGGATACAATCGGTTGGTTGGTTGGGTTTATGGTATATCAAACTTTGTAGGTTATTTAACGCCAAGTCCATTTTTATACAAATTATCAGTTCTTTTTCAAATAATTCAGTTTAGCATGAGTACACAGTTTAGTAATAAAAAAAAATTCTATTTCAAGCTATTCCGTTTAGAGTAAGTACAGTTTCAATGTCAAAAAACAGTTCTATTTTAAAAATCAGTTTAGCGTAAGTACAGTTTCAATGTTAAAAACATTTCTATTTCGTGTAATTCAGTTTTGCATAAGTACCCAATTTAAATGTTACAACAGTTCTATTTCAAACTATTCATAAGTACGCAGTTTATTTCAGATAATTCAGTTTATCATAATTACGCAGTTAATATGTCAAAACAGTTCTAATTTGAACAATTCAGTTTAGCATTAATTCGCAGTTGAAATGCAAAAACAGTAAACTCTCAAAACCATAGTAAAGTTCTGTTTCACCCATAGATAGGATCCCATCAGATGCTACCACTCCGGGCCAAAGTGGACCTGGGAGCAAAGGCAATAAAGGGATACTCTGCATTCCCCAAAGTTCCATCAATCCTGGAACGTCACCATCAGATTGTTCAGTGTCATATCTGGACACTCGTTGGTGGGGGTCTTACCCGTCTACAGAGAAGCAGTCGGTGTATTCTAAACTTCACCGACAAGGAAATAATTATTACCAAAGAGCGGACACTGTTACTCAAAAATACTTCTGACATTTATGGCAAAATAATGCTGGAAATTTTTGCATCAGCTCAATAAGCTGATTTCGTTCTTTTGGGGATTTGGGACTTAAGTTGTCAAACGTGAGGTTATTTTGCATTTTTGCTCAAATCCAATTTATCTCTCTTATCCAGGCATCAAACACGCACTGATTTATTCCGCCTGAAGACGCTACACATTCTGTTAGTTGGGGAGTGGAGGCAGATTTTAAGGGGCTTTTTCTTTAAAGTCTGTCCGAGATTTATTTTTAACCGAACTGAATCTGAAAAACACGTGTAGGAAAACACCAGTAAATATAAGAAGCATCATCTGCAGAGGAAGAACACGAAAAACAAGATCCGAGATTTTACAAGAATATCGAGAACTAAATGAAAGTTTAGATGGGTATAGTGCTTGCATTTTTCATTTCAAATTGAGAACATGAAAATAAAAAAATGGAGGAATCAAAAGTTTTGCAATATTTTGTCACGTATATCATTAGACCGAAGCAGCCTAAACTGTGGAGGGTGGCCGCTGCGATTGGTACTATTGAGGTAGTTGGTGCGCTGACAAGTTGTGAATTGCTTCACTCTATGAGTGATTTGAAGGCAGCACAAATGAAACATGCATCGTAGTCTCTACTTCAATAATTTATTTTTACTTCAAATTGGGCCACAACTAAGCGGACATAATGTAGAGCTTTTGTTGAGCGAGACACAAGGCAAGGTAAAGTAGGCCCAAGGCTATGGATTCCGAGGCCGTGCTCTAAGTCATTGAGACAAATCTGATGCATAGTACTCGAAGAGCACTCGGCATCTCACAGTTCTGAGAGTCAAAGACATCAAAAGAATCCCAGTAAATAATGAAAGAAGAAACATGGAGACGAATACTTATTTATATTTTCACTTTTAGCAGCTCTAAGATTGTTCAGGAATTGAAAATAGCCTCTACGGTAGAACAAGTGAAATAGTTACAAGGTGCGAAAGCAAAATATGGAATAAATTTTAAAAAATTTTTTGGCCTGATGAGTTCAATTTTAGAAAAAAAAAACGCGATGAATATAATTTTTTAGCATAAATACACAGTTGAAATGCAAAAACAGTAAATTCTCAAAACCATAGTTAAGTTCTGTTTCACCCATAGATAGGATCCCGTCAGGTGCTACCACTCCGGGCCAAAGTGGACCAGGGAGCAAAGGCAATAAAGGGATACTCTGCATTCCCCAAAGTTCCATCAATCCTGGAACGTCACCATCAGATTGTTCAGTGTTATATCTGGACACTCGTTGGTGGGGGTCTTACCCGTCTATTATTCAAGCACTTTCATTAACAGTATGCGTGAGCAAGCAAAGAAACGACAAAGAATCTGTGATTTGCTTAAGGCTGAAAACAAGGCTCAAAAACCTCCGAAATAATTGGAGTTTCTTTATGGCACCCATCAAGCCCAGACTTTAACCCCTTTGATTACACTATATGGGGCATTTTAGAAAACAAAACAAATGCAATTTTACATCCAAATATTGGTTCACTTAAGACGGCTTTTGAGGAGGAATGGAATAAAATGTCTGAAGAATTTATTTTGAAGGCATGCTTTGAAGGTGTGTTGATGCAATAATTGAAAAAAGGGCGGGCATAGTGAGTAAATCTGTTGTTTTGTTTCTATCTTCCTATTTTGTTGCTTATTTTTTGAATTAAAATTAATCTTGTTTTATGGCAGAGTTGTATGTTCTAAATCAACAAATCCATGTTTCAAATGCCAAATATATGTGTAATATAATTGCCGAGGGATTTCGTTTTATATATCTTGCCTTTCGATTTGGTTAGGCTGAGAACCTTTCGCATAGCGCATGGGTTGGTTAGGTGCAACATTAACTCAAGTGTTCACGCGCGCGCGGCGAGGATGTGTCATTCAGAGATGTCAAAATAAAAATCCCAGATAGGAATTGGTATTTGGGTGACGTCACGCCCCGGAAGCATGGGCTGAGATTTGAGAAAAAGCAGTGATTTGAGTTCCTGCCTCGGAAGAAGAAGGTTGACTTTCGGGGCTCGTCGAGACCAGACAAGTAGTTTGCGGCTGGGTGCCGCACGTGGTGGTGGTGGTGGGGTGGCAGATGGAAAAGTCTGCATAGAAAGATTGTGTCTCTCTCTCCTCATGTCAAATTACCTTTAACTCAAAGGTAATAAAAATTGCGTATCTGAACCAATTTCGTAAAGTTCCGTGTTTTTAGATTCCCTATGTCTATTTCACATATCCGTTTATTATGGGTATGTTACATATGGCCACTATCAAGTCAGGTGCTCGGATGCCTAATCTGTGAGAATTTTAGCAAAAAAAAGGAAAGAAAAATATGACGAAGAATACAAGTCTGTAAATTGTCATAAAGATATATACTTCACCCAGGATATTTCAGCGCGTGCTATTTTGGGGATAAAAAAATGTACAACGAAAAGAGATAATGGAGACAAAATATTTTTAAAAAACCATATTTTAATGATCCTAATCATTAAGGTTTTTCGGACTGTTGTCTTCATCTTTATTGTTATTTCCACAACGTTTCGGTAGATATGTCCTCCGTTTGCCATAACCGGGTAAAAGTGTCAAGTATTCCTGTATATTACTCGCCTGTAGTGAGGATTGAACCTACAACGTTCAGATGATTGTCTTCTTAGAAGATCAGGGAATTAACGCCTATAACCGTTACGCTATGTGTCCTGCTGGCAAACGGAACCAGAACAGGCGACCCCTGTGGTTTCAATAAAGGATGTAGTTCGAAGTTCCGTGAAGGTTCCCGAGTTCGACAAACACCTGAAGAAGGCCTAAGCACATATCGGCCGAAACGTTGTGGAAATAATAAAGATGAAGACAACAGTCCGAAAAACCTTAATGATAAGAATTGTTAGTGATACATAGAATCCTTTGGTCATTTAACTGTGTGTATCAATAAAATGTGTTTACAAATCATATATTTAATATACTTGTAAAACAGGATATGGCATTAAATAACCAACAAAATAAATAACCAACAATTGTTGATACGCTATAAAAACAAGGAAAAACCTGTATATCTTTTCTAGAACTTCGAGTTGTGAGTAGTTTTAACTTATATCTCGGCGTTATTTATTTACACAACTAAAAAATACTGGTAGGTTCTGATACAAGGCCAATTCTAAAGGTAGTTTAACTAAGTTGCATTCCTTCTCGTGGACTTGCTAAAGAGTTAGTCTCCCCTACTACTTACCTATTGCTAGATAGAGAATAATTGGATGCATATCTTTCCGAAGAGTGTGAGCGTTATGTGAAATGCAAAAGGTTTCGACCAGGATTCGAACTCGAGACACCGAGTTTCACGAAAAGAACGTTATAATTATATTCTTTATAATATTTTATGATTGGAATATTGTGATATTTGTTCAGCACTTTTGTGTATATATCATTGTAATTGTTCCGGTTGTTACGACCATTTTATAAACAGATCTGTTATATATATATATATATATATATATATATATATATATATATATATATATATATATATATATATATATATATATATATATATATATATATATATATATATAATATATATATATATATATATATATATATATATATATATATATATATATATATATATATATATATATATGAGTGTATATTTAGGCAGCAAGTTATTATTTAAGCATGTTTTGTAAAAGACAATGGAACATTTTGTTTTTTCAAGACTTCTTGTTACTTTTATAATATTGGGATCGACAAGGTAAATGGTTTAAAACAAAACGCTGAAAACGTTCCAACTGACATCTTCAAAACAAAACGTTACAAATTATAAAACAGTAAAAACTCCACAGTCAACTCAAAACTATACTACACTTGATGACGTCGAAAAATATGTTCGAAAGCGCTTGCGCAGAAGATATGGAACAATTCCTTTACCATCTAGATCCCGACACTAGAAAAATAATGAGTCTTGAAAAAATAAAATCAAAAATAATAAACAGACAGTATTCAATCATCTTAAACAAAACTTGCTTTAATATATATATATATATATATATATATATATATATATATATATATATATATGCTCTGTGTTCAAATAATATTGACATTGATGCTGGGTTTGTTTGGTTGGTTGGGTTTTATGGCATATCAACTATTATAGATTATTCAATGCCAAATCCGATTCATACGTATGCATTAGATATATATTATTTGTCAACAAAATTAAATAGTTCCAAAATTGCTATGTATCACTTAAGATTCAATTGAGCATTAGTCATTTGCTTACACACAGTCAAGTGAACGTACAGTTCTTTTTCAAACAATTCTGTTTAACATTAGTCATTTTTTGCACTTTAAATGTTAAACATATCTATTTGACCAATAGATAGGACCATATCAGTTGCTAATACACCGGGCCACAGTGGGACTGGGAGAGATGGTATTGAAAGGGTACTCCGCATTCCCCAAAGCTACACCTTTACTGGAACCTCATCATCAGATTGTTTAATGTCATATCCAGGACACTTGTTGAGCAGGGGGGTAACCCCTCTGCAGAGATTCAGCCGGTGTATACTACGCCCCCACCAAGCCGATTGGCCTGTGAAGTTGTATTTAATAAGATAATTAAACACATCCACCATTTTCAAGCGATTGATTGATTTAACATCATGTTGACTCGTTTCTTTTATGCTTTGTGGTTTGGGAATTCCGTACACTGAATTGGCTGGTTGTTTGGCTTGTTGTGTTTTATCTCATTTCAAACCTTATAGTTTTGTCTCATGGCTGGTTGTGTTTTATTTCATGGCTGGTTGCGTTTTATCTCATGGCTGGTTGTGTTTTATCTCATATCAAACCGTATAGTTTTATCTCATGGCTTGTTGCGTTTTATCTCATGGCTGGTTGTGTTTTATCTCATGGCTTGTTGCGTTTTATCTCATGGCTGGTTGTGTTTTATCTCATGGCTGGTTGTGTTTTATCTCATGGCTGGTTGTGTTTTATCTCATTTCAAACCTTATAGTTTTATCTCATGGCTTGTTGCGTATTATCTCATGGCTGGTTGTGTTTTATCTCATGGCTGGTTGCGTTTTATCTCATGGCTGGTTGTGTTTTATCTCATGGCTTGTTGTGTTTTATCTCATTTCAAACCTTATAGTTTTGTCTCATGGCTGGTTGTGTTTTATCTCATGGCTGGTTGTGTTTTATCTCATGGCTGGTTGTGTTTTATCTCATTTCAAACCTTATAGTTTTGTCTCATGGCTGGTTGTGTTTTATCTCATGGCTGGTTGTGTTTTATCTCATGGCTGGTTGTGTTTTATCTCATGGCTGGTTGTGTTTTATCTCATTTCAAACCTTATAGTTTTGTCTCATGGCTGGTTGTGTTTTATCTCATATCAAACCGTATAGTTTTATCTCATGGCTTGTTGCGTTTTATCTCATGGCTGGTTGTGTTTTATCTCATGGCTTGTTGCGTTTTATCTCATTTCAAACCTTATAGTTTTGTCTCATGGCTGGTTATGTTTTATCTCATGGCTGGTTGTGTTTTATCTCATGGCTGGTTGTGTTTTATCTCATTTCAAACCTTATAGTTTTGTCTCATGGCTGGTTGTGTTTTATCTCATATCAAACCGTATAGTTTTATCTCATGGCTTGTTGCGTTTTATCTCATGGCTGGTTGTGTTTTATCTCATGGCTTGTTGCGTTTTATCTCATTTCAAACCTTATAGTTTTGTCTCATGGCTGGTTATGTTTTATCTCATGGCTGGTTGTGTTTTATCTCATGGCTGGTTGCGTTTTATCTCATGGCTGGTTGTGTTTTATCTCATATCAAACCGTATAGTTTTATCTCATGGCTTGTTGCGTTTTATCTCATGGCTGGTTGTGTTTTATCTCATATCAAACCGTATAGTTTTATCTCATGGCTGGTTGTGTTTTATCTCATGGCTGGTTGTGTTTTATCTCATGGCTGGTTGTGTTTTATCTCATATCAAACCTTTAATACCAAATCCTGTTTATACACATATATATTCAGCATATATGTGATTTGTGAACGAATAGCTTGTAGGTAATATTATCTTGAAATAAGTCAAATCTCATTTATTTGTACACAGTTAAATGGTTTCAAGTATTCTTATCTAACATGGATAATTCCATTTATCAAGTATTCCCTTCTAATTTAATATTAATCATTTGTTTTGACACTATTAAAGTATTGTTATCTAACACTTAAAATTCTATTTTCACTCTGTTAAATGGTTTCAAACATCCCTGTTGAGCATTAGTAATATTAGTATTCTTTCTTACATAAAAAAAGTAAAGCTGGAGACCACAGTCCAGGGTGACCCGAAGACTTCCTTTTCGATAGCTACTACACCAAAGTGTAGGGGAGGGCGCTACTCCTTTCCCTGGATTGCTCCACTTTACCCTTGATACATACCTTATATTGCTGAGTGTTAAGCAAGGAGGCATCAAGTACCATTTATTGAGTCTTTAGTATGACTCGACCTGGGATTGAACCCAGGTCTCCCGGGCCATTGGCGAACACTCTTAACCGCTAGGCCAATGTCCGGACATTGGCCTTTCTTACATGATACTAATAAATGTTTGCTAACAGTTAAATGGTTTCAATTATTTCAGTTTTACACTTGGATAGTGGGTTGTTTGGATTTTATGGCATATAAAACATTATTGGTTATTTAATGCCAAATCTATTTTTGCACTAAATCAGTTCTATTTCAAAGAATTCATTTTAGCCTGAGTACACGGTTCAATTGTCAAAAACATTTCTATTTCAAGCTATTCAGTTTATTCAAATAGTTCTAATTCAGTTTATTATAAGTACAGATTTTCTTTACACAGTTAAATGTCAAAACACTTCTATATTAAACAATTCACTTAGTGTCAAAAACAGTTCCATTTAAAGCAATTCAGTTTAGCATAAGCTCGCAGTTTAAATGTAAGTACACTTTAATTGTCAAAAACATTTCTATTTCAAGCTTTTCAGTTTAGTCAAACAGTTCTACTTCAAACAATTCAGTTTAGTTCTATTCAACCCATAGATAGGGCCCTATCAGGTGCTACCATTCCGGGCCAGGGTGGACCTGGAAGCAATGGCAATGAAGGGGTGCTCTACATTCCCCAAAGCTCCAGCATCTCTGGAACCTCACCTTCAGATTGTTTAGAGTCATATCTTGGACACTCGTTGGTTAGGGGGTCTTACCCCTCAGCAGAGATTCAGTTTGTGTATTCTAGAGCCCCTTCAGCCGACTGGGCAATCTAACACTAGGAATTCCATTCAATATTATTTATTCATTTGTGCACGAGAAAAGGATTTCAAGTTTTGCTATGTAACAGTTACAATTTTATTTAGCATCTGTCATTTGTTTTCACACAGTGAAAAATGATTTGTAAGCATTTTTATTTTTAAATGTATTAGAGCAAACTTTTTTACCCACAAGTATCGTCATTATTTCTACATAAGAATAAGTGAAACCATTTAACAATTGAATTCTAATAATTCTATTTAATATTGATCATTTGTTTGCAAACAGTGACAGTGGTTACAACTATTGCTATCTAAAACTAATGAACAGAGATAAATTGTTCAATGTTTTGCTATATATCACAAACAATTCAATTAAACATCTGTAAATTGTTCACACTCGATTATCTTGTGATTCTTTTAATATGAACATTTTCAACAAGAAGTAAGGTGGTAATTTGCTAAGCTTTGTAGCACGAGGCCGCATGATTTGGGCACCCAATGAGATCGAACTCACTCGTGTAGGTTTGCTAGTCTACCTTGCTAACCATTACACCACCAGAGGTGCCCCAACAAGAAGTAAGGTGAATATAAGCAATAGTGAGTATAGATCCAATCTTGTGAACATTGCTATAAACAAACTGATTCTGGTGAGAGGAATAATGGTGGAAATAGATCGAGGAATATTTTACGGTTTGCACCCCAACCATTAACATCGAAATTAAAAATAAATTAGGAATTGATTTTTTTTTAAATATTAAAGTAACATTTTCCACCCATTAAGGTATTATATAAAATATTAAGAAAAATATTGTTAAATTGATTTACAGTTGTATGTCAAATGTTGCCAGAAATATCAACAAAATTAATAAGGGTAAATTAATGTAAAAACAAAACGAACAACTGCCGTGCAATTGTATTTTTTAAAAAATGGAGTGTTTTCTTGATGGTAAATGCCAAAGTGAACGTATTGTATACAAATGGATGGGCAAAATAAATAAATAAATATATATATATATATATATATATATATATATATATGTACTTGGCCTATACCCAAGGTACTTTCAAAAATGTTTTATAATCATAAAACCAGCCTCGTATATTCTAAATATATATATATACAGGGTGCCTCAAAATAGACGCAATCCGTTTATATAATAATGATTTATCACTGAAACAAGCGCAACGTGTGGTCATTTGGAACACGTCCTATAAAAAGGCATCCTTTGAGTCTGAGCATCAAATCAATATATATTTTTTATTGTCATTATATCTGCTTTCAGGACATGCAATCTTTTTTAAGTTTCGTGTCTCATGCAATGAGGATGATAATTTGACCCTAAGTTAAAATCAACACCACACACACACACACACACACACGAATACAAAACATATTCGGTCAAACTTTTGTCTGTCGCGATTTTCACAAAACATTGCAACTCATATATCCAAATTATAACCTCAAATTTGCCGCGCCGCGCATGTATCATCATATACACACACATACTAAAACTCACTTATACGATCACACACAATAAATAATACGATATAATCTACACAAACACAAACATATACACACACGAAAAAAAGAGTTTTATACGATCCTAATATTCTTTTGACTGTATTTTTCAATTTTTTCCCATTTCTCCAATATATTTCGTTCTCTGCCTGATGATTGTCGGAATGAAACTTGTGGTCACAGATAAGCATTTCATATTATTAAATATATATATATATATATATATATATATATATATATATATATATATATATATATATAATTAACTTAAATCGCGAGTCGGAAATCTTCTATTAAAGTTTCACCTTATCAGATCATCAGGAAGCCTAATATATATATAATATATATATATAGAATATATATAGTATATATATATATATATATTTATATATGTTTGTATGTATGTATATTACCATTTCATAAAGGCGTAAAACAGTGCACAGCATATACTCGAGTATATTTCAACTATTATATCATATTAATTTGTTTTAATGTGAAACATAGCTAGTGTTAATATCAACAAGTATTTCTTTCATCTTAATTTCAATTGCTTTATTTACACATCCAGTATGATTAGTAATATTATCTTGAATTTTGTTCTTATTAGACGAAGCATTGCCAATCATTATTCATTTTTGGCCCGGATTTCTTTCATCTTAATTTTGTTTCTTTTACACCTACATTATTAGTAGTAATATTGTCATGAATTTATTTTTACTATATGAAGCATTGGTCAGCCATTATTCATTTTTCACGACGATTTCTTTCATCTTAATTCCAATTGTTTTTATAAACAACTATTTACACAATAATTCTACACAGATAAACCAGGAAATTTAATATTCTCTTGATTTGATTTTTATAAGATGAAACATTGTAAATTCGTTTGATTATGCCTTTCATCTTTTTTTCTGGTGTTTTTCATTACAACTGCCCAGACTGTTAGTATCTCGTATTGTTTAATCACTGGTTGATTTAGCAAGCCGATCATTCTACATAGTTTAATTTTCTCTGACTGCCTTTATTTAAGGTTTGGTTCCTGTTTCCTGGCATATCAACTTTCGGGGGTTATTTAATGCCAAAGCCTCCGCATAGATGGAGAGTAATGTAACGTAATGGCCAAGGGATTTCGGTTCATGCCTTTGAGTTTAGTTAGGCTGAGAACCTTTCGGCTCAGCACATGGGTTAGTTAGGTGCAAGCCCTGATGTAGGTGGTAACGCACGCGCGGGGCGGACGTGCCACTTAGAGATGTCACAATAGTCCGAGATGACGGAACAGGGTGACAGGGTACGGGTGACGTCACGCACCGGAAGCGCGCAGAGATTTGTGGGAGATTTGAAGAAAGTTGGGGTGTTGAAATTTCGACACCAAACGAGGCGGTCGAATTTGCGCGCCGTGGGTGCCGCACGAGATAGGGGCTAAATGAATAAGACGGCATAGCGAGATTGTGTCTCTCCTCCTTATGTCGAAACTTTTAACTCAAAGTTAATAAAACGGTTTCGTACCTGAACAAGAAGTCGTTACGTGTTTTCGATTTTCGAGATTCCTATGTTCTTTATCGTTAAGAACATTATATGTCTATTTCGCACAGGGCGTTAATTATGGCTATAGTACAGTAACGATGCTATTCAACTCAAAGGTAGGTGAGGTTTGATTATACAGTGTTTAAGTTGGTTAGATTTTATGGCATATATAATATCTTCCCTATTGTCTGAGGATTGAAGATGTAGAATACAGTGACTGCACCTCTGCAGAGGAATAAGAACCTCCCTTCACGAGGCTACCTGTTGCGTGTGGGGGATATGACACGGAATGTTTAAAGACGGGATCTTGGTGATTAAGCAGTCCTTGACTGGCAATCAAAATAATCAAGTGACTTGCTATCCACTACTTTGGTCCTAACTTGGCTAGAGAGGCGGTCAGAGAAGCTTCATCGGGTCAATAGATTATTTTATCTTAAAGCAGCAAGAAGGCAATGGCTAAGGGTCAACTCTGCTGAGATATCAATACTTGAAACCATTTCACTATATCCAAACAAAATTACTTATGTTAAATTGCAATATTTTACACAATTTAACTATGTTCAAACAAATGAATAATATTAAATAGAATTATTAGTATTAGATAGTTATGTTATATTGTAATATGCATGTTCATGCAGGATACATACTGACGCAATGTTAAAGACGAAAGAAGACTTAAAAGGTTATTCAAGATTTGCGTGTGAGAGGGAGTTGAGACCGAACAGAAACTTCAAAATTTTGACCTCCACTCTAATGGCCGTCAACGTTGTGTCTTTCTCGTTCTCCTGATGCTCAACCGGAGGCCCTGAGGTCCACTCTGCTGGGTGCTGGCTTTCTTTACTGCATCTTATCAGCATCTTCTCTGGACCCCAATTCATCAGAGCCCCAAGCCCCTTCGGCCTGGTATGACTTTCCCTACCTCACTCGTCTCCAACTGAAATTCGAACTCAACTGCAATTGGAACTGCCTTGACTTATGTCTTGACTGAGTTATATAATAGTTCAACGTCCACTTGATCGCCGACTCGATCTTTGAAATCGAATGTTTAATCGTCATCAAGCGGAAATAACTGTCATGCAGTTCACAGGTCACTCTCTTCCGGTGCATCAGCCTATGAGTGTACCATGGGAATTTTTTTAGCACGTCCCATTTCATCAGCCAATTTCCGCCCACGCGATTTCCTCTCATAACTGCCATTAGAATATGTCACTTCCTTTCGGTGCATCACCTTGGAATGGCATTTTTGGCTGGGTCAAAAGGTCAAAATACAACAGTTATACTTGAAACTATTTAAATGTGCGCAAAGAAATGAATAATATCAAGTAGAATTATTATTAGATTGCAATACTTGAAACTATTTAATAGCCTGCAAACAAATGGGGTTCAACTTGTTTGAAAATAAAATTACGGAGAAAACTATTTGCTTACAGATAATATATATATATATATATATATATAGGGTTGTAGAATACACCGACAGCATATCTGCCCAGGGGTAAGACCCCCCGCCAAACTAGTGTTTTAAATATGACATTAAAGAATCTGATGGGAAAGCTCCAGTAATGCTGAAGCTGTAGGGAATGCAAAGTACCCCCCTCATTGCCATCGCAACAAAGTCCAATCTGACCCGGAGTGGCTGTGTGGTCCTAATCTAGTCACGGAGCCCAATGTGGTGTGACTACTAGTCACAGTACTTGTTGTGGCTATTTTGTTCGTGACTACCACATTAGAATCCAACTCTTTGCTTTGTCAAATTCTTACGTGCCCATGCTGTGCTTGAAAGATCCACGGAGTGGGGTTGACACAATTCAGCTGGATCTTCTTCTAACGGCCAGGTAATATGAGAGGTTAGATTGTCTTGCAACTCAAAGAATAGAAAAAAACCTTTGTTTTAACAACAACAAAAAATCGTTTTAATTGAAAAACGTTTGTGAGACAAAAAATAACAAATAAACAAAGTTCGCTTTCTTGGCAAACAGAAGAAGAAAGAATATCGAGAGAGGAAGAGTAACGATGAGGTGCGGTTAGGGTGACATTAACGTCTTTAAAGTCTGGGACTTTGAAGTATTTTAACGCCTGAAGGTTGTTCAGTGTGCCAGGGGTCTAGATTGGAAGAGATGCTTCTTTGGCAGACTTGAGTTTCTTCTAGGTCCCTTTTTTCATCCTCTCTGAGGATTTGTTTTCCTATCCCATTTTTTGTAGATCAATATGTGGACTAGAAATGGTTTCTGATTGGTTGTCCAATAAGAGAAAATTAGGAGTCGTATTCCCATTATTCAGCCAATCCTAGTTCAGGATTATATCTTAGAGGTATATGAAAAACCCTTTTTACATGCTTTGACTAATGGGAACAGGTTTAGAGCAATGGGGTTGAACAAAAAAATTTTCAGCCTCACCTGACTGGATGAGCCATGCCCAGCTCACCTTTATTTAGGATGGAGCAAAGTTAAATCTCCCTTTTGACTTTGACCTTCAAAATAAGAACTAGAAAAATATGTTTTACAAAATGACCCGTTTCATCATTGTGATTGATGAAGTTAGTTGACAACCGAAAAATGAAATACATTTGCTAACCTTTAAAATCAAAAACAATCGTCTCGCACTTGACTGATTTTGGTGGAACGATCAACCAGCTTTTTAGGTCTCTATAAGTCTTGGACAAAAAGATACTTATTTTAAGGATTTTTTTGTTTTTGAGATATATATATATATATATATATATATATATATATATATATATTAATTTTCGCATATTTCCTAAATTCTAACATTTACATATTAATTAAGTACTTAATGGTACGTCATGTCACAGTCGCACCGAAGAGGGCTTATCTATGGGTCAAATGGAAATTTAAACAGTGTGCAAACAAATGACTTAAAAACCAAACCAAACGAAATTATATATATATATATATATATATATATATATATATATATATATATAAAGTGGATTTGGCATTACATAACCAACAATGGTTGATATGCCATAAAATCAAACCAAACCAAATCATATATATGTAATATATATGTTTAAAGAGGATTTGGCATTGAATAACCCACATTGGTAGATATGCCATAAACCCAAACCAACCCTCCGTTACAGAAACCACATACCTTTAGTATAGTTTATTTACAGTGCCATGAAGTCTCAAGTGAAGTACGAAAACTGACATTCTATTATTAAAACAACTGTCAAAACTCTACATCAAAACGCATTTTACGCTGGTCTTTTACAAGCGTTTCGAAATAGAATCGGAACGTTTATTCGTCCAAGACTTTCTTCTTTGTCATACCCACCATCGGTCTGGCTGTCAGAAATTGACACGTACCTGATTCTCAATGGTACCAATTTCGAATAAACAGGATGTCTTAAGGCGTCATTTAGACGGAATGGTAATAAATGTTTATAGCTGGAAAAATCTTGAAAGTTGGACAGGCGTAGAGAATTAATTAAACAATCTATCTTTTGGGCTGTTTTGTTTTAGGTTTGTTTTTGTTTTGTTTTTTGTTTTGCTTTGGTTTGCATTTTTTTTTTTTTTGTTTTCGTTGCTATTTTTAAAAATCTCATTACATAAATTTGTAGAGAGTATATACAAAGGTAAAATAAAATTGTGTGCATCTTTGTATCTCTCATGAAATCGATTAATCTCATTTCAATGAGTTAATTGAACTATCTATCTATCTATCTATCTCATGTGGTTCTTATCAATCAATAAAAAGAGACAGGGAGATTTGAAAACATGGTGAGATAGATAGATTGAGAGAGAGACACAGAGAGAGAAAGAGAGAGAGAGAGAAACAAAGACACAGACAGACAGAGAGAAAGTGGGGAGAGATTTAGAAACATTTTGAAAAACATATATTTAAAAGAGATAGATAGATAGATAGATAGATAGATTTGGAAACAGCTTGTAATATAT
>OY757947.1:30962947-30987947 GCA_963585895.1 Sepioteuthis lessoniana | reverse complement strand
GTATGTGTGTGTGTGTGTGTGTGAACATTTTTGTTTATAATACAGAATTTCATAATTGCTTTCAGCCCAGTCAGCTGTGGCTACAGAATAAACCAGGGAGTAAGACCTCTTCTATAAGTGTCGTGAATATGACAATAAAAATCTGATGTTGAGGCTCCAGTCCTTGGGCTTTAGGGGATATTGAGTAACCCCCTCATTGCCATTGCTCCCAGGTTCACTCTGACTGGGACTGGTTGCACCTGATAGGGGCCTAACAATGAGTCAGATAGAACTGTGTGATATTTAAATTGTAAGCAAACAAATGACTTCTTAAATTGAATTGTTAGAAATAGAACTCTTAGGCTATTTAACTGTATGTAAATGATTGTTTAATTGAATTGTTAGTAAGAAGTGGTAAGTAAAGTTGGTGACATTAGTCGAGGGCGTCCAGAAGGCTCCCTTTTCAATAGCTACTACACTGAGGTGTAGGGGAGGATGGCATTACTCCTTTCCTTGGATTGCTCCACATGACCCTTGATATGTACCTTATATTGCTGAATGTAAAGCAAGGAGGTATCAAGTACCATTTTAAAGTCTATGGTATGACACGACCTGAGATGGAACCCAGGTCTCCCTGACCATTAATGGACCCACTAGTCCAATGAGCCTGTAAATAAACGTTAGTAGTACATAACAATATTTGGAAGCATTTAACGGTGTAAAAACAATAGTAATAATAGTGCGTAAATAAACTGTTTCTAAGTCATTTAAAAATGAAATTGCCTACAAACTATTCACTTACAAATCATATTGGTTGGTTGGTTGGGTTTTATGGCATATCAACCTTTGTAAGTTATTTAACGCTAAATCCATTTTTATTAAAATAGTTCTATTTCAAACAATTCAGTACGCAGTTTAAGTGTAAGTACAGTTTAATTGTCAAAAACATTTCTATTCAGAGCTATTCAGTTTAGTCAAGCAGTTCTAATTCAGCTAATTCAGTTTAGTATAAGTACAGATTTTCTTTACACACAGTTAAATATCATAACAGTTCTATATTAAACAGTTCAGTTTACCGTAACTACAGATCCAATGTCAAAAAATCTGTTCCATTTCAAATAATTCAGTTTAGCATAAACACGCAGTTTAAATGTAAGTACGATTTATTTGTCAAAAATATTTCTATATCAAGCTATTCAGTTTAGTGAAACAATTCAGTTTAACATAAGTAAACAGTTCTATTTGACTCTTCGATAGGACCCTATGATAGGTGCTACCACGCCGACCAAGAGTGGACCTGGGAGCAATGGCAATTAAGGGGTGCTCTATATTGCCCAACGCCCCAGCATCACTGGAAACTCACCATCAGATTGTTTAGTGCCATATCCAGGACACTCGTTGGGAGGGGTCTTACCCCTCTGCAGAGGCGCAATCGGTGTATTGTACAGCCCCAGCCGACTGAACAAATTTCAATATGAGCAAACAGGTGACTTGGAAAAATTTTAATGTTGATACCAATTAACTGTGTGCAAAAAAAAATCAGGCTCGATTATAAATGTTTTTAGCAAAATGTGTTTACAAATCATATAAATTATGTATAAATAGGTTTCGGCATTAAATAATCTACAATGGTTGATATACCACAAAACCCAACCAAACCAAATCATATTTACTTTATATATATATATATATATATATATATATATATATATATATATATAAAGAGAATTTGGCATTAAAAAACCTACAATGTTTGATATGCCATAAAAACCCAATCAAACCAAATCATATTTACTTAATATATATATATATATATATATATATATATATATATATATATATATATGTATATATATAAAGAGAATTTGGCGCTAAAAAACCTACATTGCTTAATATGCCATAAAAACCCAATCAAACCAAATCATATATATATAATATATATGTATAAAGAGAATTGCATAAAGAAACCAACAATGGTTGATATACCATAAAAACTAAACTAACCCAACCCTATCCATTATAAGTTTAAAAAGATTATATTTATTGACCAAGATGAAAATCAAAACTAAAAGTTGAAAAGGAAGAGTCTTACCAACCGGTTTCGTATATCGTTCCTAAATGTTATAGTCGAGATAGGTATATGATTTTAAATATATATTGGAAATGGAGAAGATGAATAGAGAAAAAAGTGATTCAAAAGAAACTACAATAAGTCCAAGAAAGCTTATCTTCACCTTATAAAGGAAAATCTTCCTAAATCTAATATAGATCATTCCTAATATGAATCGTTTCTAATTTTTTTAGATAGAAAGGAGAGTGTCATTTGCTTAAAATGGAGAACAAATCAACTCTAAATTTCTTGGCGCACTGACGATGATTTATCATATGATCTGCGATGGATTCGGTTCATTTTCTTTGTTTTAATGGTATATCAACTTCTGTGGGTCATTTAATGCCAAATCCATCCCTGTAAAAGAATAGCAATAATTCTAATTAACATAGCTGAGTGTGATAAAACGGTTTATACCTTTCTCAAGGGTATTATTCTGAAAGAGGAATATAATAGTGAAACTGAAATTGATCTGCAATGGAAGACCCGTATGTATTATTCAGAACATCCATAGTTTGGTTTGGTTTGGTTGGTTTTATGGCATATCAACCTTTGTAGGCTATTTAACGCCAAATCCATTTTTATGTAAATAATCTGTTTTATTTAAAACAATTCAGTTTAGCATAAGTACATAGTTTAATTGTAAAAAACATTGATTTCAAACTATTCAAGAAGTTATATGTAACAATTCAGTTAAGTGTCAATACGATTTTAATGTCGAAAAACAGTTCTTTTTCAAATAATTCAGTTAAGTATAAGGACGCAGTTTAAATGTAAGTACGATTTAATTGTCAAAAACATTTCTATTTCAAGCTATTCAGTTTACTCAAGCAATTCATTTTAGCATAAGAATGCTGTTAGTTCTATTTAAACCATAGATAGGGCCCTATCAGGTGCTACCACTCCGGGCCAGAGTGTACCTGGGAGCGATGACAATAAAGGGGTACTCCGCATTCCCCAAAGCTCCAGCATTGCTGGAACCTCACCATCAGATTGTTTAGTGTCATATCAGGACACTCGTTAGGCGGGGTATTACTCTGCAGAAAAGCAGTCGGTGTATTCTACAGCCTCTGCCGACTGGGCATAGAACATCCATAGGAAGATGTATATTTTTCTTTTTTTAAGTAGAGGAATTGTATTGTTTCGATCTCCAGTGGTGGAGATCACGGTATACACTGTTGATGAGATCTAATAAGGTCGAAACAACTGTCCAGTGATTCCGTATGTCGTGCGTAAGCGTTTGCCGGATTTTCTGGTCATGATAATTCAATCCGTAGGAAGGTAGGGAAAATTCTGGATTACATAAATAAAAACTGTTTGATCGTTACATTTAGTCTCTGACTAGTTCTTCGTATGTGTTGTAAAGTTGCATACATATACATATACAAATATATGCGGAACATAATCAAACATAATATATGAACTTCAATGAACGAACTAACACACTTCTTTATAAAAAGATAATCTCTCACGCTTTATTTTCGAAACGGTGATGTTTCTTGTGTGTGAGAGATGAGCTGGAGATGGGGATAGACTGCTATACTGACTCCAAGTTCTTCTGACCATAGCAGCACTTCTTTCTCATCTTGGCTGGGTTTCTCAACCATGGATCACTGAGGGCCCAAAGCTTTCTGTCTGCCGCTGGCTTTCACTTTGGCATCTTGTCTCCAACTGACTCAAGCCGTCTGCGTGCTGGTTATATTATTGTTTACGTCCACCTGCTTCCGCTGTTCTTCAGCTTATTTACACAGGTGCATCTCTTGATTGACGGCTCGGTCGAGGATCAATATGTTACATATGTTGTGCGAGTCATAATTACAATTAAAGATATAAGATATAAGCAATAGAGGTATTATGACAGGGAGGAAAAAGGCCCTTTTGAGTTTATGTTAACATCGGTTTAGTGGATAATACACGTGTATTGACTAAAATATAACTGTTGTACAACTGATGAAATTCGCTTAGCAAATTTATCGCTAATATTATCAAGTCAAAGGAAGCGTAGATAAACAGGAGATCTTTGTGAGGAACCTAATTTGAGTTTATTAAAATTTGAGAATTCGGTTCTAATTATATATTGTAGAAGGTCTAATATGAAACCATTGTTACCAAGCGTCGCAAAAACTTCGAGCAAATCATTAATGCTTAATAAGTAAAAGACTTGAGTTGTTTTAGAACTGAACGAGTATACAAACCACTGAATGTGGGTTTTCAGGAAGAATTTGTTTCCTTATCTCGAATAAACTAAATGACTTTGTGAATATTGTTGAGAGAAGTTAAAAAAATAAGCCAGTTTTCATCTTACTAATGAAGAGACAGAATGTATTATCAATAAAGAAAAAAAATTGTTTTTTCAGGACCAGATTGTAGACCCTTTTTGTGAAAATTATTCTCCAACGCCTGTCTTAAAAGAGAACCCATGGTGATACCATGGTGAAGTCATCAGGTTGCCATTAAAACTGAATCCCACAGATATCGTTGCAAATTTCATCAATGAATGGATGGAGTTGGGCAATTAACGATGATATAAGATTATCATAGTTGTATGAAGAAGGACTGAAGGATAATAACAGTTAATTATAAAGATACATAGCGGCTAATTGGCCTAGTGGGTAGAGTGTTCGCCAATGGCCCGGGAGATAGGGGTTCATTCCCAGTTAGGGTCATACCAAAGACTCAAAAAATGGTACTTGATCCTCCTTGCTTAACACTCAGTATTATAAGATACATATCAGAGCTAAAGTGGAGCAATCCAGGGAAGGAGTAGCACCTTCCCCTACACCTGGGTGGAGTAGCCATTGAAAGGGGAGCCTTCGTTTCACCCTCGACAACGGTCGCAAACTTTCTTTTTCTTTTATAAAGATACACGTATTTCTTTATTACTCCTCGAACAGTCAAAAATTCTGTAAATGTAACTTAGGACTGCTATATTGACCTTTTCTTAACCCACGTTGAGATTGCATATTAAGGCCTTTACGTCCTTGCTTCCTTGACGAGATGTTATCAACCGGGTTCCACCAGTGATTGCCAGCCACCAGGACATCGTAAGCGAAAAGACTGGATACAGAGCGCAAATTTTACGTAAATTGGTAATTTTGTATAAAACTCGAAAACTGAAGAAGTCTTTATTGCAATAAGAGAGGTAATATTCCAGTACTAATTGTAATATTATAGCTAGCTATTTTTCTACTTTATGCTGTGAAGACTAAATCCTTGATAATATGGTATGAAAGAAATATCATCGTAATGGGTTTTAAGTAAACTGTACGGAGAGGGGATAATCGAACCAGTTAGCTTTACCAAATTAGCAATAAAAGTAAGAACTCTTTTAACCTACTTTACCAGGTCTTTGGAATATGGCCTCTATAGTATTTGTCGCTGCCTTCCACCAGACAGGACTTGACACATGATCAATGACCCGAATGTCGGCTTAAAGTGAGGATTAGGGGAGGGGAAGAACGGCCACGAGCTGAGGCTCGAGCCCTTCTGGTCTATGTTGGTCTTCGGTTCACTTAGCGCAATGTGGGTCCGATGAGCCACGCTGGTTTTAGACCCAAATCTGGGTCCAGGCACATATGCCTTATTATGGTCTCTATAGATATTTTAGACTCGTGTATCTACCCGACCTAGTCATAGGAATTTGAAGTATTCAGGAAGATAGTCATCATGTTATCTATATAATCCTCATAATCCCTGAGCCTTTGTCAGGTTTAGTGATAACCAAAGCTTTGTTGTGTCATCAGGTTTGTTGTGTTGAAGAGATTGTTCACTCTCCGCTTGAATTTATAAGAAATAGGAATCCTTGCATATGAATGTGCAAAAGGATTTAATCTAGCTTTGAGCTCCCCAATTTTATTAGAGGATTCAGGTTGGAATCTAGTAAGTTCAGCAAAAAAGAGTTCAAACTCGGAATAAATTTATTTACGTTTAATCGATGTGAGTAGAATACAGAAGTCTAATCCATTCGATAGAAAAAAAAAGTTTTAAGGTCGAAAAATAAAAGAAATAATTAAAAGTTGTGATCATTATAAGGATTTGACGAACAACCAAATCTCATATATTTGAAATGTTGCTGTTTTTATGTTAAGAGTATTTAAAAGACAGTCTGGAAAGACGAGGTTCATAAACAGGTGAAACAGAAAGCATGAAGCGGACGATATATATATATATATATATATATATATATGAGAGAGGGAAATAGAGAGAGAGAGAGACGAAGAGAGAGAGAGAGAAAGAAAGATTGATAAATATGAATAGGAAAACGTATAAAAGAGAGACATGAATAAACTGATATATATATATATATATGCAAATTTCATTGAACATAATAGACATTTTATGCCTACATATTCTCTTTTGGATCCGTTCGAATTCCCGTATTACTTTTATCGTATTCGGGGGGAACTGATTAAGGTATTGTCCATAGTTGTATGTATCCCTAGTACTTTCTGCCCGACTTTGGGCCATCATCAGGGGAGAATCTGTTACAAAAGTGATGTAACTTTTGTTTTAGCAAATTACTACAGTGTAAGGACGTCTTTGCTGTTGGAGATTATGGCGCTTGCTTTTAAATGTAATTCTGTAAATAGTACCAGTAGCTAAAGACATTTAAGTACGTTAGCACTGGTTTGAAAATTAATTCTATTAAGTGCTGGTTGCAGGTTTCTAATATATAGTGCTTCGAGAATCTGAAGTTTTTGTTTATTATTTTGATGTTCGAGTATTGTTGTGTTGTCGATGAGAATTTTTCGTAGTTGTGTTGTTGGGCATGAATGTTTTTTTAAATGCTGAGCTATTGAACCTCTGTCAGAAAGGTGCATTGTAAGTCTCCTCGACAGGGTAGTTGAGGTTAAACCAACATATATATTATTATTATCAGAGATACCATCTCCTAGGGGACATTTAAATTTATATATAACGTTGGTTTTTTGCAACACCCCAATCGAGGGAGAGGAGTTATTTCTAATGACCAAATTCGAGGTTTTAAACTTATTATAATAAGTTTTATTTTTTTATTAGGATCAGTGGGGAGTATGTTTTTGTGAATCAATGTTTTCATTATTTTTTCATCGGATTTATAATTGTAGTGCATCTGGTTACGATAAAAAAGTTTGATATATGTTTGTTGACTGGATGGAGTAGTACACTGTTTATTTTGTTGGTTAACATTTTTGATCATACGTTTAATTTGTTCATCAACAATATAGTTAGGAAACCCATTATCGATGAGAGCCTGTTTTATGTTTTTTACCTCTTTATAAAATATTGTTTTGGAGGAGGAGATTAGTTTGGCACGGGATATTACATTACGAATAATTGCTTTTTTATATCTGAAAGGGCATTCACTTTTAAAGTTGAGGGTACAGGAGTTATTACTAGAGGGTTTTTTGTAGGTGGAGGTAGTGAAGTTATTATTGTTGTTAGTATCAATGAGAACATCTAAAAAGGAAATTTTATTGTTTTTGTTTAGTTCATGAGTAAAGTTAAGAACTGAATTGTTTTGGAAGGTATCTTGTAGTATGTTGATTTCGTTAATAGTATTAGTAAGAATAAGAATATCATCAACATATCTTAGGTATATTGGAGGTTTTTTTATGCAATTGAAAATTCTATTTTCGAGATCTGACATGTAGAAAGCACTGAAAATGGGGCCCAGGACAGACCCCATAGAGACACCATCTGTCTGAACGTAAATATGTTCAAGATGATCATAAAATGGAACTTCAGTAGTGCATGTTAGGAGTAGTTTTCGAAGTATATTCGGGTTGATTTTAAGAGGAGGGAGAGATGGGTTATTATAAATATTATTTCTAATAATATCAATTGTTTCATTTTATGTTGTATTTGCTAGGTAAGATACATACAACTATGGACAATACCTTAATCAGTTCCCCCCGAATACGATAAAAGTAATACGGGAATTCGAACGGATCCAAAAGAGAATATTTAGGCATAAAATGTCTATTATGTTCAATGAAATTTGCATTAACGAAGAAATGCTGCCTAAATATACACACATATATATATATATATATATATATATATATATATATTGTTTATATATATCTTTTATAATTTTTCGAGTTATATATATATATATATATATATATATATATATTATCCTTGTGGGTAGAGTATTCATCAATGGTCCGGGAGATTGAGGTTCAATCCCAGGTCGACTCAGACCAAAAATTCAAAAAATGGTATTTGGTAATGTTGGGTATCACCCACCTTTTTCCACACAATGAACTAGTCCATCTGCGAAATATAGCAGTAGCTGCTAATACCAGGGCAGACTAGAAGGTGAAGAGCAGCTTCTTATTGGAATAGTAATAGAGCGTTGGAGACTGGAGATCGCACTAAATTCCCTTACTTACTACCGTAATAACAGAAGCCAATACTATCGTTGGACAATGTCTTTATTCTGTATTCACTAATCCTATGTTCTTGTCTACTAATAGTCTCTCTATTGTATATACTTTTTCCTGAGAATATATCTCTATTTCATTTCACGGAAGGAGTAGCGCCCTCCCCTACACATTGGTGTAGTAGCTATCGAAAAGGGAGCCTTCGGGTTACCCTCGACTATGGTCGCCAACTTTACTTACTTTTACTTACTCATTTCATATCGTGGTTTGTCCTTTATTTAGTATTACAAGCATTCACTAACCAGAACGCAACCGATTCCTCTTTGCTTAACACTCAGCATTATAAAGTACGTATCAAGGGGGAAATGGAGCAATCCAGGGAAAGAAGTAGTGCCCACCCCAACATCTCGGTGTTGTAGCTATTGAAAAGGGACCCCTCGTGTCACCCTCAACAACGGTCGCCAACTTTATGTATATATATATATATATAGATAAATTTATAATATCCAGTCAGCGTCCAAAGACGGTGGGTATGGATTATATTTTTTATAGAATATATGAGGAATATCATAAATCTATGCGAGTGCTCAATGTATGTCTAGTGTTAATCCCTTATTCATTCGCTGGGATATAACAAAATTCACATTCAAAGCGTATATAGTGCAATTTGATGGAAACTCAAACTTGTTTCAGTCGTCATTATAAATTAATTTCGGTGTTGAATATTACTTTAGTCTCCGTCTCGTCAGATGAGTCAAGCAAGTAAACAGTCATCTGACGAAACGGGGAGTATAGTAATATTCTCCGCCGAAATAAATCTATTTTGACAACTTAACCAGGTTTGAATTTCTATTCGATTACACTATATATATATATATATATATATATATATATATATTAATAAGAAAAGGCAAACACTCTCTCTCTCTATATATATATATATATATATTAGTATATGTATGTAGAAAAAGGTAAAAATGGAAGAAAGATATATTTCGGCGGAGAATATTGCTATACTCTCCGTCTCGTCAGATGTCTTTTTACATGCTTTTCTCGAAGTTGCAGATGTCAGTTTGTGCATTTCTGTTTTTTTAATTTGTTCATATCAATCTATCTCTGTTTGCCTCTTCTATCTCCCTATCTCAGCCTCTCTGTCTCTCTCTGTCTCTCTCTCTCTCTCTCTCTCTTAATATATATATATATATATATATTGAGAGAGCGAGAGAGAGAGGCAACGAGAGATAGATTGATATGAACAAATTATAAAAGACAGGAATGCACAAACTGATATATATATATATATTTATCTCTCTCTCTCTCTCTATCTCTCTCTCTTTCTCTCTCTCTCTCTCAATATATATATATATATATATATTGATTTGAGTAATAAACAGTTTCTTTTTTAGAAGCAAGTTGTAACTTCATATTTTAAACTTCCATTGTTTTAAACATAACCAGAAATTACCTATACACCGTTAAAATGTCAAACAGTTCTATTTGACCCATAGATATCAGGTGCTAACTCTCTAGGTCAATGGATACTCCGCATTCTCCAAAGCTCCATCATCACTGGTGCCTCACAATCAGATTGTTTAGTGTAATATCAAGGACACTCATTGGAAGGGATCTTACTCCTCTGCAGAGATGCAGTCGGTGTAATCTACAGCTCCAACCGGCTGGGCCAGGAAATTCTGAGGTTTGTATCTGATTCCTTTTTCTTCTTCTTTTACCTATTACCTGTTGTCTTTCTTTTTGTATGTGGAAGCTGTAAGTGAACTAAGGATGAAAAGAAAGAGGCAAGGATACCTATAAACTCAACTTTATATTGGTGGTTTATATGATTATTTTGAGGTGGTTTATAATTGTCATTCTTATTTCACTTGTGCATGAGTGTATATAATGATTTAATTAATGGTCTCATGCGTCTAAAAACCAACAACTGAAAGTACATGTGTTGTATAGTCACAACCATGACCATGATTAACTATACAAACACGTAATACATATACATCTACATATGCATGCAGAATCATAACGACGACACAATAATAACGAGCGAAGACACAGTTCTTAGAAAAATATACCTCTCACTTTATTTGAAATGTTTGTGTGTGAGAGGGAGTTGGAGACCGAACAGAACTGCAACACATTGACCCCCCCCCATTCTTATGGCCATCAGAGTCTCTTTCCCGCCAGGGGACCCAGCTCTCTGCTGGGTGCTGGCTTTCTCTACCACATCTTGTCTCCAAACTGGTCTGGTCTCCAAAACTAACTGACGGCCTGTCTTCACCGAGTTATATAATAGTTCACGCCCACCTTCTTTTTGTGGGTGTCACAAATTGCACTCATTCAACCCATCCACGGTTAAGGCTATACTCAGCTATTCCTCGACCGGATGCACCTGTTATTTACATAGGTGCATTTCCTATTTTGACAGCCCGGCCGGGTCGTAGGTCAATATACAAAACATGTCGAGATGTAATGTTACAAAAGTTTAAGCAAAAAGCATGACCGAAAAAAGAAAAAAAATCTAGTATTTCAGGATAACATGTGGACTACCAAGTCTGAAACTGTTTTTCAAAGTTTCCTTCTGATTATACTTCAATGAGAATTGAACCCTGATCAGGAGGCTAATCAGACCTCGATCATCATACTTTAAGAGAATTGGTAGAATGCAATTGGCGCAAAAATATTGAAGATTTAGCATTTGGGCTCAAAACATCCTAATCGCTTGAAAAAGATAAGAAAAGTCAGTAAGTTGGATGTTTATGTTTCTCATATTCTTTGTGAGACGTTTAAGGAAGATTGCATATCCATAGTGACATGTCTTCTTTCATGGCAGAGAAATTACCCGTTTTGAAAGAATATCATTGCAGGTGATGATGGGTCATATATTTCAATGTTAAACACAAAAGACAGTAGATTTACAAAGATAAATCTCCACAGCCCATGGCCCAGTCGGCTAGGGCTGCAGAATACACCGACTGCTTCACTACAGTGAGTGTCCTGGATATAACACTAAACAATCAGATGGTGAGGTTCCAGTAATGCTAGAGCTTTAGAGAATGCGGAGTACCTCTTTATTGCCATTGTTCCCACGTCCTTTCTGGCCCCGAATGGTAGCACCTGATTGGGTCCTATCTCTGTGTCAAATTGAACTAAATTACGTATTTATGTTAAATTGAATCGTTACAAATAGTATTTTTTACATTTAACTGTGTACTTTTGCTAAACTGAATGGTTCGAAATAGAGCTGTTTCTATATTTAACTGTGTGTAAACAATAAAATCAACTTACTTGCTAAAGAGAATTGTTTCACATGGAACAGTTTACATGTATAAAAATGGCTGATATGCCATAAAACCAAACCAAACCAAACCCAGCCTCCATAGCCTCCTCTAAAGACAGAGTTACATAGAAGAAAAGTTATGCAGTATGCATTGTAGGATCACCACAGTATTATTATTTTTCAATTTTCAAACCTCAATTAAACACTTGATGTAGACTGCAATAGCTGCAATGTGAGTAAACATCCCCACATCCGTCAATCGGAGAAACGTTGTGCTTCTCTTTGGATAACACAAGGCCACATACAACAAAAAATTACGTAAGAAAACATTTTGGATTAAGGCTGGTCTGTTCTACGATCGTATACAGCAGGCCTTACACAAAGTAATTTTTTTCTTTCTCTAAAAATGCTCTTAATGGGAACAATATTCCGATGCTGATCAGATGAAAACGTTTGCAGAAAAGTTACTGAACTCGAAAGTGACTTAATTTTACTTGAAAGGATTCAACAAGCAACCTAATAAATGGGGAGAAGAGATTCAAAATGTTGGCGATTATACTATTGATTAAAATTTATTCATTGTTGAATCATTCAGGAATAAATTATATCTTATTAAAATAGAAACTATTTATGATTCATCCGAATATAGGGGTTGGACAAAATAATGGAAAACCCCAGAAATTTCAAGCAAATTCATTTTAATATGGTTTTCTGATTGCAGCCCTCCCATGAAATCCAGCTTTGTGCATATCCATTCTTACAGTTTTTGATGAAATTGGGTTATTGAAATGGTCATTAAGCTCTGCTGTAATTTTCGGTGCAGCATCCTTTTGATCATTCCTAACAATCTGTATAAGTGTCCGACGGTTCCTATCAGGCAGCTTTCGCTTTCTTCCAGAGTTTTGCTTCAGTGAAGAGGTTTTTCTTTCTTTCTTAAATGCTGTCATAACTTTCGAGACAGTACTCCTTGCTACACCAAATATCAGCTGTTTTTGTTACACTAGCGCCTGCTATACGAGCACCAATAATTTGACTTCTTTAAAAGTCTGGTACATCTGTCATTTTTAATGAATTTTGATTAAATTCTTCCAATGATATCTGTAAAAAAAACTGCAATTTTTGTAAAATAAGACAAAAAAGAATGATAAAAAATCAAAAAACCTAAAAATCACAAAGGTTTGATAGTTTTATAGGAGTTTCAAAATAATAATAAGATTGTAACTGTTTATTTTGTCCAACCCATGTAAATATATATATATATATATATATATATATATATATACGAGGGGCATACGATAAGTTTCCAGACTTTTTTCGTAGGAGCACTTTTATTGATAGCATACACATGAAACTCTAGTCCCCTTCAAAGTAATATCCTCTGGCTGCAATGCACTTCTTTTACTGTTCCAACAACTTCTGAAAGGCCCCATGGAAGTCCTCTTGTGTGAGCATGATCTTCGTCACAGCCTCTTTCATCTCCTCAGTTGTCTCATAACGACAGCCTCTGAGCTTAGGAAATAGCCAAGAGTCACAGGGAGCAAGGTCTCGACTATAGGGAGGCTGAACTGTCTTGATGCCCATCTTGGTCAAATAGTCTGTGACAAGGATGGAGTTGTGAAACTGGTGCATTGTCATGGTGGAAATGCCACTGAGCCGATTTGAAGAGTACTGGCCTCTTCCGACTCAATCTATTCCTGAACTCCCTTAAAACCTCAACACAGTAACCCTAACCCTAACCCTTTGGCCAATAAACTCTAGTATATTGACTTCCTTACTCCTCCCACACCTCTCATCATCCCTAACAGACTCTCTGCCTTCCTTGAATCTCTTATGCCACTCAAACGCTGATGCTCGATTCATCCAAGATGCTCCAAAAGCAGTCGGAAGCATTTCATACGTTTCTGTGGCATTTTTCCAAGTTTAAAACAGAATTTTATTGCATATCGTTCTTCTGAAGTGTCAGATTGCATTTTTTAAATTCACCAGCGCTGACAATCAGGTTTTAGTAGGGTTTATTTCAATTGCTGCTGTAGCTGTTCATTTGAACCAAGATTTTTATTTGCTAAATGCGAATGATCAAGAAGATTAAGACATTAATAAAACAAATAATAAAATGTTTATATATGTAATGTTGTATGCAGACAAATATAACAGCCTCTTTGTGTATGCAATTACAACATCTAGAGCAGTTCTGATGCTTTCTATTTCAGTTCATTCTCTCATCGGTGATTGACAAATCCCTTTCTCTTTCTCTTTCTTTTTTCTCTCTTCTCTTTTTTTTTTTTTTTTTTTTCTTATTTTTCACTTCCTGTTGTCCAATCAATTCTTTTCTTTTCTTTTCAAACTTCATACGCTCTTCGATTATCATCACTGTGATAATGAATGGCTTCAAGATTAATCTTAGGAGTTTTATTTCTTTTCTTCCTAACATTTTCTTCAAGCTGGCAATATTCTTTCTTTTCGTTACAAGAGCAATTCACCATCCACACTGTTAAAAGCTCTTTGCCAACGAATTTTTCTTCAATTTCTGGCGTGCGAAGATATAACTTTGACACGTGTCATATTTCATCTAATCAATGACTTTCATATTCAAATAATTACGTCGTTTGCCCTTTTGCGTGAAACTGACCTGGTTTAAGGAAGGGAAATCTTATCTAGACTCCTAAACCTATTTTTCAATGCAGGTCGTTTTATTGGCTGACCTTATCTAAGCAGTCTCTTGCTATGAACAGTTGGGATGTGTATTAGAGTTGCGTGAAAAGATTATATATATACTGGGTGTCTCAGTATACATGGGACACATGTGACTGCTAATAACTCTAATAATAATGTTTTGTTGTTTGTATCCAATTAAGATTAGCACAGATACAGAATCAATAGCAATTTGTGACTGTCAGTTTCTCACCAATGCTATTAACAGACCAGTTGGTTCACAAACATATACTTTTGTGTGGCCATGATGAGAAGGATGGCCGTATTTATAGGAAATTCTTGTAAGGCCGGTTTATTCGAACTGTATTTTTGTCAAGATTGTTTTAATATCTACATGCACTTTGCTTTTCATTATATATATATATATATATAGTCATCCACAGACAGATCTGTTTCGTTCTATCAGAACTCATCAGTGTGGCTAGACAGTATCTCCCCGCAGCTGGGATCGAAACCCGGTTGACTCAAACACCAAGCCAAAGTTTCAAACCATTTAGCTACGAGGAGATATTAGCAACGAAGTACATTTTTAAACGGTTATGAATCACAATTACTATTGTTTAAATACATCCGTTCAAACGGCCGCCGAGATCTCAATTCAAATACGAAGAGACTTGAAAAGGCGCTAATGGCAACACAATTACTTCTTCACTAGAGAACTCGACCCTACGGGGGTAGGGGAGTACCACATCTTGCCAGGATATTAGCCGTCTCTATCACCAAAATTACAACTCAAACATCCTGATTCATAAGTAATTGTACTCATGAAAATATACAAGAGACGTAAAATGATAAAATACTAAGACATTTGTACGTCGTTGGATTAGTGTGAGATACTTTTTTACGACACTTATATCACTCTCTGGGTCTGCATAGTGACAGCCCAGTGACAAGCAGAACAAGATAAGTGGTAACTATTGGAAACTGCTGTTTTATTTTAGAGTATCTTCTCTTAGACTCGCTTACGACGATGTTGCAGACCAGCATATTAGCCACTAAACCCTGAGAGAGAGACAGAGACAGAGAGAAGTATAGACTGAGAGAGAGAGAGGGGGGAGGGAGGGAGAGTTGAGAAAAAGTGGAGATATATATAAGGGGAGAGATAGAGAGACAGTGAAAGGGAGAGAGAGAAAAGAGGTGTCTGAAAATAGTCCAATAAAAACTCATATCAATTAACGGAAAATACGAGGTTGTCTTACCTAAATGTTCCAATGAATATACCCATGGAGAATACGAAGATAAATTTTAAAAATATTACCAATTAAGAAAAACATAATTACTTTATTTTATTTATGAATGTCAAACACTTCTATTTCTAACAATTCAATTTTGCATAAGTTATTTGTTTGCACTCAGTTCAAATTTCAAACGATTCTTTTTTACCCTTTCAGATGCTTCCACTCCGGGTCAGAGTGAACCTGGGAGCAATGGCAATGTAGGGGTACTCTGCATTCCCCAAAGCTCCAGCGTTACAAGAGTCTCACCATGAGATTGTTTCATATCATATACAGTACACTAATTGGGGTCCCTTATCCCTCTGCATAGATACAGTCGGTGTATTCTACAGCCCCTTCAACTGACTGGGGTGGGAAACAGGTGTAATAGATGTATGTAATAACTAAAAAATGTCATACGATTTTGTCTAGCGTATTTGACGTCGCGAAGAGAGTGACGATCTATATTTTAAAAATCGAAAGTTACAAGACGCCATAGAAAAAATAGAATTATTCAAAATCTTTCAACAATCTCGACAGATAGAATCTTGTTAATAAAGACAAAGGTTTCAGCGGATTTTACAAAAAAAAATATCATTATCCTAGAAAGAGAAGAGTGTGGTAACATTGGAGAATCACGGTTGGTTTTACGGCATGTCAACCCTTATTGGATCATTTTATGCCGAAGTCAAATAATTATGGTCTCCGATTATATGATGTCATGAAAGTTTGCTCCGCACTCTGCAAAAATCCAGTCTTACAGGTTAATTAAGTTTACTGTCATACACAGGCCACCCCTTTTGAATGGGGTTTACTCTTCTTCAAGGGATGCAGTCGGTGAATTCGATACCTCACCGATAGGATATATATAAATTGATATATACGAACAAAGTGACACACACACACACATACACACACACACACACACACACACATATATATATATATATATATATATATATATATATCGAGAGAGAGAGAGAGAGAATAGGCTAAGATAGATAGATAGATAGACAAGAATGATATTGACGAAAAAAGAAAGAAAGACAGAAAGATACGAACATATTTATATATATATATATATATATATATATATATATATATATATATATATATATATAAGTATAGATAGAAAGAGAACGAATAAATGGTGTTAATAGACACAGAAAATTCCATCAAGAAATCTAAATAAGCGTCTGATCTTTCAGTGTTTAGAAAGTTGGATAGACAGCACATTGCCCGCCATTTTGACAGTGTATGTCGTCTGCCTCATCAAAATACTGACACATCAAGACTTTTCATTGGATTTTTCTGTTTTTCATTTTCTTTCCTTTAATACCCCATGAACAATAAGTTCTTTCTTTGTAGGGGTAGGGAGCAATTTGTTCGGTGCAATCCGAATTCGACTTTTTCATCAAAAGAGATTAAAAAAACAACTAATTTTTACATCTGGTCTCTTCTCCGTTACTTTCCTTCCCTTCCGTTATTTTGTTTACCTGTCAGTGGTGGTGTGAAATGTTATATTTTCTGTTAATTTTTTTGTCAGAAATTTCTCTTGCACTAGTTACCCTACTTAACTCAACTTTCTAACCTTCAACGAGATGATTTAAACAAAACATCGTTTGCTTTTTGTTCATGAATTTTTATCCTTTTTTTTTTCGAAATAAATATAAGTGACTAATATTAAGATACAACGAAAAGATTACTAATCCGCCCTCCAGTTTATTTATAACCACCATTACTTCGAATGCCCACGCTTCACTGATGTCATCGTATCATCTATCAAAGGTCGAGTCAAGTTTGATGAAGCTGATTCCGACTTCATGTAAGATTAAGGATTGACCGTGAATTTGGTATATCTTCACATAGATGGTACAATCTACTTCTTTTAAAAACCTTTTTTTTTTTTTTAAATCTAGAACATAATATATATATACATATACATATATACTACCAGTCAAAAATATTTGGTCACCCTCGAAAATATTTTCCTCGTCATAAAAGCATTATTTTTAATGAAACAATTTAAGTCTCGCAATGTTTTTATTCATTATACTAAATACAAGTCTTCCCCCAAAGCTTTCACCTTACTATAATCAGATATTTTTGGAAAAATTGATTTGTAGGCGTTTTTCTTCTTTGATACTCCAGTGTTAGGAGACAAAACAAGACCAAAAGCAACCAGAACTGTGGTTTGGGTTTGGTTTGGTTTGGTTTTATGGCATATCTACATATATATTTGGTTTGGTTTTATGGCATATCTACATATATATATTAAATATATATACATGTGATTTGTAAACACATTTTGTAGATGACATTTTTAAACGAGCCTGAGCTTTTTTTGCCACACTGTTAAATGATTTCAAGTTTTCTATATAACAGCCCCAATTTAAAATCACTCATTCATTTCCACACACAGTGAGTTCTATATGAACCATAGATAGGACCCTTTTAGGTGCTACCACTTCGGGTCAAAGTGGGCTTGATAGCAATGACAATGAAAGGAGTACACCACATTCCCTAAAGCTCCAAAGCTCAACCCTTACCGTCAGATGGTTTAATGTCATATCCACGACATTCGTTAGGGGGTATTACCCCTCTGCATAGATGCAGTTTGTCTATTCTACAGCCTCAGGCGACTGGGCTAAAGAACAGAGAAGAATTTCTTCAGTCACCAGCTTACACGACAGAAGGATGACTGCTGCAAACATCACTGAACAATTTAACCAATGTCTTGAAAATAATATGACAATATCCACTGTGAGGAGAGGACTATGTGAAGTTGGCCTGTATGGCAGAATTGTTGACAAGAAACCACTGTTGAGGAAGAAGTAAAAAAGGCTCCAAGTCACTAAGTCACTAAAAGACTGGAAAATAGAGCAGTGACTAAATTATTTTGGAGTGACTTATCAAAGTTCGAAATATTGTTGTATATCCATAATACATCTGCACGTATACATATACAAATATATGCGGAAACAATCAACCGGTAATGACGACTACAATAAACGAACGAATACACTTCTTTATAAAAATATAACTCGCACACTTTATTCTCGACGGGGTGATGTTTGTTGTGTGTGAGACATGAGTTGGAGACAGGGACAGACCGCTATATTGACCCAAGATCTTCTCGCAACCATAGCAGCACTTCTTTCTCATCTTGGCTAGGGTTGTTCAACCGTGGGTCACTGAGGGCCCAAGGCCCTCTGCCGCTGGCTCTCACTTCGGCATCTTGTCTCCGACTGACTCGAAAAAGTCTGGGCACCGGGTTATATTATTGTCTCACGTACACCTGCTTCCGCTGTTCATCCGCTTATTTACACTGGTGCATCTCTTGATTGACGGCTCGGTCGAGGGTCAATATATAACAATATTTTATCACATGGGAGGGTCTTAGTGCAGCAAAGAGTTGGTGAAAGCGTTGCAAATCTTTGAATCACACCAACCGTACAGCATGGAAAAGGCTCTATTATGGAAGGGGTGGGAATTGCGAAATCAGGAATTTACACCAAGGGAAGGGCAAATAGAATCATACTGGTTATCACTGCGTATCATGCTATCCCATCTCGAAACCGGCATGCGAGATAAGGATCCAAAGCATATGAGTAAACCCTGGCATCTTATTTGACTGGACCGAATCCAGAGATTTCTTTTGGCTACATCGGTTCCAATACCAAGATAAAAGAACCCAGCCTGCCCGATTATTTACCCTTAGCTGAAAGGGGAATATTTGGATGCATAACTTTCCCCAAGAGAATTAGCGTTATGTGAAATCCCCCATTTCCTACAACGTTAACTATGACACCACGAATACCATCATATATATATATATATATATATAAAGTGCTTGTGATGTAATGGTTACTATCATTGGGAAGTGGACAAAGTTATTTGAATTCATGTGCTGGATGAAGTTGGATGTACTTTCACATGGCTCTAGGGCCCTTGAGAAAGAGATGTATACAAGCATTATCCCTGCAACTATAAGTAATTAGATGGATAGACTTGATTGTTTAACGTGTTAATCTACGCTGTAGAATTGAATTTTGAGTCCTATCCTGCTTTTGCAGAGGGTATATATATATATATATATATATATATATATATATATATATATATATATATGTGAGATAAAAAGAGAAAGTGAGATGAAGAGAAGTTAACCAACTATAATAGATAGATAAGAACGAAATCATATATATATATATATATATATATATATATACCAGTACCTTCTTGTTATTGTAAAAAAGCAGAGCTTCTAATCAACGCATAGCTTGGCGCGGAAAAGGGGATTCATATCTTTCCCGAGTATTATGGTCTGAATGATAACATAATAACGTGACTGGAATTCGAACTTTCTTTGCAGCCCTGCTATATTATCTACTTGGCTACAAGGCCTCACCCAAAAAGGCGCACACACACACACATATATATATATATATATATATATATATATATATATATATCAAGGCATCTGCAAAAGTAGGATGCGTTAAAAGGTCAATTTTTAGGCGGAATTTACATGTTTGAATTCACTGTTTTCCTTCGAGAAGACCGGTTACCATAGCAAGATAAAAGAGCTTAGTCTGACCTACTATGTAGTAAAAGCTAGAGAAAGAATTGTTGAATACATATCTTTTTCAAGATTATTATTGTTATGTGAAATGCAAATAGCCTCGACCAAGATTTGAACACGCGTTGTTTCGTCCATTTCCTCTGATGAGAACTATTACATCACAGGCTCTTCCAAAAATAAATAGATTTGATAAAAAGAGAAAGCCACACACACATACACACACACACACACACACACATATATATATATATATATATATATATTTGTGAGATGGATAGATATTAATGAAATGAGTTCGATCGATAAACAAGCGGATAGATATGAAGAAACTATAATAGATAGATGGATAGATAGAATTAGCTTTTCTTCAGACAGATGCGGTTTTCCGTCTTTTTATTTATTGTTTTTTAACAAAGAATTTAGAAGATAATAAATGTTGACAGATCCTAGATTAACACAGACGATATCGTCTTGGCAACTGTAAACGATAAGAAGTTGAGCGATGAAGCAGAATCATTTCATTACTCTTTCCAGAACAGGTTTTCGATGAGCTTCAAGCGGCGCGAAAAATAAATACACACACACCCACACACACACATGCACGTATATATATATATATATATATATATATATATATACTCTACTGAACAAATGTTTGTGACCACATTTATTTCTTTTAAATGTAAAATATAAATAAAGTTTCATGATTTTAAAGAAAGAAAATATTTTTTACGAGACATGCGGTACGCTGCTGGACAAGCAAGGACTTAAATATAAGAAACATTCTCCAATAGTCTCCTTCACATGGACGTGTCAGTATTGGCCGACCAACCAGAAATTGTTTTCATCAGCTCTATGCAGACAGAAGATGTAGTTAGGAAGACTTGCCGGGAGCGATGGATGATAAGGACGAAGGGATAGAGAGAGAGAGAGTCTGGGCACGTCAGTGCTTGCAGCATGACCGGATGATAATAATAATATATACCAGGATTGTTAAGAAAATCCAAAGCCTCTGCAGAAAGAAGAGCTATATGTTATATTTTGACCCTCGCCCCGGCCCAAAAATGCTATTCCAAGGTGATACACCGGAAGGAAGTGACACATTCCAACGGCCAGTAATCGAAAGAGATCGCGTGGGCGGATTAAGGCTTATGATATGGGACAAGGTGAAGGTCCCATTGTGCCACTACAGTCATGCACCGGAAGAGAGTAACCTCTGAACTGCATGACAGTTATTTCCGCTTGATGACGATTAAACATTCGATTTCAAAGATCCAGTGGGCGATCGTGTGGGCGTTGAATTATTATATAATTGAGTTGAGTTGGGTGCCAAAGCAGTTGCCAGGAGAGTTCCAGACAGCTAGAGACCAGATGTGGTAGGGAAAGACACACCCGACCGAGGGGGTCCTCGGAAACCCCCGATGGAGTAGACCCCAACATCCGGAGAACAAGAAAGACACAATGTGACGGTCATAACAGTGGGGTCAAAATATGAAGTTTATGTTCGGTCTCCAGCATCCTCTCACATGCAACCCTTAACCAACCTTTTCGAACCCTTGCAATAAAGTGAGAGGTAAAAATATTGTTAAAGAATCTTCCTGTGTTTTCCCTCTTGCGTCTTTATCGTTGTGTCGCTGTGAATTATTCTACATATATATGTGCATGTATGTAGATGTGAATCTACATATGTGACTATATAACAATAACTGAACATATTTATTTTTGAAATATACTTCTACCTCTTACAAAAATAGAAAAACTGTTGTATCGAGGCAAAGAAGAGATTCGGAAAGAAGTTACTTACCAAGTAACAGAAACTCACAGAAAGTGAGCGATTGAAAAGTTTTACTCCATGCTTATTTTGGGATCATCAGGAGAGAATATACACAATTTCGGGGCCTTCATTTCTACGGTTTTATTTACACATCAGTCCCCCTCACTGACATGAGGCCCCATTATAGGATCCTATCAAATTAACGTCTAATGGCGAAATGTAAATTTTCAAATCTGCATGCGTTATTGGAATATTGTTGCGCATTCACGATCAGGTGTTTATTTTGAAATGTTCCACGGGACGTTTCTTTTATTCCAAATCCACATTGAAGAATTTTTTGTTATTTCTGTAAGGCGTTCCGTACTTTTGCTTCTATTACGCCGATTGATTCCAATTTGTCCCAGAAATTGATACAGGGTGCCTGCAACGAAACCTCTTGCTCAAATCTCCACAGCTTTAACGATAACGCTTCCTTTTCCAGTTCTTTCTTGATATCTTCATATTTGCTCTTTTTGCAATCGTAAAATAAATGTTGTATAGCCATGATACAACTATTCGTATAAATATTTATGCGGAAACATAATCAACAATAATGACGAACGAGCACACTTCTTTAGAAAAATATACCTCTCACATTTTATGCAAAAGGGTGCGAAAGGGTTGTGTATGTGAGAGGTGAGTTGGAGACTGAACAGACAGCAACATATTGACCCCCCCCAGTTCCTCTGACTATAGCAGCATTTCTTTCTCATTCTGCTGGGCTGCTCAACTGGGATCCTACTGGGGGCTGGTTCTCAATGCCTCGAACTGCAACTCGAACTCCATCTCACTGACTCCAACTGTGGCATCGGGTTATATAATTGTTTAAAGTACACCTGCTTCCCGTGGGCGGCGCAATTGCACCGAATGCAACCCGTCAAGGTGATACCCTGATATCTTCGATCGGATGCCCCTGTTTCTTGATTGACGGCTGGGTCGAAGGTCAATATGTTACATAAATAATTAATTATTTATGAACTGAAGTGGTTCAGATCAACAAATATTATAAGTCTCGTGCTGTTGGTGTTACGTTCGAAGTTGGTCTTACTATTAACCGAGATCTTGCAGAACCCTCATGCTTAAGAAACATGAGGTTTTTATACGTCCACGATACCGGAAGCCATTATACAACAAACATTAATTCAGATTTTAGTCTTAATTTACGTGCTGTTGAGGATCAGAGAAATGTGACAGGGATGAAACAAATCTACAATGATGTAAACCCAAATGAATAGAGTTAGTAAGTGAAGTTGTCTCCCTTTAGTCGAGGGCAACCCGAAGGCTCCTTTTTCAATAGCTACTACACCGAGGTGTAGGGGAGGGCACTTCTCTTTTTTCCTGGATTGCTCCACTTTACCCTTGATATGTACCTTTTATTGCTGAGTGTTAAGCAAGGAGGTATCAAGTATCATTTTTAAAGTCTTTGGTATGACGCGACCTGGGAATAAACCAAGGTCTCCCAGACCATTGGCGAACACTCTACCCTCTAGACCAATGAGCAGGTCTAGAAAAGAATAAAGGATTCTAATTAGTATGTCATACTTTGTAGCTGTCCATGATGATATTGATGTTTCTATTTAGAAAAGACTAGTAAGTAAGTAAGGTTGTCTCCCTTTTGTCGAGGGCGTCCAAAAGTCTCCCTTTTTAATAGCTACAATACCGAGGTGTAGGGGAGGGCGCTACTCCTTTCCCTGGATTGCTCCACTTTACCCTTGATATGTACCTTTTATTGCTGAGTGTTAAGCAATGAGGTATCAAGTACCATTTTAGAAGTCTTTGGTAAGACGCGACCTGGGAATGAACCCAGGTCTCCAGGACCATTGGCGAACACTCTACCTACTTGACCAATTGTAACATAGCCACTTGAAATATGTGAAATATACATATATATATAACATAGAGCATAGGAATCCTTAAACACGAAAAACACGTAACGATTTCTTAGTTCAGGTACGCACCCTTTTATTACCTTTGAGTTAAAGGTTTCGACATAAGGAAGAGAGATGCACAATCTTTCTATGATGACTTTTTCATCTGCCCCCACCCCATCTCGTGCTGTACCCGTAGTGCGTAAATTCATCTGACCTCTGCGAGCCCCCAAAGTCGACCATTCCCGTTCGGTGTCTAGTTCTCAACTCTCTGACTTTTTTCAAATCCCCCAAAATCCTCCGCGCACGCTTCCGGTGCATGACGTCATTCACATCCCCTGGTACTGGGATTTTTATTTTGACATCTCTGAACGACACATCCTCCTTGCGCGCGCGTTAACACCTGCGCTCAAGTTTGCACCTAACTAACCCATGTGCTGAGCCGAAAGGTTCTCAGCCTAACTAAACCCAAAGGCAAGATATATAAATCAAAATCCCTCGGCCATTATATTACACAATGAGACGGTTTTTAAATAGAAAATTATTATAATTTCAATTGAAGCAAATTTGTAAGAATAATTAAATAATTCTGCTTCATCGCTCAGTTAATCATTGAAAAACAAATTCTATGCATCCTTTCAAGTAATTTGTCGAAGAAATCTTTAAATGTGTAAACAACTCTTCATAATCCTTAACTTAGTGAAACTATTCATTGTTCTCAAAGAAATTCGGTCGGTAGTTTATATATATACATATATATTCATATATATGGTACGTGGTACTCTTGTTGGCCGAGCGGTCTGAGACTTAGACTAACGTAAAGTTGGACGAGCATCCTACGTGTCTAGCCACACTGAAGAGTTCTGATAGAACGAAACAGTCTGTCTGTGGATGACAATATATACGCTCCCCCATGGGGGTTGAGCACTCTAGCGAAGGAATTTTTGCCCGCCGCTCGCATAATGCAAAGGTCTTCGAAAGAATTGAGCACTCTGGTAGCCGATAGGGTATAAAGATGTAAACAAACGGACGCTGCTGCTACTGTTGCTACATAATACCTTT
>OY757947.1:30920447-30957947 GCA_963585895.1 Sepioteuthis lessoniana | reverse complement strand
TTCCCCAACCCTTTATGATTTACTATCTCTCTCCGCAGGTGAAGGAATTGCCTGAAGCTCCGAGGAGCCATTTCAAACGTGGCTAAACAATAAATTTCTTTAACACTATCAAACTCATGTTGGCATTCGGTTTTCTTGAAGGTTGAGCGAGGTCTCAAGATTCTGCCGAGACGGATGGGCGTGTCTTTATACTGCCTTTTAAGTTAGAATGGAATACTTCTTTGTGGAAGAGGCTGGGAGGAAAGCTGACCTAAGGAATTGAAAAATATCAGTTCTATTTGTGTGTGTGTGTGTGTGTGTGTGTGTGTGTGTGTGTGTGTATGTTTCGTGTCTTTTTTTTGTTTTTGTTTTTTTCCCCTTTTTGTATATATTCTTATAATCATTTTCGGCCATTTATTTTGCGACATATTTTCATCCATCTTAGATTTTTTTTTTTTTTATTTGGATCATGAATCTATGATACCATGAAAATAGGTAAGATCAGAAATAAGTTATAGGTTGACTGCTAGAATAAATTGCGATAAAAAGCATTTAAAATTAAGACGAACGAAATCTACAGAAAAACAAAAATTCTACTAAACCTACTACTGAAAAATAAAATGCTACTTATGTGCAATAACCATAAATATATTTGTTTTTACATGCAGATGAGATGGACATCGCCAAGTATGTATTCACCTTGCTCCTCCGTCACGATCACGATGTGACATAAGGACAGTTTTTAAGTGGAGTACAACTGATTTAGGCAGACAATACACATATGGAATTTGACCATATAAGGTTAATTTTTCAACATAGTGTCTCTTGCGGTCCACTCACTTCTTCCATTCGTTTAGCAGTGCTTAGATCTAGTCGGTTAAAAAAATTCATCAACACTAGTATGACGTCATCTTATAAATTTTCAGTCCGCCCAAGTAAATAGGTTGTCATAACAAAGTTAAAGAACCCGGTCAGCCCAGCTATTTACCCATACCTGGAGAAGAGAATTATCAGATTTATACTTTTCAAAAAGGAATCAGAGATATGTAAAATGCAAACAGCAACGTCTAATATTTGAACTTGGGTCGCCGGGTCCATTTAAAACGGTGATAACCGTTACGCCATGAACGCCTCAATAACTATAATGCTTAGATAAACCATGATCAGTGTAAAACTTTAGTTTAAATTTGAGTTTCCTTCAGACGATGGGTTCTAGTAGCTCAAGTAGTGTCCTGAAAAAAAAACCCTGGGCTAACTTTCTCATGCATTAATCAGAAGCGGTTGAATGCTTTGAATACTTCCTAACTAAAATCTTAACTCATATTCGTTGGGAAGTTTCGTATTGTTATATAGCCATATACACAAATATGGCCATGTGCAAAATGGACATATAATGTTCATAACAATAGAACATATAAAGAACATAGGAATCTCGGAATTCGAAAACACGTAACGACTTCTTGTTCAGGTACGAAACCTTTTTATTAACTTTGAGTTAAAGGTTTCGACGTAAGGAGAAGAGACACAATCTTCTATGCTGTCTTATTCATTTGGCCCCCATCTCGAGCGGCCTCCCATAGGGCGCAAGTTCTCCTCGCGTCTGCGAACTCCAAAAGTCGATCCTTCTCGTTTGGCGTCTAGTACCCAACTCTCTAACTTTCTTCAAATCTCCATAAACCTCTGCGCGCTTCCGGTGCGTGACGTCACTCGCACTCCGTCACCCGTTTTGTCTCTGAGTATTGTGACATCTGAGTGACACCTCCATCCGCCCGTGCGCGCCCGCGTTAACACCTGCCTCAATGTTGCACCCAACTAACCCATGAGCTGAGCCGAAAAGTTCTCAGACTAACTCAACTCAAAGGCATGAACCGAAATCCCTCGGTTATTATATAACAATATCATTTTCTCTGAATAACTTATGGTAATTAAATCTTTTATATCATTAGTACCGGACATTGGACTAGCGGTGAGAGTGTTCGCCAATGGCCCGGGAGACCTGGGTTCGATCCCAGGTCGAGTCATACCAAAGACTCAAAAAATGGTACTTGATGCCTCCTTGCTTAACACTCAGCATTATAAGGTACGGATCAAGGGTAAAGTGGAGCAATCCAGGGAAAGGAGTAGCGCCCTCCCCAACACATTGGTGTAGTAAGCTATCGAAAAGAGAGCCTTCGGGTCACCCTCGACTATGGTCGCCAACTTTACTTTAATATCATTAGCTGTGTGCCAACAGATTAGCTCGGGCTCATTAAAAAGACCCGTAAAAAGCTTTCTTTCACAAATCATATGTATACATATTTATATACATCAATATACATAGTATTTGGCATAAAATAACCTACAAGGATAGCCCAATTGCCTGGGGCTATAGAATACACCGACTGCGTCTCTGCAAAGGGGTAAGACCCAAACAACTATTGTTCGAGATATGACACTGAAAAAATCTGATAGTATAGCTCCAGTAATGCTGGAGCTTTGGGGAAAGCGGATGACTCATTCGTTGCCATTGCTTTCAGGTCGACTGTGGTTCTGAATGGTAGCACCTGATAGGATCCTATCTCTGGGTCAAATAGAACTGTTTAACATACAAATATATGTCAAGTTCAATTGAATTGTTAGAAATAGAACTGCTAGATCATTGAGTCGTGTGTAAACAAATGATTTATATTTAATTGAATTGTCATTGATACACTATACTCGGAACCATTTAACTGTGTGAAAACGATAGAGTAATTTTGATTGGTTTGGTTTCTTTGTTTAATCCTATTTACCCAACCCCTCCGCTCGGGCAAGATATGACACAAGGTCAATTTTTTTAAGCGGAGTTTAGCAGGTTTGAATTCAGAGTTTTCCTTCTCCTAGACTAGTTGCCTCACCAAGGCTAAAGAATCTAGTCTGCCCTACTATTTACCCATAGCTGGAGGGAGAATAATTGGATTCATACCTTTCCCAAGGGTATTAGTGCTATGTGAAATGCAATCAGTCTTGTCTAGGAATTGTTTAATGGCATATCAACTCTTTTTAGGTTATTTAATGCCAAAGTCATTCTCCTAGAAGAACAGTAGTGGTACTATTTAACCCATAGCTGGGAGGATAAGGCAGTTCATACCTTTCCCAAGGGTATTTGCCCGAAAGTGAACGTAATAGCGCAACTGGAGTACGAACGCGCGTATTACGATTCCGCAATCCATCGCTTTAACCATTACAACCACGAGGACACCCCCTAGTAATTTTGAATAGAATTATTCGTGTTAAATAGAAATACTTGTAAACCATTTCATTGTCAGCTAAAATGATAAATATTGAATAGAATTATAAATGTTGCAATAGTTTAAACCATTTAACAGTGAGGTAACAGCAGTAACACTATTGTGCAAATAAATTCATTTTAATTTATTTAAAAATGGCAATTACCGACAAACCAATCTCTTATTTATCAGGTTTACTTCTATCTAAGTATGTTCAAAGAAAAGACTAATTTTACAGGTACAATAGAATAATTGATGTCAGCTAAATGTGTACAGAAAGAAATTAATTCAGGATCGTTTAAAAATGTTATCAAGAAAATAAGTTCACTATTCATATATATTTAATATATATATATGAAGAAGATTTGGCATTAAATAACTCAAAACCATTGATATGCCATAAAACCCCACCAAATCATAAATATATATATATTTGATTATCGTCGTAGAAAATGGACACGGCGACACGAGATCAAATCCTGGACGAGACTGATTGCATTTCACATAGCACTAATACCCTTGGGAAAGGTATGAATCCAATTATTCTCCCTCCAGCTATGGGTAAATAGTAGGGCAGACTAGTTTCTTCAGCCTTGGTGAGGTAACTAGTCTAGTTGAAGGAAAACTCTGAATTCAAACCTGTTAAACTCCGCTTAAAAATGACCTTGTGCCATATCCTACCCGAGCGGAGGGGTTGGTAAATATGATATATATATTTGATACATATGAATAAAGAGGATTTGACATTAAATAACCTATAATGATTGATATGCCATAAAACCCAACTAAAACAATCCATGCCCAGTCGGTTAGGGCTGTAGAATACACCAACTGCTTCTATGCAGAGAAGTAAGACCCCCTTATCAACATGTGTCCTAGATATGACACTTAACGATCTGATGGTGAGGCTCCAGTAACGTTGGAATTTTGAGGAATGCAGAGTTACCCTTCATTGCCATCGCTCCCAGGTCCACCCTGGCCTGGAGTGCTAGCACTTGATAGGGTCTTATCTATGGGTCAAATAGAACTAAACAGTGTATTTATGCTAAACTGAATTACTTGAAATAGAATTGTTTTGATATTTAATCTGTGTGCTTATGCTAAATTGAATTGCTTGAATGAAACTCTACTTATGCTAAACTGAATTGTTTGAAATAGAACTGATTATTTGTATAAAAATGGATTTGGCATCAAATAACCTACAATGGTTGATATGCTATAAAACCCAACCAAACCAAATCATATATATTTAATATATATGTATAAAGAGTATTTGGCATTAAATAACCTACAATGCTTGACATGCCATAAAACCCAACCAAACCAAATCATTTATATTTAGTATGTATGCATAAAGAGGATTTGGCATTAAATAACCTGTAAGGGTTGGTATGCCATAGAACCAAACCAAACCAAACCAAAACTACAACTAACGAAACATCTTATTGAAGTTAACCTTTCTATTAGAATTTACTAATATTTGAATTATCAATGACATCATTCAAGAAAAATAATGTATATAACAAATTGAAATAAAAAATTATAACTTTTTACTCAGTGCAAAATACGTAGGTAAAACAAGTTGGTCGGTTGGTTGGTTGTTTTATAGCTTGTCAAACATAAATATGCTTCTTCGTACGCATCATTTACGTACCTGTGGTGGTGTAATGGTTAACAAGCTAGACAAGCAAACCTTTACGAGTGATCATTGAATTACTATGGGTGCTTCAGATGGTGTTATAGTATTTACTAAGTTTGTTTTTTTTACTTAGATATGGCACAGGGCCATATGAAGGGGGCACCCAATGAGACTCGAACTCACCCGTGTAGGTTTGCTAGTCTAGCTTGCTAACCATTACACCACCACAGGTGCACGCTTCAGATGGTGTTATGGTGAGAAAGCTCGACTAGTAAACCCTTTCGAGTGAGTTCGAGTCTTATTAGGCACCCCATTTATATGGCCTTGGGCCACATCTAAGCAAAAAACTTACTAAATTAATATGGGCGCCTCGGGTGATGTAATGGTTTGCAAACTATACTAACAACCCTTTACGAGCGAGTTCAAATCTTATTAGGCACCTCATTCAAACGGCCTTGTGCCACATCTAAGCAAAAAAAAATTAGTAAATTATTATGGGAACCTCGGATGATGTAATGGTTAGCAAACTATACTAGCAAATCTTTACGAGTGAGTTCGAGACTTATTAGGCACTCCATTCATACGGCCTTGGACCACATGTAAGCAAAAACTTAGTAAATTACTACATTAAATTTCACATGGTTTGTTCTTCTTAATCACCACAAATTTGATGAGAGAGATATCTTTAAACCTGGAAGTCTGCATTTGGTTGGTTGCCATTTTGAAAAGCTTCAAAAGAAATATTTTCATGTGATCAGTATAATCTTTGCTATAAACAAATTTAGAACAATTCAGAGTTTCCCTTTATGGAAAAATATTCAGAAAAAAATTGTTTTCTTTTTTTTAATAATTTCCCCTAATTTATTGTCCTCGTGGTGTAATGGTTAAAGCACCGAACTGCGGAATCGTAGTAAGCGTGTTCGAACTCCAGTCGCGCTATTATGTTCACTTTCGGACAAATACACTCGAGAAAGGCATGAACTGCCTTATCCTCTTAGCTATGGCTTAAATAGTATCACTACTGTTCTTCAAGAAGGATGGTTTTGGCATTAAATAACCTACAAAAGTTGATACGCCGTTAAACCATCAAACCAAAACGTATTTTATTGAATTAACCTCGATATAATGCTAATATTAGTCCTTGACTAAATATCCTAAGCACCATCAATAAATTCATAATAACTATTAAGATACTTGACTTCCTTCCTAACCAGAAGCATTGATATGGACATGAACTGCTTTTACAATAGAACCAAAGCAGTTCATGGGTCGTGCCGGGGAATAGAGAAAATAAGATGAATGTGATCACAAATCGGTAGCAAACGATGTTAATCAATTAGCTTTACGTCCAATTTTGATATATTGAATGTTCTTTTTTGTAAATCGAGCAAATAAATCCCCAGTCGAAACAAGATGGAAGATATACGAACAAAAACAAAAAAGAACTGTTTTGTAGACTTCATAGCGACGTATCACTAAAAAAAAAAAATACACGTTAATGAGAGAATTATTATTTATCACTGTCTTAACAAAGAAAAGGAGTTCGAGATACATCACGAATCAAAGAATAAATGAGCGGCGTTAGGGAAGCGAAGGGGAAAGCTCTAAATTTAAGTTATTGATGATATGAAGTGGGGAACGATTTATGAAATGAATAAATGAATTTTTAAAAAATTAGTAGAAAAAAGTACATTCTACATATACCATTGGCATACATTTTAAGCGAGAATCAGTTTGGTCTCGTGGAGGTTAGGTATTGAGAACTTAAGAGTGAAAGAAAGAAAGGCAAAAAAGGAAACCTACAAACAAGCAAAGGGAGGATAACAAAATGAAAAAGAGAGATAAAAAAAGAAAGAAACCAACACGTCGAATTGAAAAAAATAAAACAAAGGAAAGAAAAGGAAAGGAGATGACCAGCTGAAGGGAGAGAGCAGAAAAGAAAAGAGGCAACATATCAAAGCGAATGAAAAGAAAGAAACAAACAAACAAACAAACAAACAAAAACCCTATGATCAGCTTAAGGATGAAAGGCTTGAAAGAAAGAAGGCAACACATCAAAGCGAATGAAAAGAAAGAAAGAAAGAAAGAAAGAAAGAAAGAAAGAGTCTATGATCAGCTTAAGGACGAAAGGCTCGAAAGAAAGAAGGCAACATATCAAAGCGAATGAAAAGAAAGAAAGAAAGAAAGAAAGAAAGAAAAAGTCGATGATCATCTTAAGGCCAAAAGGCTTGAAAGAAAGAAGATAAAATATCAAAGCAAATGAAAAGAAAGAAAGAAAGAAAGAAAGAAAGAAAGAAAGAAAGAAAGAAAGAAGGAGTCGATGATCAGCTTAAGGACAAAAAGACTTGAAAGAAAGAAGATAAAATATCAACGCGAATGAAAAGAAAGAAAGAAAGAAAGAAAGAAAGAAAGAAAGAAAGAAAGAAAGAAAGTCGATAATCAACTTAAGGACTAGAGGCTTGAAAGAAAGAAGGTAACATATCAAAGCGAATGAAAAGAAATAAAGAAAGAAACAAAGAAACAAAGAAACAAAGAAAGAAAGAGTCGATGATCAGCTTAAGGACAAAAGGCTTGAAAGAAAGAAGATAAAATATCAATGCGAATGAAAAGAAAGAAAGAAAGAAAGAAGGAAAGAAAGAAAGAAAGAGTCGATGATCAGCCTAAGGACAAAAAGCTTGAAAGAAAGAAGATGAAATATCAATGCGAATGAAAAGAAAGAAAGAAAGAAAGAAAGAAGGAAAGAAAGAAAGAAAGAGTCGATGATCAGCCTAAGGACAAAAAGCTTGAAAGAAAGAAGATGAAATATCAATGCGAATGAAAAGAAAGAAAGAAAGAAAGAAAGAAAGAAAGTCGATAATCAGCTTAAGGAATGCTTGAAAGAAAGAAGGTAACATATCAAAGCGAATGAAAAGAAAGAAAGAAAGAAAGAAAGAAAGAAAGAAAAGGATAATGATCAATTTAAGAAAGATATGTAAGAAAGAAAGAAAGCAATAAGTCAAAGTGAATAGAAATAAAGAATGAAAGAAAGAGAAGTGCGATAACAAGCTGAAGTATTTGTTCAGAAGAATGAATTTTTAAAAAGAACGAATTAAATATATCATAAGACATAAAAAAGGAAAGAAAAAGGCGGGAGATAACGTCTTATATATATATATATATATATATATATATATATATATATATATATATATATATATATAAGGCGTTTTCTTCCGTCCTATTCTTTCTTTGAGAAGATAGATAGATAGAGAGAGAGAGAAAGAGAGAGAGAGAGAATAGATAGGGATAGAGAGGAATCCCCTAAATAAAAAATTTCACCCCTTAAACTTGTCAAGGAAAGTATGTTAGCGAATCGTACATCATAATCAAAGCCAATTTTATCGATATTTTCCCACATAAATAAGGCTGAAATTGGCTTTCGTGTCTGGGTACTGAGCGGATTCACTGGGCGCTGAGGGTCACGAGGTACTTCTCAATATTTTTTTTTCCGGGAGGGTGATATTTGTTTTGTTTATTTAATTTTTTATTTATTATTCTTAACTCGCCGTAAAATATAAACCCACTTCACTGATAAATATCTTGCTTTTAAACCTACCCCCATCCATTCCATTTCACTCTGTGATTCGTCATAAATCAGGGGTCGTTTGATAGCATCGTAAAAAAAATCTTTTACACTTTTTTCCTTCTTTCATTTCGTTCGCTCCTCTTTTCCATTTTGTGTCTACGTAACTCCTCCCATCAAATTTTTTTCCACTTCATATTCTAATGTTCTCTTTCTTTCTTTCTTTCTTTCTTACACTCTCGAGGGAAGAATCGCCAAATTTATTCGAAACTAATTTACTTGAGTAAACTATACTTTTCAATATTATAATAAGGTCTGTTCATAAACATGTACAATCCTACACTAAGTATTCCTATTCGACACCAATAATTTACGAAGAATTTTATGGTTTCAAGTATTCTTATCTAATACTAATAATTTACAAGAAATTATACGGTTTTAAGTATTCTTATCAAATAATAATAATTTACTAGAAATTATATGGTTTCAAGTATTCTTATCTAATAATAATAATTTACCAGAAATTATATGGTTTCAAGTATTCTTATCTAATAATAATAATTTACCAGAAATTATTTGGTTTCAAGTATTCTTATCTAATAATAATAATTTACAAGAAATTATATGGTTTCAAGTATTCTGATCTAATACTAATAATTTACAAGAAATTATACGGTTTCAAGTATTCTTATCTAATACAAATAATTTACAAGAAATTATATGGTTTCTAATATTCTTATCTAGTACAAATAATTTACAAGAAATTATACGGTTTCAAGTATTCTTATCTAATAATAATAATTTACTAGAAATTATATGGTTTCAAGTATTCTTATCTAATGATAATAATTTACCAGAAATTATATGGTTTCAAGTATTCTTATCTAATAATAATAATTTACAAGAAATTATACGGTTTCAAGTCTTCTTATCTAATAATAATAATTTACAAGAAATTATATGGTTTCAAGTATTCTTATCTGACGCAAATAATTTACAAAAAATTATACGGTGTCAAGTATTCTTATCTAATACTAATAATTTACAAGAAATTATATCGTTTCAAGTATTCTTATCTAACACTAATAATTTACAAGAAATTATATGGTTTCAAGTAACAATTCATATCTAGTAATAATCATTTGTTTGTACACAGATATATGTATCTTTTTCAAACACGAATAATTTACAAGCAATTTCATTTTTCAAGAACTCCTTTCAAACACTAAAAATTTGCAAGTAATTATATGGTTTCAGATAACTATTCCTATTAAGTAATAATCATTTATTTGTTCATACTCCCCAGATTTCCAAACCTTAAGCTTCAAGATCACTGTCATATCAAGGACGCATTTTTGGAGGGTCGAAGGGGTTTACCCCACCGCGGGAAATAGTCAGTGTATTATAAGTCAATAGGATATAGGGAGCCTGAAAGAGCGAGAAAGAGCATATAAAATGTTAGGTGTCTTCTCTCGTGAGCCTTTCCTTTCAAGTATACCAGCAAGAAACACACATGAAGTCTGCCAATAAAAAACAAGGCAATTTAAAATAACAGACACAATGAAGAAGATGAAGAAAATGATCGCAGTAGTACTAATTGTTCTAGCTCCATCGGCATCCTCTTGAATGTTTTAGATATCTCAACTGTGTGCAACTGCAACCATTGGAGATATCTCTTTTGAACCAGAAGGATTAATTTAACAACAAAGACAAATAACCAAGAGAAAAGGTTTGGATGCCATGATCAGCAGGTGCTTCTTAGATAGCCAACATGTGGGATCCGTCCGGCATCCTGTGAATGTTGGCTATTTTTTTTCAGGAACACAAACGATGACTAAAGCAACCTCTCAAATCAGCGATTTCAACGCAGAAAATGGAGAAGGGAAGACAAAACTTGCATTTCAAAGCTTTCTTAGAAGCAACCTTAAAGAAAGCGGGTATAATAAAAGAATGTTAGACATCTGGAGAGAATTCGCTAGATTTAAGACAACAAGGCAAAGACTCGCTGACCAAGCTAGGATGATAATAAAGCAAGGCTGCCTTTCTGACCTTGAAATATTTGAAATACACCAACAAATAACTAGGGAAAATTCTCAATTACACCCAAATACAGTAATCGAGATGCTAAATACAGAAAAAAAAAGAAACCTCCAACCGAATCGAAAAGCTAAGTAATAGTAATCGAAAGACCATACACACCAACACAAAGGAAGAAACACTAATACACGAAGGAAAAGGAACGTAGAGCTTTTGAATAGAATTTGTCAAAAAAGAAGACCACATTACCATCTCTCAGCAACCTAGACAGTAAAACAGTCGTGGTAGAAACTAAAAAAAATAAATGTATTATTAACATATACCTGAACGAACAACATCACGGAATAAAACGAACTAATCTATGCTTGAGCGAATTAGTCTGGAAAAAACTCGGTGTTCCCCTAAAGAATATGAACAGAACGTAAAAATCCAGGATGGGGAATTTGACTGGAAGCACAAATAAAAAATCTGAAAAAACAAGCAAAAATGATGAAATAGAGGGAAAATGCAAGAAAAAAGACCAAAACATAACAATTAGAATAAACGATACAACTCGAGTAAATAAATTAGAATGTACTAGTGAAAGGAGGAAAGCTAAAAAGATAACGACATAGGATCTAATAATACAGACAAAACAGGAAATTTCAAAACAACTAAAGAAAATTCTACAGGCAAGTAGGGAAAGAATGTGCGATGAAATACCAACAACCGGATAAAAAAGAAGCAAAACTATTTGGGGGCAAAATATATGAACGAAGAGATCATGAGAGAAAATCCAGATGGATAAACAACGAGGGAAAAGAGGGTCTGGAGGAATTGGAAATAAGAGGACGAGAGGGACCATCCAAATAACAACATTGTTGAGATCGGCTGGAATACTGAGAAGAGTCCTGGATATTTGAGGAAACTTGCTATCACACTGACTCCAGTGAAAAACCATTAGCTAACGATGATGTGAAAAACTTTCAAAAGAGATAAAAATAATAATAATAATAATAATAATAATAATAATAAGAAGAAGAAGAAGAAGAAGAAGAAGAAGAAGAAGAAGAACCAATCCCATCAAAGCGAGAATAGATAAGACTCAACAAAATAGCAAATGCAGGCTATGTGGTGACGGAGATGAAACCATCAATCACATAATAACCGAATGCAGCAAATTAGCACAGAAGTAATATTAGACTAGACATGATTGGGTCGGCAAGGTGATCCACTGGGAGATGTGCAAGAAATTGAAATTTTACAACACAAACAAATGGTATATGCACAACCCAGCACCTGTCCTAGAAAATGACAAACACAAACTCCTGTGGGACTTTGACGTACACACGGATCACCTAATCTCTTCCAAAAGACCAGACTTAATAATAATCCAAAAAAAAAAAGAGAACTTGCAAAATTGTCGACTTTGCTGTCCCGGCTGACCACAGAATAAAACTGAAAGAATGTGAAAAGAAGGATAAGTACCTCGACCTTGCTAGGAAATTGAAAAAACTGTGGAACATGCCAGTGACAATTATACTACGCCTTCATTGCCATCGCTCCCTGGTCCACTCTGGCCTTGAGGGGTGGCACCTGATAGAGTCCTATCTCTGAGTCAAATAGAACTTAACACCTGGGATTTTGAGCTCAAAACAGATCCTCTAATTTTGGTCAAAAACTTGTACAATCCAAACAAAGAACCTGTCGTAATGTGGATTTTGCCGTCCTGGTTGACTATAGAGTGAAAATCAAAGAAAACGAAAACAGAGTTAAGTACTTAGATCTTGCCGGAGAACTAAGAAAACTGTGGAATATAAGAGTAATTTTTTTTTAGATTGATGACAAGTTGGCTGATTTATATTTTTTCGGTGGGTTTATCAGTGATTTCAGCTCATTGTTTTGTTTTGTTTGGTTTGGTTTTTCCTTGTAGCTTTTAGCTGTCGAGGTGCTTTTCATGTTCATCGTGATTGTCTATCTTCAATCGAATTTCTGATTTAATTGATTTGGTCTTGAATGCATTCAATGCAAAGTATTCTAGTTAATCTTTGTAGAATGTGCCAGTTCTCTCAGTGCTTTTTAAAAGTTTTTGCGCAATGCCATTTGTTAACTTTTATTAAGTGAGGATACTTTTATGTTATCTCCCTTTTCTCTAGAATTGACTCCGAAACATTTGGCTCTTTGTTTCTTTGTTATACATTCAGTTGTAAATTCTATGTGGGTCAGGGTAACAAAGTTTTCATATTCGTCTTTCAGAAGAGTACTTATCGTGATCTTATTGTTATCTTATATTGATTGCCAATGTCACAACTGGCTTGCAAGGACCAGTCTTATCGTGAAACTACTGATTTGTTTCTTATTTCTGCGTAGGGTTAGGGTAAGACCCCTAAAGAGTGTGCTGGATATGACACTAAACAATCTGATTTTGAGGTTCCAGTAATGCTGGAGCTTTGGGGAATGCGGACTACGCCTTCATTGCCATCGCTCCCTGATCCACTCTGGCCTTGAGGGGTGGCACCTGATAGAGTCCTATCTGTGGGTCAAATCGAACTTAACTGTGGTTTCGTGAGTCTACTGTTTTTACATTGAAACTGCGTATTAATACTGAACAGAATTGTTTGAAATAGAACTGTTTGGGCATTTAAACTGTTCTTATGCTAAACTGAATTCTCTGAAATAAAACTGTTTTTACATTTAACTGTGTATTGTCCAGTCGGCTAGGGCTGTAAAATATACCGATTGCTTCTCTGCAGAGGGTAAGACCCCCCCCAATGAGTGTTCTGGATATGTCACTAAACAATCTGATGGTGAGGACCCAGTGATGCAAGAGCTTTATGAAATGTGGAGTACCCCTTCATTGCCATCGCTCCCAGGTCCACTCTGGCCTGGAATAGTAGCACCTGATAGGACCCTATCTATAGGTTAAATATAACTAATCTGCGTACTTATGCTAAACTGAACAACTTGAAATAGCACTGTTTTGATATTTAAACTGCGTATTATGCGAAACTGAACTGTTTGAAATAGAACTGTTTGTGACTTTAAAAATTTACTACGTTAAATTAAATTATTCAAAAGAAAACTGTTTTGACATTTAACTGTGTGTGGACAAAAACTATACTTACACTCAACTAAATTGTGTGAATTAGAACTGTTTGACAATCAAACTTTGTAATCTGAATTGTTTGAAATAGAACTGAATGTTTGTATAAAATGGATTTGGCTTTAAATAACCTACAAAGTTTGATATGCCATAAAACCTAACCAACCAACCACCTTTCTACGTAGGCTTACACGAATTCTTTCTCAGAAGATTTTGTGATCGGAAGATACTCCTTCAAGAGAGGAGAGTGCCTAATTGTTCATAGCGCTTTTTATCCATTCCTTGTCTATAAATATCTGATTCAGCTGTGCTTTAGATTTATTTCAGTAGGTGTATATTCATAGTTTTCCTATCTTTTTTTAAATTCAGTATCTAGGCATGTAAGGTTGTTTTCGATTGAAAAACCTGTTAGATATTTATTATTTACGCTTGGTGAGTTGAGTAAGTTGATTTTACTTCTGATTTTGACTAAATGAGTATTCTTGTCTCTACCGATAATCGGGTCGTTGTGTTTGGGAATGGGTCAGACAAGGAAAGATAGTACATTATCGAAGATGGAGATGACTGTTTCATTAGTGGCATGGTGTAGTAACTGAGAATTGTTGTGGAGAGGTTGCTATTATACGTAACACACAACATTCTTCGTGGCATTTTCTATATATTAGTTGTCTGAATTTCTTAGACGAAGCTTGATAAGTTTTATCATTAAGGGTCTTCATCTTTATTGTTATTTCCACAAAGTTTTTGCCGATATGTCCTCCGGACTTCTTTAGGTTTTTGTCGAAACCTACACGGAACCTACACGGAACTTCGAACTACATCCTTTATTAAATCCACGGGGATTGTCTGTTCTGATTCTGTTAGCCATAACCGGGTACAAGTGTTAAGTATTCCAGTATTTTTACTCGTTTGCAGTCGTAATGTGACCTGCAACCTCCAGATGATTGTCTCCATAAAAGCTTAGGGAACCAACGCCTATAACCGTTACGCTATGTGTCCTGCGTTTCTCTATGCTCTTTAGTGATTTTAACAAACGGGAAACTGAAAAGCAAAAGCTCCCCCAATGCTTCCAATGGAAGTGTAGGAATGCTATTTATAATACAACAAACTTTATATATATATATATATATATATATATATACGAGCTGCATACGATAAGTTTCCAGACTTTTTTTCGTATGGGCATTTAAAATTGTCTTAGACTCTTGAAAATGCAGTATGTTATTTCTCTACATCTTATGAGATGACCAAACAATTTTTATGATTTCAGGTTCAAATGAACAGCTACAGCAGCAATTGGAATACACCCTACGAAAGCCTAATTGTCACAGCTTGTGAATTTCAAAAATGCAACCCGGGCGTGAATACACTTTAGAAGAAAGATATGCAATAAATTCTGTTTTAAACTTGGAAAAAAGGCCATAGAAACGTATGGAATGCTACAGACTGCTTTTCGACTATCTTGCATGAATCGAGCATAAGATTTTGAGTGGCATAAGAGATTGAAGGAAGGCAGGGAGTCTGTGAGGGATGATGAGAGGTGTGGGAGGAGTAAGCAAGTCAATACACCACAGTTGATTGGAGAAAGGGTTAGGGTTAGGGTTACTATGTTGAGGTTTTAAGGGAGTTCAGGAAGAGATTCCGTCAGAAGAGGCCAGCACTCTTCAAATCGAGTCAGTTGCATTTCCACCAGGACAATGTACCAGTCTACAACTCCATCCTTGTCACAGACTATTTGACCAAGATGGGCGTCAAGACAATTCCTCACCATCTCTATAGTCCAGATCTTGCTCCCTGTGGCTTTTAGTTATTCCCTAAGCTGAGAGGCTGTCGTTATGAAACAATTGAGGAGATGAAAGAGGCTGTGACGAAGGTCATTGACACGCTCACACAAGAGGACTTCCATGGGGCCTTCCAGAATTGTTGGAACGGTACAACAAGTGCATTGCAGCCGGAGGAGATTACTTCGAAGGGAACTAGATTTTCATGTGTGTACTAATAATAAAAGTGCCCATACAAAAAAAAAGTCTGGAAACTTATCGTATGCACCTCTTATATGCATATAAGATACTGGTCCTTGGCATAATTGTTCAAGTGTTTGCCAGTGGTCCATCAATGGATTGAAAACAGTTCGAGTTATATTAAAGATTCAAAAATCGTGCCTGATGGTTCCTCCTTAAGACTTAGTATTATAAGATACAGATCAAGAGTAAGTAGAGCAATCCAGGAAAAGGAGTACAACCCTTCCCTAACACTAGCTATTGAAAAGAGAAGCTTCAGTTCACCCTCGACTACGGTCGGCAATTTTGAAACTTTTATTCAATAGATAAGGATATTTTTTTATAAAATGCAAAATATACATTTTTTCAGAATTTTTTTTTTATAAATCTCAACCTTGCATGTCATATAATGACTGTTGACATGGATTTTGAGTTCGTTCCTGGTGACCCCAAGTGCTTTGACAAGCTGTCACGTTGTGATTAGTAAACATGGGGATGGCAGTGCGTTGGGATAGGCCGGTACAGCAGGTGTGTAACCGGAAGGAGACCACGTAATATGAGAACCATGCTGTCAGATTTAGACTGTACAGTCAGAATCGAGAGTCGATCCAGAGATACTCCGCCGATCAGCAGCGTTTGTGTCGTCTCTGACGATATGGCTTGCAAGGGGCTACAAGCGTTGCCACTTCCTTGCTCCAGGAAGAAAATATGGGGCAAGAAGTCCCCTCTATAAGTATATGTCTCTCCATCTATCAAACTTACATCAAACTGTGTGCCCCCTTCGAAAATAAAATGAGAGAGATATATTTTTGTAAAGAAGTGTGTTTCGTTTCGTTCAGTGAAGTTCGTTCATTATCTTTGATTATGTTCTTGGTTGGGTCTATGAAAAGTATACAACATGCATTGTTCTAATTTTTTTCGGGTAATCATTACTCTTGTGTCACAAAAATATTTGTTCAGTGGTGATTCAAAAGATCAGATAAACAAATACATATTTACCAACCCCTCGGCCGGATATGACACAAGGTCAATTTTTAAGCGGAGTTTAACAGGTTTGAAATCAGAGTTTTCCTTCTCCTAGACTAGTTGCCTCACCAAGGCTGAAGAACCTAGTCTGCCCTACTATTTACCCATAGCTGGAGGGAGAATAATTACATTCATACCTTTCCCAAGGGTATTAGTGCAATGTGAAATACAATCAGTCTCGTCCAGTATTTGAACTCGTGTCGCCGTGTCCATTTCCTACGACGATAACCATTTGACCATGGGCACCTCCTATCAGATAAACAAATACAGTCATCGAAGATTGAACAGATGTTTTGTCAAAAAAATTTGCTATTTGGTAAATGCTTTTAGAAAAGATTCAAAACCTTTTTGCCGTGTATACTAATGCATTCGACCAGAGACATATATTCAATTTGGATTTACGGTAAAAATGTCTTCACATTTAAAATAGATTATTCAAGTGGCATTTTACAAATAGAACAGCATACAATTTCATAAAAAATTTCGGCATTTTAAATTAGTAGGGGTAAAAGACATTATACTGACCAGTATTGAACCTTTAATCTTACAGGCGGCACAAGCTAGTTCTTCATCTGTTCAGTTCTTCTCAACTGTTTAGTTACTAATGGATTTAAAATATAATTTCGGGTAGGTCTACAACTTGGGGAGGGGAAACACTACTTATTTCGTCATTTTTTGGGGGGGTCGGTTTTTTTAAATTGAAATTTACAGAAGAATGTGTTATGTATATAAAGAAGCATATTTTAGTTAGAAGAATCTTTTCAAATGGGCTGAATATGACATTGCCACAATAAGTGTGAGTCTAAAAGAGTGAAAACAAACTGAATCTCTAGTAAAGAAAAAGTTCTGGGCGTAGCGGTCAGTAAAGAAGGTGATGCTGAAAGTCTTGAACCCTCATATGTGAAACTGTAAACAGTGCTTCCTATTGCCAACCCTTAGGCAAAATTCACTTTATTTATTGAATGACCTTCATATCATGCACTTGTCATACATATGATTCATTATGGTGTATGCATTAAATGATTCACGTGTGTGTGTGTATGTGTATTGAATGACTAATGAGTGTGTGTATGTGTGTGTATATTGAATGACTTACGAGTTTGGGAATATGTATATGAGGGTGTATATTGAATGACTTATGAGCGTGTTAATGTGTATTGCATGACACATGTGTGTGTGTGTGTGTGTGTGAGTATTGAATGACTCACGCGTATTTGTCTGTGTATATGAGTATGTATTGAATGACTGACGTGTGTGTATTGAATGATTCATGCGTGTGTGTGTGTGTGTGTGTGTGTGTATGTGTATGTGCATTGAATGACTCACGTGTGATTGTATTGAATGACTCATGTGTGTGTGTGTGTGTGTGTGTATTGTATGAGTCACGTTTGTATATGTGAGTATTGAATAAATCTTATACAGGCTGAAGATCTTGAGGAACAAGCAGGAATACTTGTAAAGAATGATTTTGTTTTTGGTCAAATAGCAAAAATATGCGCCAATGTAGTTGGAACAAGAGCAATGATGGAAATTTATTGATTTTATTTAGAATATTTTAGAGATATAAGAGTGGTTGGTAATATTTACATTAATTATTATGACAACATTTAAATGTTTTAAGTTTACTTTTTTTGTTGCTGTTTTTTTTTGTTTTAAAACAATCATATTTAGCCGCAAAATGCATCAGGAAAGTTACAGAAAACTATGAAAAAGCAGTTAAAGAAATATTGCCCTTAGAGAATCTTCAACAAGTTTTAAACCAAGTGCTACTGAAGCCATTAAACTACCACCCTGATGATTCTTAAGTTCCAGTTCTTACTTTGGTTTTTCTAATGGTATGTCAACCTCGTATGGGTTATTTAATGCCAAAGTTTAATTTCAAAATGTTTGATTATGATAATAACTATTTATACGTTCTACATTCCACTACAATCATTTCTTAAATCACATTTTTTTCATTTGTCTGATAATAATCATTTTACGGTTTCAAGTATTTTTATCTAATAAAAATAATTTGCCCACTGTTTATGGTTTCGTGTATTCACATCTAACACTAATGTATTTTTCATAATTATACGGTTTCAAATTACTATTCCTACTTAATCATAGTATTTGTTTGCATTCAATTGTATAGTTTCAAATATTCTTATCCAATACTAACAATTCTTAAACAGATCTATTTCACCCATACATAATATGCATTTTGTGCAAAGGGATCTAGGAATAAGGATCAATGGCTGGCTGCTTAACACTCACCAGAACTGGAGCCTCACAACCGAAAGCAGTTGAGCGTTATATTCAAAACACTACATTTTTGTGCGGAAGGAGAGTCTTACACCTCAATTTTTATCACTGTTTCATAAAGTAAGTAAAGTTGGTAACCGTAGTCGACGGTGACCCAAAGACGATCCGAGGGCGACCCGAAGGCTGCCCCACTTTACCCTTGATACAGACCTTATAAAACTGAGTGTTAATCAAGGAGACATCAAGAACCATTTTCGTGGGTTGAACCCCAATTTTTCGGGTCATTAACAAACACTGGCGCTTTGGTAAAATATCTGAGTTTCGTAAAATCAGTTGGGTTTCGATCTCGGCTTGAAATATCTCTCGGGTAGAGGTGCAATGCAAAAAAAATCTGTCTGTTTGGCTTTGTTTAGTTCAGTTTTATGGCATAGTAATCACTGTAGGTTATTTAATCATATTTACCAACCCCTCCGCTCCGGCAGGATATGACACAAGGTCAATTTTTAAGTGGATTTTAACAGGTTTGAATTCAGAGTTTTCCTTCTCCTAGACTAGTTGCTGAAGAACCTAGTTGCTGAAGAACCTAGTCTGTCCTACTATTTACCCATAGCTGGAGGGAGAATAATTGGATTCATACCTTTCCCAAGGGTATTAGTGTTATGTGAAATACAGTCTCGTATCGCCGTGTCCATTTTCTGCGACGATAACCATTACACCAGGGGCACCTCCTGTAGTTTATTTAATGCTAAATTCCTTTTTATAAATATAAGAGTTCTATTTCAAACAATTCAGTTTTGTATAAGTACACAGTTTGAATGTTAAAAACAGTTCTATTTCAAGCAATTCAGTTTAGCATAAGTACACAGTTCAAATATCAAAAGAGTCTGAGTAAAGTATTTAATTTAACATAAGCTCACCGTTTAATTCTATTCGATCCACAGATAGAACCTTATCTTGTGCTACCAATGCGGGCCAGAGTGGGCATCGGAGCGATAGCAACAAAGGGGTACTTCGCATTCCCCAAAGCTCCAGCATTATTGGAACCTCACCATCAGGTTGTTTTTAATGTCATATCTTGAACATTCGTTGGGAGAGTCTTACCCCTTTGCTGAGATGCAGTCGGTGTATTCTACAGCCCTAACCGACTGAGCCACAGTCTCTGTTTCTTTGTTTAAAAGTTTGGTGTCTTTGTTTAGTGGCATATCAACTTTTTTGGTTATTTAATTCCAAAGCCATCCTTTGAGAAGAACAGTAGTAGTACTATTTAATCCATAGCTGGAAAGATAAGGGGACCAAAAGTGAATGTAATAAGTAGCGCGACTGGAGTTCGAACTCCATATATATTTGATTAATTCCCTAAATACTCGTCCTGGTTTTTATAATATTTCTCCTTCATCATCATGTCGTGCCGCTAGCAAGGATATCCCTGACCCTCTCTTGCCACTTCTCCCTATCGTTCATCGCCTCTGGCAGGTCTTCAGGGCTACATACCGTATCCTCACATAGCTGCTGTATGTATGTTCGAGCTGGTCGTCCTGCTTTTGCTTGGCTGTATGCGGGGGTCCATAGGAGCTCGCCCTTAGCACATCCATTATGAATAGCTACAATAGCTTTAGTTTATATATTCGCATATATCATAATTTTATGCTTTCTCCTTTTCTTTTTGTCTTCCTTTTTTCTTCCCCTTTTTGATTCGAAATGTTCCTCGATAAACAAACGAAACATAAATTCAACACAATATTTCTAATATGTCAAATGACGTAATTTGAAACAAAAAACGCTGATTCACTAATTAAACGGACAACTTTTTTCTTGTTATACAAAATCTTCCCTTGGTTTTTGTATTTTGCATTTTTAAATATCCATCGTTGATTTAACATCAGTAATACCATCCCTCATAGTTCTGATGATGGTTCATTAGAACTGAAACGCTATAGTGTCGACTTTGCTTCTCAATAAATCTCTCCTTCTACTTGGATTACCTTGTTATCAATTTTTTCTTTATATATATGTATATATAAGATGAGCAAAAGTGATTCGACAAATAGTTTTATGACAATATTTCATACTCAGTCACAATCTTTCGTTTGTGAGCCAGGTTAATTTTGAAAACTATCTTACTGTTGGGTATCACCTACCTTTTCAGCATAATGATCAAGGCCATCTACCATATATGGCCTTCGTTGGGAGAGTCTTACCCCTTTGCTGAGATGCAGTCAAACGACCAACTCTAGAATATACCAATGGGTTCCGGTCCAGATCAGTCTCGGCAGCTGGAGATTTCGTTCCTTCCCCCCAGGCTTTTACTCCCTTCGGGGAGGTTGCGTTTATCGCCCGGCGCTTGAGGCCCTCCAAATAAGGGGAATGCCTATGGGGCCGTAGGCATTTTGGGGAAATGCCGGGCGCGTGTGGGCTACGGCCCTACGCCCGGATCTACCTAAAAAAGGCCGTGTGCCACACTTGCCCGTTAGGTGGGGCGTGCAACAAATACTCCCGTCCAGATAAGTCTGGAATCATTCTACGAGTCAGACCAGAAGAGTCGTTCCTATTGTTGAAGTATATCATTACTCTATCACTAATACTATGTTCTTACGACTAACAGTCTCTCCCTTGTAAATACTCTTACCTGTATATATAACTATTTTCCTCACATATCGTGGTTTGTCTTATTATTACTACTACTTGTGTTCACTAACCAGAACACAACACTTACCATGACCGTAAATTGCAGCATGCAAGACAACTTATACGCCAGGGATAAAAACCAGCCCGTAGAATAGTACGGCAAACAATCGATATGTACCACCTACCCTAACTCCAGCAGACTGAGACAAACATTTTCAAATTAAACTCGAGTTTGGTGACCATATTTAACAAACTAACACATAGATTTATATAGAATAGTAAAACTGTAATACAACTTAAATATTCATATTAACGCAATATCACATTCCATATACAACTGCTGATGCACTGAATGTAAACAATAACTGGAACGTTACAGCATCTTGGGGGCCAGTCAGATAACTACGGTATGTTGTGTATTTGTACAATTTCCTAGTAGCGCCATAGGATGTGAATTTCTATGAATGGAAACTCTGAAATGTAAGATTTGTAGGTTTAATATATGGTCGATGTATTTCTAACTTCAAAGAAAATCATGTAAAGCAAAGTTGGCTACCAGAAGGCTCCCTTTTCAATTGCTACTACACCGAGGTGTAGGGGAGGACGCTACTTTTATCCCTGGGTTGCTCCACTTTACCCTTAATACGTACCTTATATTGCTGAGTGGGTACCAAGTACTATTTTTAAACTCTTTGGTATGACGCGACCTGGGATTGAACCCAGATATCCCAGACCACTGGAGTAATAATAGTTTAACACGACATAATGGTAGCCGCCTTGTTGCCAGGGACTCTAGAATATACCTACTATTTTTGACATTGAAACTCTTCTTACACTAAACTGAATTGTTTAATATAGAACTGTTTTGACATTTAACTGTGTGTAAACAAAATCTGTACTTGTACAAAACTGAATTAGAACTGTTTGAATAAACCGAATAATTGAAATAGAAATGTTTTTGACAATTTAACTGTGTACTCATGCCAAACTGAATTGTTTGAAATAAAACTATTTTCATAAAAATGGATTTGGCGTTAAATAACCTACAAAAGTTGTAACGCCATAAAACCCAAACAATCAACCAAACGACCAACCAATTGTATTTATGGTACAGCATTTTAGATAAAGGATACTTGGCCAACAAGTAGCCGACTGTATGTTTGGAGGTTGACCAAAACAAGTACAGGTCAACCCCAAAATTTAGATAAAACATTTTTGACATCGACTTGTGTGCCAGCTCTACTTCTATGTCACAATTTACGGTCAACATAAACGGAAAGCATGGCATTTATAAGACATACGGCTGTTAAGTATTCTTTGCCATGAAAATTCCCATAAAAGAAAAGCTTCTCAGATTCAATAAAATATTTTATGGTTATTACTTGATAGCGAAGATACCATAAATGCTGGTGTTGTAGTACCTGTTCAGGTCCTATCAATGGGTCAAATTGACTGCCTTTGTAAATAATTAGTGTTAGATATGAATACATGAAATCCTATAACTGTATGCAGTTTCTATTCAGAACAGTTACTTGTAGCAAAGGATTGTTTACAATACAATTAGAAAACTAAAGAACCTTTACGTAAGTGTACAAAGCCACAGAAAAATTAACGATTCCAAAATGGGCTCGGCGATCAAAAGATTGGGAAGCACAAGTCGTGATAATATCTTGCTTTTTCTGAAACATTCAACAACCACCTAAGTTCTTGGTTAGAAATGAGCCAAACATTTTTTATCAATTCTCCTTGTATTTGAGACATTTGATATTTATCGTCCTTCAATAGGTAATTGGACTGTTTTTCCTAAATATATAGGTCACTTTGTAACTATAAGTTGTCAGTTTTTCCATTGTCAGCCATTTGCTGGGTGTATGGCTGGGTCGGTTTCGAAAACAATACCAAAGCACCATTGGTGTCCACGCTTTGAAACAGTGCCAACAAAATAGAATACAACGTAATTAGGGGTCCCAGAAGCATAAACACGTAAGGTTTGAAGAGGAAGTGAGTCTGGAGATGAGTGGTAAAAATGGCTACTTCAGAGGTCTGTGGGGAAGAGACAGGAAGTAGGGTAGGGGAAACCGGGCCGTGAGAAAGATAGGCGAATATAAATTTTGGACATTAAGTATCAGTTTTGTGCTTGTTGCCATTTGGAAAAATATCACTGAAACAAAGAAGATGGGATATTTGGGGGTTTAGCCCAAGTTTAAGAGAAGTGGAACCAGAGGGTTATGGTGTGGTATTGTGTTTGCTCGCCAACTAAAGAAAATTTTATAAACATTCAGCAAACCTGAAAATGAAGATGTTCAAAGAAATCCATTGGCAGGTTTTAATTTAAGCAAAGAATATTTTTCTTCTTTCTTTCTTTCTCTCTTTCTATTTTGATAGCCACCTATTTTTCTTTGGGTGGCCATCTTTCTTTCTTTCTTTCTTTCTTTCTTTCTTTCTTTCTTTCTTTCTATTCGCTTTAATTTGCTTTTCTTCCCTCTGGTGATCATCGTTATTTATTTATTTTTCATTTTTTTATTTCTTTCTTTCTATTGTGATAACGAAATTTCTTTCCTCAGGTGGTTATCGTTCTTTCTTTCTTTCTTTCTTTCTTTCTTTCTTTCTATTTTGATAGCCACCAATTTTTTTATGAGTGGCCATCATTATATCTTTTTTCTTTTTATCAGTGATAGTTTTCGGACTATTGTCTTTGTCTTTATTGTTTTTTCACAACATTTCGGCCGCTGTATCCTCCGACCTTACTCAGGCGTCCCTGTTTATATGGGCATAGAAATAATTCAACGTGGGAAATCATTTTAAAAGTCTGACTGTTGATCAAACAAGGCGTTCAAGAAATATTTCTTAAAAACCTGGAGATTGAGTAACAGCATATCTCCTCAATTCTCCAGGACTCTTCATAGTATCGCGGTCGATCTTTGTAATGTTGTAGATTGGATGGTCTCTACTTGTACCCAGATTTTTAAACACTCAAATTTTTTACCAACCCTTTTGGGGATTGTTCCAAGCGCACTAATTACAATTGCTATCAACATTATTACCTTCACGTTTCATTTTTTTTTTCTCTAGCAAGATCTAAATACTTATCTCTCTTTTCGCCTGCTTTTAGTTTTACTCGATGGTCCACCAGGATGCAAAGTACACTATTTGGCAGGTCCTCTTCTGTTTTTTTATCACTTGGTCCTGTCGTCCGGCGAAATTTAGTCGATCTATTTGTATTTCAAAATCCCAGAGACGTTTGAGCATTTCATTCTCTGGGATGGGTTTTAGTAGTGCATATACCGCTTGTTCGTTGTGTCAAATTTGAACTTCTAGCACGAATCCTAGTGGATCACACTCCCCCACCTAGTCGTGTCTCGTCTTATACTCCTTTGCGCTGATTTGCGGGATGAGCTTATTATATGATTGATAGTTTCGTCTCTCTCAACACATAACTTACACTTGCTATTTTGTTGTGTCTTCTCTACTTTTGTTTTACCTTAGTTGGTTCCTATGGCGCTGTTTTGTGCTACTCCTAGAAGAGATTCAGTGTCTCTCTTAAAGTTTCCCTTTCCTAGCCATATCCACGTTTTCTCGTGTGAGGGTTCGCTTGTTTGTAGCTTGAAGTATCAATACAGTTGTTTTTGGCTTTTTAGATTTATGTTTATTAGTTATTGTTATTCTATTGATCCCTGTGTTTTTTTTGTGTTGTTTTTCTGTCGCTTTAATTAACCTTTCTTTGATTTTTTGTATACAGTCTTCTAGTGGTTGTATCAATTGCGCGTCGTCTTCATACTTCTTTTCTTGATATATACATTCTGTCTACGTCATCTCTGGGATGTAAGGGCATATGCATCGTCAAGAGATTTCTTGCTATCTGGTCCATTTGTAAAAGATCTTCCTTCGTCCACTTCAAGAATATTCCCGAGTATCTAAAAAGCAAGACCCACTACCCGGTGTTTCTCCTCTTGATGGGGTTTCCGCAGTATAATTTGATTTCGAGTAGTTTCATCCTTCTCCTGATATACGCTTTCTTATTTTTTTCTTTTATCTCCTAAGTTCCCGTAAGTTTCCTTTTCTCCAAGCGTTCTGATTTTTCTTGGATTAGTAATTCTATTCCTTCCGTCATTTGCAGTTTTCTCTTTCTCATTATTAGCATAGCACCTTATTCTATGCCAAATCCCATCCCTATATTCTGACTCTATATTCATATTGTTTATTTAAGGGTCTCCATTTTTTCCCTTTTTAGCAAAGAGTTTGATGTCATCCATGTACATTTGGTAGAATATCTTTTCTTGCAGTTGGTGTATTTTACACCCCAGCCAACTGGGCCATTTTGGATCATGGTAGTATTTCCTTTTGTTATTCATTTGTCTATTTCTTCTAAGCATCTATTCATTTTAAATTATCATCCTGTCGTGGATGGAAGATAGTTTTTAAAACCAGAATCCATGTATGGCCTGGAGTTTTTACTCAGAGAAATTCCAAATGTATTTTCTTCTTAGGGTTTTCTTCGACCACTTGTAATTTTTTTCCTGCGTGATTTATCATCTAATAGTGAAGAACTAGTTCTGATTATCAGGTTGGTGCTTAGCATCTGTTCATCGTCATTACTCTCAGGTCCACTCTGACCTGGAATAAGAGCACCACTTTCATTCCGCTTATTGGGTATCAATGATTTTTTTAAAAATGTATTTGCAATCGATTGGACTGTGTAAAAACAACTCTTAAGAAACAGCTACACAAAAAATGTACGCGATTCCCTGACTTCTTAGCGTAAAATAACTCTATATGGGTTTGGCCAGTCGGCTATGGCTATGGAATACACCGACTGCTTTTCTGCAGAGGGATAATACTCCCCTAAACGAATGTCCTGATATGACACTAAATAATCTGATGGTGAGGTTCCAGTGATCCTGGAGCTTTTAGGAATGAAGAGTACTCATTCATTGCCATCACTCCCAAGTCCACTCTGGGCCGGAGTGGTAGCATCTGATAGGGTCCTATCTATGGGTGAAATAGAACTAAATTTCGTACTTATGCAAAACTGAAATACTCGAAATAGAACTGTTTTAACATGTAAGTAACGTACTTATGCAAAACTGAATTGTTTGAAATAGGACAGTTTTGACATGTAATAAATCTATACTTATACTAAACTGAATTGGTTGAATAAGAACTGTTTGACTAAACTGAATAGCTTGAAATAGAAATGATTTTGACAATTAAATTGTGAACTTATGGTAAACTGAGTTGTTTAAAATAGAACTGTTAATTTGTTTAAAATTAGATTTGGCATTAAATAACCTACAAAAGGTTGATATGGGATAAAACCCAACCAACCAATCCAATACGGTTTTACATACCGTTAGTACTAATCATTAAATCAATCACTTATTGAATCCCAAGGTTCCGTTTGTGTTAGTCTTTTAATACCTGTCTATTTATCTCTCTCTCTCTCTCTCTCTCTCTCTCTCTCTCTCTCTCTCTCTCTTTATAAATATATATATATATGCCCGTGCCTTTAGGCTTATATTCGTATTTTGGATTTTCCGAGGCATATACATTAATAAAAAATAAAAAAATAAAAAAAACACAGACTTATGGGATTTGAACTTCGTCGAAAACAAGGAATAATTCGAAATCTCTCGATGAACGAACAGAACGTGGATTCTACACAATGTGTCTAATATGTCAGGTGACGAAGTTTAAAGAAACGAACGCTGATTCATTGATTAAATGACCAAATTTTCTTGTCATAAACAGCCAACTTTTTCTTGTTAATACAAGTTTTCCAAAGTTTTTATATATTTTTACACTTTTTATACATTCATCGATAACTTAAACTTAAAATAACTTAAAATCACTTATATAACCCCTCATAGACTTGATGATGGTTCAGCAGAACCGAAACGCTATAGTGTCGACTTTGTTTCTCAAACAATCTCCCCTTTCTATTCTATTTATTTATCACTTTTTTTCACGCACACACACACACACACACACACACACACATATATATATATATATATATATATATATATATATATATATATATATGTTCAACAATTATGCATGATCAGTATACGGCACAAGGTCATATTTTTAATAAAATATTCTAATGTAATAAGTTTTTGATAGAATGAGACTTTCTCTACGCTCGATCATTGAGCAAAATGTATATTATTCATGAGTGATTATTAAAATTCTTAAAATTACAGAGTGTTATCATCAAACCGTTTAAGGTAAATTGTAGAGGGATACGGAAATTCGAGACTGCCGGGAATTCGAGACGACAGTAAATTCGAGACTGCCGTAAATTCAACACTTCTTCAGACTCGCCATCTTTTTGTTTATTATCAGAGGTTTTCGTGATTTTAGAGAAATTAAAAATTCGACTTAGGAGGACTTAGTTTTATTTATTCGGTATTTAAACTCTTGTCGATCACATAAAAACCACTGGCTGCTGCTGCTGCTGCTGCTGTGGTGAGGTAGATACTGTGGCGATTCGATCTAAATGCCGAAAGGTGTCGTCTCTTAGCAACAAGTTTTGTGACGTCTCTTTGTAAAATGCCCGTCTCTTTGGAATTAAATTTCTGGACACACAACAATTAAATGGAAATAAAAGAGGAAAATTCAGATTAGAATGGAGATTTAATGTACTGAATTTTACAAGATCTCAATCTTTGCCGAGTGTCTCTACGTAAGACTATTTAGATCTATCTATCCCAGCCTATTCAGATCTATCAAAGAATATATATATATATATATATATATATATATATATATATATATATATATATATATATATATATTTCTGTTCATATATTTCTTTCTTTCTTTCTTTCTTTCTTTGATTATCTTATATATCAATCTATCGGTCTTTCTTTTTCCTTTCTTTCTTTCTTTCTTTCTTTCTTTCTTCTTTCTTTCTTTCTCTCTTTCTTTCTTTCTTTCTTTGTATTCCCCATCTATCTACCAATCTATATCTAGTTCTTTCTTGCCCAGTCGGCTGGGGCTGTAGAATACACCGACTGCTTCTTTGCAGAGGGGTAAGACACCCCTCCCTCAACGAGTGTCCTGTTTATGACACTAAACAATCTGATGGTGAGGTTCCAGCAATGCTGGAGCTTAGGGGAATACGGAGTACTCCTTTACAGCCATCGCTCCCAGGTCCACTCTGGCCCGGAGTGGTAGCACCTGATAGGGCCCTATCTATGGGTTAGATAGAACGAACAGCATACTTATGCTAAAATGAATTCTTTGAGTAAATTGAATAGCTTGAAATAGAAATGTTTTGGGCAATTAAACCGTACTTACATTTAAACTGCGTGCTTATGCTTAACTGAATTATTTGTAATAGAACTGCTTTTCAACATTAAAACTGTATTTACACTTAACTGAATTGTTACATATATCTGCTTAAATAGTTTGAAATAGAAATGTTTTTGACAATTAAACTGTGTAGTTATACTAAACTGAATTGTTTTAAATAGAACATATTATTTACATTAAAATGGATTTGGCGTTAAATAACTGTTATATTTTGACCCTCACCCCGGCCCAAAAATGCTATTCCAAGGTGATACACCGGAAGGAAGTGACACATTCCAATGGCCAGTAATCGATAGAGATCGCGTGGGCGGATTAAGGCTTATGATATGGGACAAGGTGAAGGTCCTATTGTGCCACTACAGTGATGCACAGGAAGAGAGTAACCTCTGAACTGCATGACAGTTATTTCCGCTTGATGACGATTAAACATTCGATTTCAAAGATCCAGTGGGCGATCGTGTGGGCGTTGAATTATTATATAATTCAGTTGAGTTTGGGTCCCAGAGCAGTTGCCAGCAGAATTCCATACAGTAGAGACCAGATGTGGTAGGGAAGGCCACACCCGACCGAGGGGGCCCTCGGAAAAGCCCCGATGGAGTGGACCCCAAGACCTCTGGTTGAACATCTAAGAGAACAAGAATGACACAACGTGACGGTCATTCCCCATCTATCTACCAATCTATATCTAGTTCTTCCTTGCCCAGTCGGCTGGGGCTGTAGAATACACCGACTGCTTCTTTGCAGAGGGGTAAGACACCCCTCCCCCAACGAGTGTCCTGTTTATGACACTAAACAATCTGATGGTGGGGTTCCAGCAGTGCTGGAGCTTAGGGAAATACGGAGTACTCCTTTACAGCCATCGCTCCCAGGTCCACTATGGCCCGGAGTGGGAGCACCTGATAGGGCCCTATCTATGGGTTAAATGGAGCTAACAGCATACTTATGATAAACTGAATTGTTTGACTAAACTGAATAGCTTGAAATAGAAATGTGTTTGACAATCAAACCGTACTTACATTTAAACAGCGTGCTTATGCTTAACTGAATTATTTGAAAAAGAACTGTTTTTCGACATTAAAATCGTCTTTACACTTAACTGAATTGTTACATATAACTTCTTGAATAGTTTGAAATAAATGTTTTTGACAATTAAACTGTGTACTTATGCTAAACTGAATTGTTTTAAATAAAACAGATTATTTACATAAAAATGCATTTGGCGTTAAATAACCTACAAAGGTTGATATGCCATAAAACCCACCAAACCAAACCAAATCATCTAGTTTTTTCTTCCCATTTGCTCAACTATATATTTACCCTTATATATATTTTTCTTTTTTTCTTTCTTCTACTTATTCAATCTCTCTATCTATCTATCTAACTAACTTCATATATATATATATATATATATATATATATATATATATAATCAATGATCGTTCAGTCAGCGACTGTATCTCGACAAAGGGATTAGACCAGCTCCCACGCCCTGCTTAGAACAATAGACAGAATCCACGTTTAAGGCTATAATACCAAAGTTCTAATTTTTGTTGAGTCACTTCTCAGACAACATTATACCCCGGACCGGAGGAGAAAAGGTGGTAGTAGTACCTTTATGGGTTACATTTATGGATCAAACCAATGTTTTTGATAATTAGTTATATTAGATACGAATACTTCAAACTATTTAACTGTGTAAAAAATTATTGTATTGATTGACTGAGATTTTAGTAATCGGATGAAAACGTGGTTTCGACAAAATGATAGATGCTAAACACAAATCTACTGTTAAGATGACGGTTGAAGATAAGGATTTTAAGTTATAAATAGTGTCCATTTATTTTTGGTGATTTGGTGCAAGCCCAACATAATAATAATTATAATGGTTCCAAGTGTTGCCATGTTTCACTAACCATTCAATAGAACATGTCTTTTGTTTGCACACAGTTAATGATCAAACAGTTCAATTTCTAACACTTTTGTATAAATCATTTGTTTGGACTCAGGCATTTCTGTTTGACTCATTGATAGCAAGCTGGGTTAGAGTGGACCTGGGAGCAATGGCAATGATGGGGTACTCCGCATGCCCCAAACTCCTGCATTACTGGAGCTTCACGATAAGATTGTTTACTCTCACTCGTTGGGTGTGGGTCTTACCCCTCCGCAGATATTCAGCCGGTGTACTCTACAGCCCCAAACGACAGGGTTCTGATTGGGAAAGGTAATCCACTAGGAATAGTGCAAGAAATTGAAAGTTGACCATTCGATGAATTGGCATATCCATGAATCAGAAATAATCCTGGAAAAAGAGACACACAAAACTCACTTGGAATTTGATATACGAACAGATTACCTAATGCCGGCCAAAATTCCAGACCTACTGATAGTTAATAAAAAGAAAAAGAAGAAAACCGAGAGAATAATTGATTTTGACCACAGAGTAAAAATCAAAGACTTGCCAGAGAACTTAAAAAGTTATCGAACATGAATATGACGGTGTTAACAATTGTAATTGGTGCGCTGAAAACGATCCTTGGTAAGGGGGTGAGAAGAGTTAGGAATTGGGGGACGAACTGTGTCCATCCAAACAACAGATCAGCCAGAAGTGAGAGAAGAGTACTAGAGATTTGAAGAGACTTGCTGTCACTCGGACACCAGTAAAAAAAAAACAACAACAGCTGACGACACGAGGATCAACAGAAATAACAAAAGTGTAAAGGAAAATAACTCTATGGACGTTTGAAGCCACTAAAAAGCGACAGCTCACACGAGAAAACGTGGACGTGGCTAAGAAAGGAAAACCTTAAAAGAGAAACTGAATCTCTCCTAATAGCATCACAAAACAACGCCATAAAGACCAACCATATCAAAGCGAGAATAGATATGACGCAACAAAACAGCAGATGTAGGTTATATGGTAATAGAGACGAAACGAACAATCACATAATAAGCCAATGCAGCAAACTATCAGAGAAAGAATATAAGACTAGGCACAACTAGATGGGCAAGGTGATCCACTGAGAATTGTGCAAGAAATTGAATTTTGACTATACGAACAAATGGTACATCACAAGCAAGAATCTGTCCCAGAAAATGAGACACAGAAATTCCTTTGGGATTTTGAGAAACAAACCGATCACCTAATCTCGGCCAGACGACCAGACCTTATAATAATCCAGAAATAAAAACTTACAAAATTGTGGACTTTGCTGTCCCGACTGACCACAGAGTAAAAATAAGAAAAAAGGGAAAAGTGGGATAAGGTCCTCGACCTTGCTAGGCAATTGATAGTCTGTGGATCTTAAAAGTGACGGTTATACCGATTGTGATTAGTGTTCTTGGTACAATCACCAAAGGATGGCTAAATGGACTGGAGAACATTGAAATAACAGGACAGGTGGATACTGTCCAAACTACAGCATTATTGAGATCGGCCAGTACACTGAGAAGAGTCCTGGAGACTTGCTGTCACTCAAACTCTAGTGAAAGACCGTCAGCTAACGCTGATGTGAAAAAATCTCAAGGAATAAAATAGTGATAATAATAATAATAGTGTTCCCCTAAAGAACACGAACTCAAACTAAAAAACTGGATGGATATTTTGACTGGAAACGCAGTTAAGAAATCTACGACAAGCAAAAATGATAAAACAGGGAAAAATGCTGGAATCTGTTGGGACAAAAGGAAAAGACAATACAAGTAAAAACAGATAATTTAACACAAGGAAATAAAGCAGAAGGTACGGGCGAAAGAAATAAGACTAAAAACATAATGAGACAGGGTAAAACAATAGAGACAACTAAACAAAACTCTATCAGCAAGACGAGGGAGAATGAGCAAAGACATACCAACAACCGGATTACACAAGAAAGTAAACAATTTTAGGACAAAATATGGCAACCAAGAGAACATAACAGAAAAGCTGAATAGATAAGCAATATAGAGTTAGAAAGACAAGAAAATGAACCGGAGGCGAAAATACGCCCCGATCCACTTCGTGCAACACTAAAAAACACAAACTGGAAAACCCCAAGACATGATGGCATACCTAGACACTAGTTAAAAAATCACTTCCATTTGTGTCAGACTGGCTATCAGAATGAAGAGATGCTTGCAAGAAACCGACATACCCCAATGGGGGTGTCCTCGTGGTGTAATGGTTAAGGGGGTGTCCTCGTGGTGTAATGGTTAAAGCGATGCACTGCGGAATTGTAGTACGCGAGTTTGTACTCCAGTCGCGCTATTACGTTCACTTTCGGGCAAATACCCTTGGGAAAGGTATGAACCCCCTTATTCTCCCTCCAGCTATGGGTAAATAGTAGGACGGACTAGGTTCTTCAGCCTTGGTGAGGCAACTAGTCTAGGAGAAGGAAAACTCTGAATTCAAACCTGTTAAACTCCGCTTAAAAATTGACCTTGTGTCATATCCTGCCCGAGCGGAGGGGTTGGTAAATAGTACCCCAATGGATGACCCAATGAAAGATCACAGAGGTAAAAAAAACTCTCCAAAAAGAGCCGCCCCTAACAACTAAAGAACTATAACGGGCCTATCAATGATGAGGAAAATTCTAATTAAAACAAGGGAGAAGATTTGTGATTCGCTAATAAGCCACGGACAGTTCCTCAAGGAATTGAAAGGATGCCGAAAGGGAACCAGTGGGACTGGAAAGAAACCATTTATTAATCAACACATCCTCCAGGAGTGCAAAACGAGACGAAAAATAATAGCTGTGGCATGAATTGATAATAAAAAGGTATCATATGGTCCCACTAATATGAATAATAGACTGTCTCAAAATGTCCAAGATATTCGCTGAAGTTTACATTTTTATCGAAAATACTATGGAAAACTGGAGATTCGATCTGACAGCAAGAGGAGAGAGCTCAACAGAGGTGAAAATCTAGAGAAGTATATTCCAGGGAGATGCGCTATCAACATTACTGTTTATAATAGTGATGATGCCACTCAGTCACAAATTTAGAAAATGTACTGGAAGATTAAAAAAACACAAATCGTAAGAAAATATCAACCACCTTTTTACATGGACGACATCAAATGGTTCACCAAAAATGACAAAAAGAATTTTTACAGGCAGTAAAGATATACAGTCAAGATAGAGGGATAGAATTTGCCATTGAGAAATATTCCATAATAATGAAAAGAAGAAAACGACAAATGACAGAAGGAATAGAACTACCAATTCAAGAAAAATCAGAACGCTCGGAGAGAAGGAAACATATAAATACGGACGAATATTGGAAGCGGACACCATCAAACATGCGGAAATGAAAGAAAAAGAAAAAAGGAAACCGCAGAAAAACGAGGAAACTACTCGAAACCAAACGACATAGAAATCCCATCGAAGGAATAATACCTGGGTTGCCCACCCTCGAAGGATACCTGGGCTGCTCCCCATTCGAAGGATACCTGGGCTGCCCCCCTCGAAGGATACCTTGGCTGTCCCCCCTCGAAGGATACATGGGATCCCCCCTCGAAGGATACATGGGCCCATTCTTAAAGTGGATCAGAAAAGAATTTCAACAAATAGATCAAAGAAGAAAACTCATGACGATATAAACGACTTACATCCAAGAGATGACGTAGAAAGACTGCATGTGACAAGAAAAGAAGGAGGAAGTGGACTCGCCAGTATTCTTGATGGCGTCGATACATAGACACAAGAAGAAGACTACATAAAAAAGTACTAATTTGTTGCGTCTTGTCTATTCTTGCTTTGACATAGTTAATCCATATAGCATTGTTTTGTGCTGCTATTTGAATAGATTCAGTTTCTTTCTTAAAGTTTGCCTTTCTTAGCCATATCCAAGATTTGTCGTCTGAGATTTCACTTCTTTGCTATTAGGATGACCACAGGATAAAACTGACGGAAAGCAAAACCAGGACTTTGCTAGTGAATTAAAAAATTGAGGGACATGAAAGTAACGGTGATATCCAAGAATTGTCGTCTGAGATTTCACTTCTTTGCTGTTAGGATGACCACAGGATAAAACTGATGGAAAGCAAAACCCGGACCTTGCTAGTGAATTAAAAAATTGAGGGACATGAAAGTAACAGTGATACCAACTGTAATTGGCACGCTCGGTACAGTGGCCAAAGGATTGGGACAGGGACCGGAGGACTTGGAAATAAGAGGATGAGTGGAGATCATTCAAACTGCAGCATTGTTGAGATCGTCTAAAATGCGAAGAAAAGTCCCGGAGACCTGAGGAGACTTGCGGTCAGTCATACTCCTGTGGAAAACCAACTAACGTTGGTGTGAAAAACTCTCAAGTGAGTAAAATAGTAATCAAAGAACTAAAAACCCTTTTGAACATGTGGGTGAGAGTGAATACCATTTCTGTGTTCAAGGATCCAAAAAGATCGGAAAGGAAATTAGAATTATTGGAAATCGGAGGAAGAATGGAGAGTATTAAGACTACAGCATTGTTGAGATCGGCCAGAATACTGAGAAGAGTCCTGGAAACCCGTAGAGACTTGCTGTCACTCAGATTCCTGTGAAAACTCGCCAACTAACGCTGTTGTGAAAAACTCACTAGGAGTAAAATAGTGATAATGAAATAGTAAAAATTTAAAAGACTTGAATAATATTCCAAAATAAACATGGACTTTCAAAAACAAGCGATCATCTTTAAAACTATCAGGCGAATATTTTAGCATTCAAAGAGAATTGTTGTTATGAGAAAATAGAAAACTAAATCATAACGAGACATGCTGAAATTGTTAGATCGTAAAATACATAGATAGGTTGATAGATACATAGATAGATATGAAGAGACCAAAGAAAGAAAGAAAAGAGAGAAATAACGAGAGGAACAGATTAAGATAGATAGATTGATAGATAGATATGAAGAGACCAAAGAAAGAAAGAAAAAGAGAAAGAACGAGAGGAACAGATTAAGATAGATAGATAGATAGATAGATAGATAGATAGATAGATAGATAGATAGATATGAAGAGACCAAAGAAAGAAAGAAAAAGAAAAGGAACGAGAGGAACAGATTGAGATAGATAAATACGATGAGAAGAAAGAAAAAAACAAACAAACAAATAAAGAAACAAATAAACATATTAAGATAGATAGATAGATAGATAGATAGATAGATAGATATGAACAGAATGAGATAGATAGATAGATAGATAGATATGAATAGAATGAGATAGATATATATATAAATTAATATAATCAGAGGGAGCCAGACAGAGAGGGATGGTTAGAATGAGATAGATAGATAGATAGAAAGAAAGAAAGAAAGAAAGAAAGCAAGCGTGATACATTGATAGGTACAAACAGATTTAGATGATATGAAGAAAGAATTTCTATCCATGCAAACATTCAAACTCTTCGTCAGTTATCCAATCTGACACATGTGAAAATGATTTCTCCACCAAGCCATACGTGAAATTACGCAGAACTTTTGATGTGAGTAGCTTTTGATGACAAGAGTGCCAAAGAATAGACAGGGTGAGTTCGGGGGTATCTGGGATTCACATATATTTTATTTCCTGCTATCTCGGCAGCATGAAGACTATGCCTGGGTTGCTTCAATCTCTTCAAGCAGAGGCGGCAAAACTGCGGCCATACTTTAAAAATAGACGCCTGGTAAAGAATGATTCCTGATAGCCCTGTCTGCTGACCGTTTTGTTGGCCCAAACGTCTAACGATCGATGGCATACAACCAATGAGTCTATGAATCCCGTCTCAAATATTTACAATACGTTCCTGATTTCAAAATTGGCCTCAATTAAGGATCAAATTGTGAAAGTTTTCTACAGAGTTTCAGAAAGTGATTGATAGAAAGAAAGAAAGAAAGAAAGAAAGAAAGAAAGAAAGAATCAATCAATCAATCAAACAAAAAGATTGAGAAAGAAAGAAAGAAAGAAAGAATCAATCAATCAATCAATGAAACAGATAGATAGATAGACAGATAGATCTGAAAAAGAAAGAAAGAAAGAAAGAAAGAAAGAAAGAAAGACTCAATCGATAGATAGATAGATAAAAACGAACAAACGCTGATAAAGAAAGAAAGAACGATAGATAGATAGATAGATAGATATGGCAAACTGCGGCCACAAATTCAGAATAGACGTCTAGTAAAGAATAACAACAGATAGTTTTGTCTGCTGACCGTTTTGTTGGCGCAAAAGTCTGGTGATCGATGGCATTCAACCAACGAATCTAGGAATCCGTCTAAACTATTTACAATACTTTCCTGATTTCAGAATTGGTCAATTGATGATTACCTCGTGAAAGTTGTCGGCAGAGTTTCAGATGTTAGGAATAAAATTCGAAATTGAAATCTTTGAGGTGTTTTTGAAGTTGTTGGTACATAATGATTCTGCGGATATTATCAAGACTTTATCTATAATGGCAACAAACGATAATGGTCTCAGCCCATTTCGATTCGGCCGGCCAAAGAAAAAGACATTTCTTAGATGTCATTAATATGAAAGTGATCATAGAAACTTAATAGTGATGTCGTCTTCTTTAGAGTCTTCAAGAGGACCGACACAATTTACACCCAAACTAACGCTTATATGTTTACATATATATATATATATATATAATTAACTTAAATCGCGAGTCGGAAATCTTCTAAAGTTTCACTTTAACGGATCATCAGGAAGTCTACATATATATATATATATATGTGTGTGTGTGTGTGTTCTACAGTGAGTCAAAGGTTTTGCAATATTTTGGTAATGTTAGACACAATTAAGC
>OY757947.1:30882947-30915447 GCA_963585895.1 Sepioteuthis lessoniana | reverse complement strand
TGGCTGGCTCAAGATTTGGACTTCGCCAGAAGTACTGTGACGTTTACATTATCCAGCTATAGACCTGACCCATGAGTGTTTCCAAGTGTTTTCAATTTATTTTGCAACGCTGATTTTAAAAATGCCGTCAATTTAATTCAGCTCCTATCATTTTTGTGTGACAGAAATACTGGTAAAATCAGTTTTTTTACACTTTCAATGAACCTACTTAAACAAAAAAGACACCTTTCAAAGAAGGTAAAAAATCTGATTATTGATGTACACTGCGCAGATGATCTTCGGCTTCTTGCAAATACATCACAAACCAAATCTTTGTCGCTTAACATAGAACAGTTAGTCTGAGGAATAGGTCTCAACGTGAACTCATACAAAACAAAGTTCGTACATTTTAATTGATATAGCGCAAACTCCTCATTAAATGGTAAGCGTCAGAAATTTGTTGACCTGTTCATAAACCTCGTTAGCTATATCTCATTTACTGAAAACGATTCCATTACACGTAGAACAATAATTTACTTAGATATTGATAGCTAAACAACTATATAAAAATCTGATGTCTCTGTGAAATAAAACGGGAAGTTTTACAAGTAGTAGCTGTCTCAGTACTACTGTACGGTCGCACCTCTTGGATTTTTGAAAACGTCTGGAGAAAAGGGCAGATGGAAATGCTGCGTTCTCTTTTGATCAGATCCTGAAAACTGCTGTACGGTCACTTGGCTTCCATCTCGCGAACCATCCAAGAAAGACGAACAAAACACCCAAAACAAGTAAGGAAAAACTTATTAGCGACATTCTTATTTTTATGGTTTACCAACATTTGCAGGCTGTTTAATGCCAAAACGATATTTGTAGATGAACAGTAGTGGTGCCATTGAACTTACTGCTGGGGTGGGGATAAAGGCGTTCATGCCTTTCCCATGGTTATTAGTCCGAAAATGAGTGTTATAGCACGATTGATTCGAACTCACAAACTACGATTTCATTGTCCAGCATGCTAGCCACTACTCGACGTTGATCTTTGAAAAGTGGCGAGAGTGAAATTTCCCAACGAAGAAGATTAGATAAAAATAATTTTTTTACCATAAAACTCAATAGTTTTTATTAATTGTATCACTGCTTAATTTTGGAAAAATAGATTCTTAATTCTTTATGACTTTCTGTTTTTTTGTTTTTTGTTTTTGTATTCCTGTAAACAGGTTGAAACTGTGTTTCCTTCTGCGACATAAATAGTTTTTTTTATTCAATATATTGTGACTTTCACGAGCAAAACATCCAGACCTTCTAGGCAAAAATGAGTTGTTTTTGTTTTTGTTTTAAAAATCAACACCTCAAACTTGTTAGGAAAAAGTTCAAATGTCTCATGGATAAGACTTTTATTGGTTTATTTTTCTCTGTTGGTAAGTGTTATAATTTTGCCAGAGGAAATCTTTCTAAGAGTAGTAAGTCCGTATTTTTAGCCAGAGGTTGTAGAATGAATAGAGTTATTTTTTGTTTAAAAATGACTCTCCAAAATAGTAAGATATTTTATTGATTGTGAGTTGTTTTGCTTTATATAGCTACAGGAGCCAACATCCTTTCTTTTTAAAAGTAGCTGACGCATTATACTGAAACTATCGCGTTTCTGTAGGCTGACTACACTTTGGTCACCTCTCTGGAAAGGTCATCTTCGAGTAAGAGTTGTGGTGGTTTCATTTCAAGAAATAAACTAATACACAACGTTTTACTTTTTTTTGTATTTTTCCGCATTCTCACCAAGTCAGAACTGATAAGAAGCCGTTTTGTGTAGGGGAAGACCACGTACGAATTGAGACTGGTGCGTGGTCGTCATAAACTATTCCTTCTTTCCTTAGCATTCTCATTTAGAGGCGCCTAAGTTACCGAGCGATAACTCAGCCCTGCTCCAATTCGACAAAAGAGTTAGTGCTACCCGGGGGAAAGACCATTTGTGACCAAGCAACTCAGCGTCAACACCAGTTGATTCTCTGGAAGCCAGACTTATTTTATAGGGGAGGTATAGAGGTAACAAATAATTGATTAATTGGTTGAATGTAATGGCATATCAACCCAGCCAGGGTTATTTTATTCCTTGAGTTTAGAAAATCACGTCCATTGTTCTTTCATATTTACATTTTTTTGCATAGAAGGATATTTTGTTACATGGTTTTATCGAATTTCGCATATTCTTAAAATTGATCTATTTGACTACCACTACGGGTCAGGGGGCACCTCAGGTGGTATAATCATTAGCAAGCTAAAGTAGCAAACCTTCAGTAGAGAGTTCGATTCTCACTGGGTGTCGCATTCATACGGCCTTGTGCCACATCTAACCAAAAAGCTTAGCAAATTATTATCACTCCGGGTCTGAGAGGACCAGGGAGTAATAGCAATGAAGAGGTACTCCAAACTCTCAGGATCTTCAAAACTACAGTATCACTATCAAATTCCTTTTAGTATCCTACCCAGGACACGTCTTAGAGGGCGTCTCACTGTTATATAGCCCTAATCATAAAGATATCAATAATAACTGTGCATATACAAATGCAAATACAGGGAAATACAAAACGCAGGCGACTCCGTTGTTCAGGTACGAACAGTTTACTAAATTCTTACTTCGGTTCTTCGACACGAGGAGAGAGACACAATTCTTAAGTCTTTCGTAATCATACTATGCTAACAACATCTTTCAAAGGCCGAAATCTAACTCTACACCCCAATGGCAGGAACTCAACTATCGTCTTCCATGATCTAACCTCAAAATCCCAACTGCCTGGTCGGACCCTAACTTCTCAACACCATTGTCTTAACTCAACTTCTCAACACCATGTTCGGAACTCAACTTCTACTGTCTGCCATTGAGGCAGACAACCCAACTTTCTGCCCACATGGTCCCATGTCAATCTTCCAACCGACTCTTTTTCAAAATCTTTAAACACTCAGGACCATCGCTTCCGGTCATGAGGTCATTCACACTCCAGCACCATTTCCTATCTGGGTTTTTTTTATGACAATTGTGATAGTCATATCCTAGGCACACGAGCGTAAACTGTACCCAATGCTATGCGCCTGAACTAAGAGCCGAATAGTTCAAAGCCCAACCAAACTGAATGATAAAATATGATTAACGAAAAATGATTAATAAAAAAAATCATTCCGTAATTATATAACATCATGTGTTTGCTTGGGACACAGACACCATATTCTTTGCGTCAATACCTGGGTGACATATAAGAAAGAGTTGTGATCGGCAACTTGATAAAACAAACTGATACGGAACATTTTTGGTAAGGGGGTTTGGTTTAGTGGTATGGTTAAGAACTTCTAGGTTAACTGTTTACAACGATTTTCTTGGGGGACTATCGCTCACTGTAATCCTTCCAGGCTCCGTAGCTGTTACTTTAAAACTTCAATATATAATCATCTATTCATTATGCCAGCGTATGTAATGCTGTGTGATATAAGCAGAGAATTATTTTAATGTTAAATGCGTACCTTTTTAGCCGGGATGTTTTTCGTAATGAGTGATAAATCGTAAGTGTTTATTAGGGGTACTCCACTTCTTCTAATAACCAAAACTGTTACCTCATATTGTTTTATCGACTAATTTTAAATTCTTCTATTTGAATCGTAGATGGGGCCCGAATAGTTACAACCAATCTGGTTCAGAGTGGATCTGGGAGTAATGGCAATAAAGGCGTACTAAGCATTCTCCAGAAACCTAGAACTATAGCCTCACCATCAGATGTAGTTTAGTGTCATAAACAGGACATCGCTTTTGAGAAAGGCCTTACCCTCAGCAAAAGATACATTTGTAATATTTAATGGGTTCACGAGATCGACCAAGATATGAATTCGGGGAATAGACATAGAATGTTCATTATGCACATAGGAATCCGAAAAACACGAAATTGGTTCAGGTACGAAACTTTTTATTACCTTTTTGAGTTTAAGGTTTTTCGACATGAGGAGAGAGAGACAAAATTTCTTCAACAAACGCGCGGCACATTTCATAGACCCCAACTGGTCTCGCAGAGGCGAGACCAAAAATCGACTACCTTCCTCTAGACTCTAATCTCAACTAACTGCTTTTTTTCAAATCCCCCAAATCCTCATCACTTCCGGGCATGACGTCATTCACGTCCCAGGTCTCATTTCCTATCTGGGTTTTTTAATTGTGACATCTCTGATTGTCACATTCGCCCCGCACGCGCGTGAACACCTGCGCTCAATGTGTGCACCTAACTAACCCATGCACTAAGCGAAAGGTTCTCAGCCTAACTAAACAGAAAGGCAAGATATATAAAACGAAATCCCTTTGCAATTATATTACACATTCAGCGCAACGCCGAGAGAACTTTGATTTTTTTTAATTCTACTTTGTTTTACTTTGTTTATTTGCTATTAAGCATGAACACCATATCACTATCATTCATTGGTTTTCCAATTGAATAGCCACAACAAATAAGATTAACGCCTGTTTTATGTATCAGTATAGTGTTTGCTAATCGTAGCCGATTTTATTTCCATCCAAGACTGACATGAATGAAAACATGCATGAAAAAGAAACAAAAACAAAAAATGAACAGGCAAATATCCATGGAAATTATCAGTTTGATCTTTTCCTGGCTTTGTGGTGCATTCAAATTAACTCTTTTCCGTCAAATCGCCTCTAACACTATAATACAAAGCCACACCGACTACACAAGTAATGAAAAATTATACAGGGTGTCTCAAAATAGATGCAACCCATTAATATGATAATGATTTATAACTGAGACAAGCTCAATGGCGGTCGTTTGGAACACAACCTGTATCCTTTGAGCTAGAGACATCAAATCAATGTTGTTGTTTTTTTAATTATCATATCAGCTTCTATGACATGCTATCTTGCTTTGAGTTTTTGTGTCTCAGTAAGAAATCATTATCATTTTAATTGGTTGCACATATTCTGGTAGGTCTTGGCTAATCCGAGGTCACTTTTTTTAGGGAAGGGGGGATGCATCCCTTCATCGATCTGTCTATCAACATAGCGATACTGGCAAATACACCCAACCAAACCGAATCACTACTGCATCGTTTGGAACGAGCACACAAAACGGAATATATGTGCTATAATCAAACAGGTGACATCACCACACTAGATGGAACCCCTCCGAAACTAGTAGACAAATTCACCTACCTAGGAAGCAGTGTCTCATCAACCGAAAAGGACATCGACACGCGGCATGGACAGCTATCTATAGACTATCGATCATATGGAAATCAGACCTGACCGATAAAATGAAACGCAGTTTCTTCCAGGCAGAGGTCGTATGGATGCACTGCTGTATGGATGCACTACTTGGACGCTAACTAAACGGCTGGAGAAGAAGCTTGAAGGCAATTACACAAGAATGGTGCGAGTAATATTGAACAAGTCCTGGCAGCAACACCCCACAAGACACCAACTATACGGCCACCTGCCTCCCATCACGAAAATTATCCAAGTTAGACGAACCAGACATGAAGGACACTGCTGGAGAAAAAGGGACGAGCTCATATGTGATGTACTCCAATGGATCACCACATATGGTCGGGCAAAAGCAGGACGACCAGCTCGAACACACATACAGCAGCTATGTGAGGATACGGGATGTGGCCCTGAAAACCTACCAGAGGCGATGAACGAAAGGGAGAAGTGGTGAGAGAGGGTCAGGGATATCCGTGCCTGCGGAACGACATGATGATGATGATGACATATTCTGAGACAATTTTGAATGATTTTGTCTCCAAATAAGTAGTGACGCAAAACATGTTCCCTCTCTTGTCCAAGGCATCCTGATTGAGGATTAATAGTTGGTATAGAATACTATTTTCAAATCTGAAACAAACAAACAAAGAACTAACATTATCATTAGTAGAGTTATTAGCAGTCACATGGGTCCAATGTATGTTGTGACTGCCTATATGGGTTGCAACTATTTTGAGACAGGTTTGAATGAGTTTTGTCTCCAAATCAGTAGTGACACAAAATATTTTTCCTCTTTTGTCAAAGGCATTGTAATCGAGGATTAATAGTTGTTATAGTATACTAGAGTGTTCACAAAAGGTCCCAGACACCAGAGTTCAATCCAAGGTCGAGTCATACCAAAGGCTCAAAAAATGGTACTTGATTTCTCCTTGCTTAACTTTCAGTATTTATAGGTATGGATCAAGGGTAAAGAGGAGCAATAAAGGGAAAGGAGTATCACCCTTCCCTATACCTTGGTGTAGTAGCTATTTCAAAGGGAGCCTTCGGGTCCCCCTCGACTATGGTCGCTAACTCTACTTTTATTTGCCAATCTGAAACAAAAATGATTATCAGTAGAGTTATTAGCAGTCACATGAGCCCGATGTATATTGAGACACTTCTCATCAACCGAGACAGACATCGACTCACGACTAGCAAAGGCATAGACAGCTATAGATAGGCTATCGGTCATATGGAAGTCAGACTGACCGATAAAATGAAGCACAGTTTCTTCCAAGCAGCGGCAGTGTCGATACTGCTATATGGATGCACCATGTGGACGCAAACAAAACGTATGGAGAAAAAATCTTGACGGCAATTACACAAGCATGCTACGAGCAATATTGAACAAATCCTGGAGATAGCACCCCACAAAAAAGCAAACTGTCCGGCCACCTACCACCCGTCACGAAAACTATCAAAATTAGTGAAAATATCGTGAAGAGGATTCGAACTTGCTTACTACGATTATGGAGTCAAGTATGTTATTCACTGCACCAATAGGTCTTATATTGTATATATTTCAAGTACAAATAAATTATTATAAGCATCCTCTTTAAGACGTGCCGACAGCATGTGTCCCTATGAGTCTCTCTCTCTCTCTCTCTCTCTCTCTCTCTCTCTCTCTCTCTCTCTCTCTCTCTCTCTCTCTCTCTCGAACCATCCCCCTCAATCTCTATCATATTTAGTTAGTTCTCTTGAAGACATCCTGTGTCTGTACAGAGCTGATGAATGTAAGTTTTTTTTTATCGTCCAACACTGTAGTGTTCCCTTATTTGGAGCCCTTAAAAAGAATATTGTCATTGATTTGTTCCTTATTTCCCCCATAAGGATTCAGAATAGTTTGCTTACCTTGGATGTTTTGCTGCACTTTTGGTAGGTGTTTTTTTTTTTTTTTCATTTATTCGCATTTCTTTTTATACTTTGATTTATTTATCAATTCATTTCTCCTATACTTTCTTTTTAATAATCTTTCTTTCTTTCTTTTATTTCTTCCTTCCTTCCTTTCTCTCTTCCTTCTTTCCTTCCTTTCTTTATTTTTCCTTCTTTTCTTTTTTCTTTCTTTCTTTCTTTTTCTTTCTTGCTTTCTAATTTTCTTCCTTTCTTTCTTTCTTCTTTTTTCTTACTTTCTTCCTTCCTTTCTTTCTTTCTTTTTCTCTTACTTTCTTCCTGTCTTCTTTCTTTCTTTTTTCTTTCTTTCGTCTTCCTTCTTTCGTTTTTTCTTTCTTTTTCTTTTTCCTTTCTCGTCTTATTTTTCAAAGTTTTTGTTTCTCACGTTTTTTCTCGATATTTTTTCATTTCTTTCATACTCATTTTTTCTTTCTTTATTCATTTTTTGTTTATTTCTAGTAGTATTCTTTCTCTTATTGTTCTTTCTTCCTTTCTTTCTTTCTTTCTCTCTCTCTCTCTCTCTCTCTCTCTCTTTCTCTCTCTTTCTTCCTTCCTTCCTTCATTTCTTTCATCCTTTCTCCTCTTATTTGCACTTTTCTTTCTTTCTGGTTTTTTTCTTTTTTATTTCTTAACATTTCTTTCTTTTTTTCTTTCTTTTGTATAGTTGTCTTTTTACATGTATTCTTTCTTTCTTTCTTTCTTTCTTTCTTTCTTTCTTTTGTATAATTGTCTTTCTACACGTATTATTCTTTCTTTCTTTCTTTCTTTCTATTTAACCTATTGATATGAAGGTATATAAGTCATCCAATGTTCCTGCATTCTCAACTTACCAGGATTCTTATAACACCATCCAAGACTCAAAAGTTCTAACTAATTCGTTAATGATCCCAAACCAAAAGACTTAATAACAATTTATTGTATGTCTTTTTTACGTTCTTTTGTCGAATATGTTGGCACTTGATACTACTCGTAATAGACAGAACACTTTTTGTTTAGAGATGCAAAATGAAAATCCCCGGGTGAATCAAGTAAAAATATACAAATTCTTTCGACTAACGCCTTTGTTAGTTTTCCGGAAACCGTGAAAGGTTTATTTAATAAATTTTTATCGTGGTAGTTTGTATTCAAAGCATCGGGGTTTGTGATTTACCGATCATAAAACAAACGTTATTAGTCCCCTGGGGAATAAGCACTTACGATGCATATTTATTAGTTTGGGCTTTTCGTAAAAATGTCCATATATATATACGCATATATACATACGTATATAAGTATATGTGTGTGAGTGAGTGAATAGATAGATAAGATGGATAGATAGATAAAATGAAAGAATCAAATGGAAATACATAAATAAATAGATAAAATGAAGACAAGAACGGAACATAGATAGATAGATAGATAGATAGATAGATTAAAAAACAGGATAGTATATATATATATATATATGTGTGTGTGTGTGTGTGTGTGTGTGTATAAAAGGAACAAAAAAGAATATGAGATAGATAGATAGATAGATTGAAAGAATCAAATGGACATTGATAGATGGATAGATGTTAATACTAGTAAATAGTACGGATGTTCCCTTAATTTGATGAGGTCTGGCAACAAGTGTCAAAAGGGCTTATTCAACGGTCACCGTAAATTACCTGTAAATTTAAGTTCATCATGTATACAAGAAACCTAGCGAAAGTTAAGCTTCCTTCTGTCATTCTAACTATTAAATACGCATTTTACACTGGCAGCATGTATTTTCGTCAGCGATAATCAACTGTTCGCACGCTACGCTTGCAGGTGAGTCAATCCGAAAGTAAAACTGAATCAAAACCTCAAAAGCATATATAAGAACTGTGGTAGCAGGGGTTAAACTTTCCTACAAATATAAAATCATTGGGAGTAAAAATAGATTGATTCATTATGATTAAGGGTTTTCGGATTATTGTCTTCATCTTTATTGTTATTTCCATTACGTTTCGGTCGATATGTCCTCCGGCTTTCTTCAGGTGTTTGTTGTCTAAATTTCTGAGACGAAGCTTGTTGATTTTTATCATTAAGGGTTTTCGGATTATTGTCTTCATCTTTATTGTTATTTCCATTACGTTTCGGTCGATATGTCATCCGGCCTTCTTCAGGTATTTGTCGAACTCGGGACCCTCGTGGATTCAATAAAGGACGTAGTTCGAAATTCCGTGAAGGTTCCCGAGTTCGACAAACGCCTGAAGAAGGCCAGAGGACATATCGGCTGAAATGTTGTGGAAATAACGATAAAGATGAAGATAATAGTCCGAAAACACTTAATGATAAAAATCACCAAGCTTCGTCTGGGAAATTTAGACAACTAAAATTGATTTATGTTTAATAGTGTAGTAGTTGTACCACTAGAAAGAATCGGAGCAACTTTAAAGTAGCCATTCTTATACTCACTCACGGTAGTAGCAAAGAGTAGCAGTATATACCTTGATAAATCCAGAGGAAAGACAAATACGAAGGCAAATACGATATAAACAAAAGAAATACAGTTATTACTAGTGTATAAGACCCTCGAGTTTCCAAACTTTTCAGACCAAAAATTAGTTGTGCGTATTATAAGAAGGTGAGTCAAAAAGTAATGCCTTTTTCTTTAGTACAGGAATAATTAACTACAGAGTGGAACGATAAAATTTTCGCTCTAGAAAAGACGACATGATTCCATTTCTATTTAATGAAAACCGGTTTTCATTTTTTGATGCAGACCATCTACTAGTTGGTCAGTTGTGTACAAATTCCAAGAGTGATAGGAGCCTTCTATCATGTCTGAAAGTGACACAATGTTCAACGAGCGAGATCGGAGATGCACCGCTGTACAACACATGCTCTCTACCGATCAAAGCTATGACAACAGGACCTCTGCCAGCACCCTCAAAATCTGGATTGCCACGAATAACAGGGGCGTGCCCTGGGTGATGAAAACAAAGTTTCCGGCTACGGTTATGGTTTTTGGTGTGGTTCCAAGTGAGGGCCACATCATGCCACCTCACATCTTCGAACTCGGCTTGAAAGTCAACACCAAAGTGTACCTGAATGTGATGAAGAGTGGGGTGATCCCCTGGTGCAATCAGGTGGCCGGTGGCAGACCCTGGGTGTGGCAGCGGGACTCGGCGCCGGCCCACAAGTTCAAAGAGACCCAGGCTTGGCTTCAGAAGGAGTGCTACGACATTGTATCCTTCTCCCACTGGCCCCCTCCTCCCCCGACCTGAACCCGCTGGACTACTTCGTTTGGTCATACGTCGAGAACATCACCAACATGACCTCCCATAACACCAAAGCCAGCCTGATCGCCACCATCCGCAGAGTATTCGCCGGGCTCCCGCCGGCGCTTGTAGAAAAGGCATGCTCCCAGTTCCGGATCCGTATCGAGGCGGTGATTGAGGCTGAAGGTAGCTACATTAAATTGATGTCAGCTCTACTACATAATCAAGTTACCTGAATTAATTTTTTCAATAAAAGTTTTAAAATAAAGCTGCAGTGATGTTTTCTTTGCGACGACAATTGTATCGTTCCACCTTTTCTATAGGAATATATATGATATATTAAAATGTACCTGGTCCTCTGTGGATCACACCCCTACTTCTAAACATAGTCACCGTTTCTTTCAATAGCAATGTTTAAGCTTCGAATGAGAACATATAACCCTACCTTGTAAAATTATGTTGACTGTTCTTTAAGCCACTTCATCACAGCAGCTTTCACTTCTTTGTTACTGGTATTATGTTTCCCTCTTAAAACTTCTGTTATGGGGCCGAAAAGATAATAGGCTGAAGGCGCTAAAACTTGCCTATCAATAATATTCTCTATTAGCATGACAATGCCCGACCACACACAAGCATCAGGACAGGGGAAAAAACTAATTACTGTTTGACCAGGTTCACTTATATATTGAAGTAACAGAAACAAGATATATGTTTTTCTATCAACCCTTTTGTGTTCCCCGTGTCTTTCTTTTGTCAGCATCACAACAATAATCTTCTGAGATCAGTTTTATTAAGTTTCATCAGGACAATACAAGACTTCATACTTTAGCAAGAACAGTGGAAACTATCAGTCAGTCAAGTTGAGAGCAGTTGCTTAACCCTCTTTACAGTTTAGATCTGATTTCCTCTTGTTTGGCTTCCTTAAAGAATTTGTGTCAAATAGTTTTCGAGTGATAATAAAATGAAGATCACCGAATGACTAATGATTCAGTCCAATTATTTTTATTCTGAAAGAATACAAAAGATTGTTTTTCGATGTCAAATTTGTAAAGTATGGAGATTATATTGAAGAATAACTTTTTTTTTCTGGGGTAAATTTGAGTTGTTATATTGCAAATAAGCTACTAAATAATGACTTATAATTCCTGCGCTGACGTATGTCGCCTGTGGGCTGAGCAGTATGATACTAAGTCTAACGCAAAGTTTAACGGGTTTCAATCCCATCTAGAAGCGCCCTACGTGTCTAGCCACACTGAAGAGTTGTGATACAACAAAAAAGTATCTCTGTGGGCGACTATATATATATATATATATTCTGAGGAACCGAAAAATCGCTGTAGTTTGGGTTTGTAATTATACAAAGAAAACAGTCTTACTGATATTATTTTTCAAACGTTTCAGTCGAAATACCTGCCCGATCAATAGAACTTGAAATGCATTGAATCTAAGTATCATTATTTCAAAACTCCTATAAAACCCCCAAACCTTTGTTATTTTTAGTTTTTGATTTATTAATTTTTCACTGATTATTTTACAAAAATTGTTTGTTTTTTTTTTTTTACAGATATCATCAGAAGAAATTTATAAAAATTCATTTAAATGGTAGATCTATCAGACTTTAAAAGCGGTCAAATTGTTGGTGCTCGTAAGGTAGGCGTTAATGTAACAAAAACTGATGAATTATTTGGTTTAACAAGGATTATACAGTCTCGAAAGTAATGACAGCATTTAAGAAAGAAGGGAAAAACTCCTCACTGAAGCAAAACTCGGAGAAAAATAAAAGGAAAACTGTCTGATAGGGACCGTCGGACACTTAGGCGGATTGTTAGGAAGGATCATAAGAATACAGTTCCGAAAATCACAGCAGAGCTTGATGGCCATCTTGAGAACCCAGTTTCCTTAAAAACTGTAAAAAGGGAGCTGCACAAAGCTGGATTTTACGAGAGGGCTACAATCAGAAAACCATATTAAAATGAAATTGTTCGAAATGTTCAGGTGTTTCCATTATTTTGTCCAACCCTAGATATATATATATATATATATATCATCATCATCATGACGTGTGGCTAGCACGGATATCCCTGACCCTCTCTCTCCACGTCTCCCTATCATTCATCGCCTTCGGCAGGTCTTCGGGGTTACATCCCGTATCATCACATAGCTGCTGTATGAAGGTTCGAGCTGGTCGTCATGCTTTTGATTGGCCATATGCGGGGATCCACAGGAGCACATCACTTACGATCTCGTCTTTGCTTCTCCAGCAGGGTCCGGCATGTTTGGTTCGTCTAGCTTGTATAGTTTTCGTGATAGCTGGTAGGTGGCGGTACAGTTGGCGCCGTGTGGGGTGTTGCTGCCAGGACCTGTTCAATATTGCCCGCAACATTCTTGTATAATTGCCGTCGAGCTTTTTCTCCAACCGTTTAGTTAGCGTCCAAGTAGTGCATCCATACAGCAGTATCGATACAACCGCCGCCTGGAAGAAACTACGTTTCATTTTATCAGTCAGGTTTGATTTCCATATGATCGAAAGCCTATCGATAGCTGTCCATGCCTTCATTAGCCGTGTGTCGATGTCTTTTTCGGTTGATGAGACGCTGCTTCCTAGGTAGGTGAATTTGTCAACCAGTTTCAGGGAGGTTCTGTCTAGTGTGGAGATGTCACCTTTCTGATTAAAGCACATAAATTCAGTTTTCTGTGCATTAACATGGAGTCCAATGCCTGCAGCGGCTCGTTCCAAACTATGCAGTAGTGTTGTTGAGTGTTTGTGTGTATTTTTTTTTTTTTCGCAATTCCTCTGTCACAGAAGAAAGGTTAGTTTTAATTCAGCGTTTTCTTTCTGCTATACTGATTGTCATACGAAATCTAAAAAGCCTAATCTGCCCTACTATTTAATCACTGCAAATTTCACCTTATTTATGGAAGGACTCTTGAATTTGCCTCAACTTTGAAAATTTAAGCCGTGTTTGGAAACATACAGGTTTTTAGTTGATAACTGGCGCCCGCCAAATTTCAAATCCCCCACTGCTTAAAACCAAAGTAATAGGCACAAACTAGTTTTCGCGCGAAAACAGCTTCGAGTGCCAAAAACATTTCGCCCGATCAATAGACCGTTTTCTTGTGATGACAGCCACCCTGTAGATTTCTACACCCAGAGGGTCTCTGAAGGTGGAATCGCTGGGTGTGTTTCCATGCTTATTTCGACGCTGGGTCTGAAACTATTGGCAAATGCCTCAGAAACAACTCGTAAAGTCTCGACTGGGTGCCTCTATTCAGAAGACATCGTCTACAACTGCCAAGTGAGTCCTGTAGAGATATTTTGCTAAGGAACCTTACACAAGATTGAAGATATTTAATGCAAGCCAAAATTTGGTAACAATTAAAGATAAACTAAAGCATGCATGATCTAAATTTATGCTGCAATTCCTTGGTTGGATTGAGAGAATTTTCACTCTAGAAATGACACTATTTAAATGAAAGTGGCGTATTTAATGGCCTCGTAATTGAAGCCATTACGATGTTACATTATTACATCAATCTTACTTACCAGGATTTTTAGCTGGGTTGTCTGTCATTCGTGCCAGATGGAGTATCACTGCAAGGTCTAATGGCCCCTGATTCTGGTCGGACTACCTTCGGGTAGGTGAAGGATCAGTGTCAAAACGGATTAATACTGGTGGATATATTCAAATTGCGTCATGTCATGTGATGGAAATTTTTAAAAAGTAAATGGCGTTTTATAGCTTTGAATGTTTAGAGAAAGATAATCTAGTGTGAATTCTGCATTCTTTAAATATTATTTTCCCTATAGATGGTGAAATTAAAAAAAAAACTTGTGGTATTGTGTTGTTGTGTCCTATGGAATATGCATCAACTATTCTTCTTTTATATTTGTCATAAATGAAGGCAAAAATAGCAGAATTTTGAAAGTCAAAAGTGTGGTTAGTTGAAATGTTAAGAAAAACTAAAAGTTTGTTGTTTTACCAGCTTTAAAGTCTTTTTTATGTTCATAGATTTTTTTTGTTTAAATTTCCGCTTGTTTCTCCTATGTAAAATGTATTGCAATTTTGGCAGCCGATTTTTTAAACACCTGCATTGGACAGGATATCTGTGTTTTAGAGTTGTTCTTTGCTATTTATTTTATGTTTTGTTTGTTGTTTCTTGCTTTTTTTAAATCTTTTTTTTTTTGTGGGGGGAGTGGTTTTTATGCCAAAATGATTTAAGTTTTTTTTCAATTAGGTTGGTAGAGGTATTTTGGGGTGAATTTTCAAAATTTCACCATCTATAGGAAAAATAATATTAAAAGAATTTAAAATTCACACTATTGATTAGCTCCCCTTTCTGTAAATATCCAAAGCAATAAAACGTCACGAATCCGCTTCTCAAACCAAAAAACGCCTTTAACTTTTCCAAAAAATTTCCATATGACATGATGCATATCATGAACATATCAACCAGTATTAACCCGTTTTTTCACATAGCAAGATCTAGACGGCCTGATGAAAACTTCTAATTGAATCAAAATTTATCTATAATGATTATTTCTCATACTAAAATAATTTTGAGAAAACACTTTTGCATTCAAAAAAAGATTAAAGCCGAAACGTGTAGGCAAATAAACAAACCACCAAACATTTTTCTGCAGTTTTACATTTTCTACGTATATATATATATATATAATTCAATTTAGGCTCAAGGTAATAGATCTTAGAGAATTATTTTTTAACATTAATTATTAACGATATTCATTTATTTGCTCCCAATCAAACGTTTCTAAGGATTGCTATGTACCGATCATTCACAGTTAATTAATTTTAAGTATTGCAATTTACACAAATAATTCTATTGAACACAATTTATTTATTTGCCCACAGCGAAATGGTTCGAAGTATTACAATGTAATACCAACAATTTACTTTATGCATACAACTGGAGAGTTTGAAAACTTAATTTTTAACGCGATTAATTCTGCTCAGCATTACTAATAGGCACACAGTGAAATATTTCTAAATATTGCTAGGTAATACAAAAAATTCAATTGAGTCACCCATTTCAAGGTTTTCAAGTATAACTATTTAACAACAATAATTCTGAGACAAAACTTGATGATTTTTATCATTCACGTCTTTCGGGCTATTGTCCTCATCTTTTTTGTTATATTCACAACATTTCGGCCGATATGTCCTCTGGCCTTCTTCACCTGTTTCTTGACGAACTCGGGAGCCTTCACAGAACTTCAAACCATGTCCTTTATTAAATCCAGGGGAGTCGCTTGCTCTGATTCCGTTAACCATAACTGGGTACAAGTATTCATGCATTATCTGACAAGAAATACTCGAAAAAACCCGGTGGACATATCGGTCGAAACATCGAGAATATAGCAATAAAGATGAAGAAAAACACTGAATGATAAAAACTAATCATCTATTAAGCATAACTCATTTGTTAGCATAGAAACAAAAAATGGTTCAAATTATTGCTATGTAATACCAATAATTATATTTAGGTAAATAGTTAAAGAGTTTCATCATCATCATCATCATCATGTCGTGCCACAGGCACGGATATCCCTCACCCTCTCTCGCCATTTCTCCCTATCATTCATCGCCTCTGACAGGTATTCAGGGCTACATCCCATATCCTCACATAGCTGCTGGATGTATGATCGACCTGGTCGTCCTGCTTTTGCTCGGCCATATGTGGGGGTCCATAGGAGTACATCACTTATGAGCTCGTTCCTGCTTCTCCAGCAGTGACCTGCATGTCTGGTTCGTCTAACTTAGATAGTTTTCGTGATGGGAGGCAGGTGGCCGTATAGTTGCCGCCAGGACTTGTTCAATATTGCTCGCAACATTCTTGTGTAATTGCCGTCTAGCTTCTTCTCCAGCCGTTTATTTAGCGTCCATGTAGTGCATCCATACAGCAGTATCGATACGACTGCTGCTTGGAAGAAACTGCATTTCATTTTATCGATCAGGTCTGATTTCCATATGATCGATAGTCTATCGATAGCTGTCCATGCTTTTGTTAGCCGCGTGTCGATGTCCTTTTCTGTTGATGATACGCTGCTTCCTAGGTAGGTAAATTTGTCTATTAGTTTAAGAGGGGTTCCATCTAGTGTGGGGATGTCGCCTGTTTGATTATAGCACATATATTCCGTTTTGTGTGCATTGATATGGAGGCCAATGCCTGTGGCGGCTCGTTCCAAACTATGCAGTAATGTTTCGGCTTGGTTGGGTCTATTTGCCAGTATCACTATGTCATCAGCGTAGTCGGCGTCGGTAATTGTTTTTGCGGGGTGCCTTCTACTTTGTCAGCTCGAAGCCGTTTTCTCTGATTTTATCAATCGATGTTCTAAGCATGTAATCGAGACAGATGATAAAGAGGTATGGGGCTAGCGTGTCTCCTTGTAGCACTCCTGTCACAATGTCGAAGTATTCTGTGTCTCCATCTGGTGAACGTACTTTGACTTTGGTGTTTCTATAGAGAATCGTTATTGCTGCTACGGTTTCTTTAGGTAGGCCGTATGCTAGTAGGATTTGTTCCATCTTTCCTCTGTGAATGGAATTGAAGGCCTTGGTAAAGTCGACAAATAGTAATATCACTTGTAGATTTTTTGCCCGTACGCCCTCTAGGATTCTACGAATAATTCTATTCAACATTCCTCATTCGTTTGTACACAGTTAAATGGTTTATGGAGGTGCCTGTGGTGTAATGGTTATCGTCGTAGGAAACGGACACGGTGACACGAGTTCAAATCTTGGACGAGAATGATTTGCATTTCACATAACACTAATATCCTTGGGGAAGGTATAAATCCAATTATTCTCCCTCCAGCTATGGGTAAATAGTAGGGCACACTAAGTTCTTCAGCCTTAGTGGGGCAACTAGTCTAGGAGAAGGAAAACTCAGAATTCAGACCTGTTAAACTCCGCTTAAGAATTGAACTTGTGTCATATCCTGCCCGAGCGGAGGGGTTGGTAAATATGGTTAAATGGTTTCAAGTATTGCTATATAATACAAACACTTCGATCCAGACTCTCCGTTAAAGTGTTTCAAATATTACTAATCAACACTAATAATTCTATCTAGCATATCTAATTTGTTACCACACAAAAATTGTTCCGAGTATTGCATTATGATAATATTACAGTATTTTGGTACACTTAATTGAAGAGTTTCGAGTATTAGCATTTAGCACTAATAATCCAGACTAATCTCACTGCATGTTTCAGTCGTTAATATCTCTGGCCTTCCCTAGGATTTTTTTTGTGTTTTTAAATATTCCAATTTGTAATTTTGACATTCGATCTGTATATTCTTCAAACTTAATACAACTTCAAAACATTAGTGTCGGTTGGGCACGAAATTAGCTGACTGCATCCCTTACAGATGGATAAAACTCCCCAAAACAGCTGTGCCCTGGGTATGACACAAAATTACATCTGATAGTATCGACTGTGCATGAAATTGGGTGACTATATTGTACCTGATAGTGAGGCTCCTGTTCTGCAGATCTGGAGATTGTGGAGAAGCCCTTAATATCTTTTACTCCCAGGTTCACTATGACCTGAAGTGGAAGTACCTGTTGGAGTCTCATCCCCTATTCGGAAAGACCATGAGCAAAAAGAAAAACTTTGAAGAAACAACAACACAAAAAATTAAAATATGAACATTCAATGATCACGATTCCCTAACTTCTAATCATAAAATGGCTCTTGACATTAAAATCAATCCACAAATTTGCCTTCTCAATTTTACCGAGATCAACACTTTAAATACACGCCAAAATTTTTCTAAACTTTCCGGACATATCCGAACAAACTTTTCACCAATGTTTCCTTGCCACCACCGCAAAACCCCTGAATAGTTGTACAAGCCGATAACTTAAGTGAAACTTTTATTGGGTATTACGGGCGAAACATTTGAAGGTGAGTGGACACGGCTTTGGCTGATCGTGTCGGTCACACATTGGAATACTGGCCGTCAGGCATGGCGCTAATCAGACGCTGTTACATGCATTCGCCAGTAAATGTCCTGAGGGTGAAATTAACTGCAACCTCAGTTCATACCAAAGTTGATTACATCTATCTCGGCCAGAGTGACCATCATATTCATAGTCGAACTTACCTAGCAGATGGTAGGGCAAGCCGAAGAGTTTATGGCTTACAGAGGTTCTGTTTGGGAAGGGTTCCAGCTTAAACGGGGCAATTGAGGTAAGATTTTCACACTGTTAACACGGACTTGAGTAATTAAACATAACCCCCGGGAAACACACGCTCCTACACAACAGATATGCTCGCTGGGAAGTTGGTATCGTAGAGGAAAATGAAGTCAGCGAGCCGTTTTACAATGCTGAACAAAGCTAGTTCTATTTTGCATCTTGATAATGCTCTCGGTAAAGGTACGAGTGTATTCTGCCAACCTCGCCGCAACGGACTGTATCTGACACAAGGTCAACTTTTTAAGCGGAATTAGTCTGGTTTGGTCTGCTTCAATATTTTAACTATTACTTATGAGAGGAAAAATTGGATTTCATACTTTTTCTTAAAGCACTAACACAAGTGTGAAACGCGAATAGCCCCACGACCGAGATTCCAATTTAAATCATTAAGTCTGTTTCCGGATAAAATAACCTATTAAGAGGTTACATTCTCACAAATCTAGAAAATAATTGTGAAAAGTATTTGAACCAGCAAATTGTTCGTTCGTTCAAATAAAGCAGGCCAGTTTATATATATATCATCATCATCATGTCGTACCGCTTGCACGGATATCCCTGACTCTCTCTCACCACTTCTCCCTATCGTTCATCGCCTCTGGCAGGTCTTCAGGGATACATCTTGTATCCTCACATAGCTGCTGAATGTATGTTCGAGCTGGTCGTGCTGCTTTTGCTCGGCCATATGTGGGAGTCCATAGGAGTATATCACTTATGAGCTTGTCCCTGCTACTCCAGCAGTGTCCTGCATGTCTGGTTCGTCTAACTTAGTTTTCGTGATGGGAGGCAGGTGGCCGTATAGTTGGTGTCTTGTGGGGTGTTGCCGCCAGGACTTGTTCAATATTGGTCTCAACATTCTTGAGTAACTGCCGTCTGCAAGTCTGGTTCGTTTAACTTGGATAGTTTTCGTGATGGGAGGTAGGTTTTTCTCTCACTGCAAACATTTCCCTTGGCACTCTATATTTAGTTCTAGGTTTAATTATATATATATATATATATATATATATATATATATATATATATATGTGTGTGTGTGTGTGTGTGTGTGTGTGTGTGTGTGTGCGTATTTTGACAGAATGTTTTTATTCAAACATGTTTAATTTAAAAGGACAAATGCTTCCTTGTCAGCCTCTTCTGTCCTTCATCCATTCGAGTAACCAAAGAAGTCATTTGACGCAGATCAAATGAGTTAAGGAAGGCGCTGTATATTTCCCTAGTACTTTTGGCCTTTAACTTTGAATATAGGAGCCACATTCTAAAAAGTCTATAATATGTTTCCCGTCAACTCTGTCCCTGCCCACGTTTTCAAAACTCCAGTAAAAAAAAAGCAATTATTCATCTACAATCTTCCATAAACTCACCTCCTACTAGTTTTCCTCCTACTCACATACATATTGATATGACTTGTTAATCTATACGTCATTTTCTTATTTGTTGCTTGTTTGTTTGTTTGTTTGTTTTTTATTTGTTTTTGTTTTCTTTTATGTCCAGATCTGAGTTGGAGCATAAAGTCTTCATTTTCTCTCAAATATTTCATTGGGTCAGCATTCAAAATATTTATGAATAAGAAATTAGGAAATAAACAAATAAAACAAAGAAAAATAGTTGATTTTGGGATAGGTCTATAGAAATGATAACTTATTGTTGGTTTTATCAAAATTTTGACTATTTTTTAATACTTTTTCTCTCGATATTTCATTCTTCTTTTTCTTCTCATTTTTATCTTTCAACGTCATTTTTTCTCCAGTTTTCATAATATGTTTTTTTTTTTCTTTTTCTGTTTCTTTTCTTTTATCTTGTCCTCATGGTTCCTTTTTCTTGTTTAAATTTGCATCGAAATGTTTTTTCTCGTTTATACTTACTTCTAAATATATTTTCGTTTATACTTGCATCTAAATGTTTTTTCTCGTTTATACTTGCATCTACATGTTTTTTCCTTTATAATTGAATCTAAATGTTTTTTTCATTTATACTTGAATCTAAGTGTTTCTTCGTTTATACTTGCATCAAAGTGTTTTTTTCGTTTATACTTGCATCTAAATGTTTTCTCGTTTATACTTGCATCTAAATGTTTTTTCCTTTATAATTGCATCTAAATTTTTTTTTCATTTATACCTGCATCTAAATGTTTTTTCATTTATACCTGCATCTAAGTGTTTCTTCGTTTATACTTGCATCCAAGTGTTTTTTTTTCCTTTATACTTGCATGTAAGTGTTTTTTCTCGTTTATACTTGAATCTAAACAATTTTCCCTTTATAATTGCATCTAAATGTTTTTTCATTTATACTTGCATCTAAGTGTTTCTTCGTTTATACTTGCATCCAAGTGTTTCTTCGTTTATACTTGCATCCAAGTGTTTTTTCTCGTTTTTACTTGCATCTAAATGTTTTTTCCTTTATAATTGCATCTAAATGTTTTTCCATTTATACTTGCATCTAAGTGTTTCTTCGTTTATACTTGCATCCAAGTGTTTTTTCTCGTTTATACTTGCATCTAAATGTTTTTTCCTTCATAATTGAATCTAAATGTTTTTTCATTTATACTTGTATCTTAGTGTTTTTTCGTTTATACCTGCATCCAAGTGTTTTTTTTTTTTCGTTTATACTTGCATGTAAGTGTTTTTTCTCGTTTTTAGTTGCATCTAAATATTTTCTCGTTTATACTTGCATCTAAATGTTTTTTCCTTTATAATTGCATCTAAATGTTTTTTCATTTATACTTGCATCTAAGTTTTTCTTCGTTTATACTTGCATCCAAGTGTTTTTTCTCGTTTATACTTGCATGTAAGTTTTTTTTCTCGTTTTTACTTGCATCTAAATATTTTCTGGTTTATACTTGCATCTAAATGTTTTTTCCTTTATAATTGCATCTAAATGTTTTTTCATTTATACTTGCATCTAAGTGTTTCTTTGTTTATACTTGCATCCAAGTGTTTTTTCCTTTATACCCTCATGTAAGTGTTTTTTCTTGTTTAAAGATGCATCTAAATGTTTTTTTCTCGTTTACACTTGCATCTCGATTTTTATCGCATTCATCTTTTCTTCAGTCAATATTTATTCTGAAAAAACGTTTTACCGTTATCATTTCATTCGTATTTGGGTTCTTCTACTTTGTAAGTTAATCACACATACACACACACACACACACACACACACACATATATATATATATATATATATAGATTTGTGGTTGAATATCCATGGAATATGGATTTATAAAGAGATGTAGCCATGCTTTTAATAAGTTTTAGATCAAAATTGATTAAAACAAAAGTTTTCGACTGACACATTTTAGAAAGGAAAAATATCGTTTATAAATAAGTATAAGCGATTATAAAATTTGGGAGCGTAGTCTTGAAGGAAAGGGGAATATATATATATATATATATATATATATATATAGCCGACGGTAGTCAAGGATATGTATATCATCATCACCATCAGGTCATCCTGATAGCATGAATTTCAGCGGACTCTTACTAGCCATCTCTTCCTGTCATCCATCGATCTTAACATGTACTCTAGATAGCATCCAGTGTCCATACAAGTCTGTTATGTTTCAGTCTTTGCTGGTCAGCTAACACTGCCAGGTCTGTATATATAAGTCCATCACAGAACGTTGTTTAGTAGTTGGTCTTTACATTACCAGCATATTTTGTCCGTCTTGTTTGGATGTTTTGTGAGATGGGAGATAAGTGGCAAAACAGCGGCTGTTTTGTAAGGTGTTTCTTCCATGATTGATTCAAAACAACTCGTAACATTCTTCTGTAGATCCCATCTAACTTTCTCTCCGTGCGTTTCGTTAGCGTCCCGGTGGTGCATCCATACAATAATACTGACACGCTTTCTTTGTTTAATAGCATATCAACCATTGTAGTTTATTTAATGCCAAAGCCGTCCTTCAAGAAGAACAGTAGTGGTACTATTTAACCCATAGCTGTGATGATAAGGGCGTTCATGCCTTTCTCCTGGGTATTTGTCCGAAAGTGAACGTAATAGTGCGACTAGAGTTCGAACTCCCCTTCTACGATTCCGCAGTCCATTGCTTTAACCATTACAGCACGAGGACCCCTCCCCCAACAGCTTGGAAGAAATCACATTTTTATATTATCAGAGAGATAAGTTTTTCATCTCATCGATAACCTGTCAACAACAGTTAACCCCATCACTATGCGTATGCTGACATCAGTAGATGAGATATTGCTGCCGAGGTATGTAAAGGGATTTACTAATTTCAGAAGCTTGCAGTTGAAATGAGACATTCTGGTTGAAGACACATGAACTTGTTGGGTTTTTTTTTGCGTTCATGCCTTTTGATTTTTTCTCCAGGCTATGCAGTCTCAATTCAGTTTTTCATAAAACCTAGATCATTTGCGTAAGCTGCATCCGTCATTGTTTCTGCATGTTTCCATCAGGTATATATTTAATGTGATCTATTTAAAGATATATATATATATATATATATATATAAAGAAAAATTGATAAGAAGGTAATCCAAGTAGATGGAGAGATTTATTGAGAAGCAAAGTCTACTTGAATTACCTTGTAATCAATTTTTCTTTGCATATCGTCGGATTACAATCCATTTTTTTACTTTCCTATATATATATATATATATATATATATATATATTATCCAACCCCAAATCAACCAATGGTGGGAACGATTCTATTTTCAGATTTTCCTTCTACAATATCCATGTAATTAAAAGTCCCAAAAAGAGCTCAATGTAAAATAATTATAAAATAAATTACAGAGCAAATAATTCCATATAAAAGAAACACCTTTAAAAATCACTCATTTTTTTGTAATGGTATTTATTTCAGCAGACCTTATATTTTTAAAATGATTGATCTGCATCTTCAGACAAAGAAATAATGAAAGATTTCTAATCTCAATATTTCTTTGTCTGAAGAAGCAGATCTAACATTTTTAAAAATACATGGTCTGCTGAAATAAATATCATTACAAAAAATATGAGTGATTTTTTAAGGTTTTCCTTATATCTATCTATATATATATATATATAAATGATGAGAGTAAACGGTTCCAGATTTTATTTATTGTGTTTTCTATTTCATGAGAAACCGTAAGAAATACAAACAAAACTTGGAATCTCGATTCATTCTAGTTTATATATATATATAATCATCCACCGACAGATCTGTTTCGTTCTATCAGAACTCATCAGTATGGCTAGACATACTAGCTTCCCGTAGCTGGGATCGAAACCCGGTTGACTCATAGGCAAATCCAAGACTCTACCCATCAGCCACGAGTAACCAGTAACAACGAAGTAAATTTTAAACGGTTATGAATTACAATTACAATTGTTTACATACATCCGCTTTACGGCTACCGAGAACTCAATTCATATATGAAGAGCCTTGCAATAAACGCTAATGGTAACACGATTACTTCATTGACTTTATTGTTCGATTTTTAACCTTGTGATTATCTATAGCAAAAAACGATATATATATATATATATATATATATATATATATATATATATATATCGTGTTTTGCTATAGATAATCACAAGGTTAAAAATCGAACAATAAAATTATTTTTTAAATTATTAGTTACATTAACATATCTTTTACAGATTAATTCTTAAATTATTGCAATTACTTAACATTTGATATGTGAATTACATCTTAATTATTTTTTTATTACGATTGACTTAACTTTTGATAACTAACTTTTTCCTAATAATTTTTTCCTAACTTGAATTTTTACGATATTTTGAATAACTAAAACTATGTTTTGTAAAAAAAACGAAGAATTCGATTATTTTTCTTTTATTTTTTTAAATATTGATAAAACATAATAGTCTCAATAAAAGTAGAACATAAACTTTATATATATATATTTTTTTAAGTTGCGTACCATGAATTACTTTTTCTGGGATTAAGTTTGTTTTTTTAATTTTCTAATGTTCTGTAGCAAGTAATTTAAGAGTAACTGTATTTTTTTAAATCTTTTTTAGAATATATATAAGAAAAATAATGATAGATATAATATCTTCATCTTTTATTAATTGTTTCTTGTATGATTTTGAATAATAAAAATATAGAATTTTTTTCATATGCCATTCTCACCAGAGGCAATATGAAAACATCTAATTAAAATTTTGAATATCTCATCTGAAGAGAACTTTTATAAAAAAAAACAAAAAAACTTATAAGTTAAACTTATAAGAACTTATAAGAGCCTGAAATGAATTTATAATCCCAAGAAAGTGATTTTTTTCTCTTCATCTTTATATAAACGATATATATATATATATATATATATATATATGTGTGTGTGTGTGTGTGTGTGTGTGTGTGTGTCATCTTTGGGATGTAATGCCTTAAGCATGGAAATTAGTTTTATTGTTCTTTGATCCATTTGTTTAAGTTCATCTCTGGTCCACTTGAGAAAGGGTCCTGAATATCTATCGAGGGGCACAGCCCAAGTATCTATTCCTTTGATTAGGTTTCTGCTGGAGAGTTTTGTCTCAAGTAGTTTTTTACTTCACAGATATTCTTTTCGAATCTTGTCTTTCATTTCCACTTATTTGATGGTGTCAGCATCCAAGATACCTAAGTATTTGTTGGTTTCCTTTTCTCCGTGCGTTCTAATTTTGTCGTGATTAGGTTGTTCCATTCCGTCAGTCACATGTCGTTTGCCACTTTTCATGACGAATATGGCACGCTTTTCTATGCCAAATTCCATTTCTATGTCCTGACTGTATATTCTAACGGCGTGTATGAGAGTTTCCAGTTCTTTTTCATTTTCTGCAATTAGTTTAAAGTCATTCATGTACTTTAGGTGATTGTTCTTCTCTTGCGATCTTTGTATCCGGTTGTGCACTTTCTGAGTGTGTGGTTAAGTGGCATCATGGCTATTATGAATAACAAGGGTGATAGTGCATCTCCTTGGAAAATCCCTCTTTGGATCTTTCTTTCAGCTAAGCTTCTTCCTCCTGCTGTCAGCTGCACTCCCCACTTTCGTGGCCTTTTCGATGAAGTTTATAACTTCATGTGGTGTCTTGTACATTTTGACACAGTGTATTATCCAGCTTTGTGGGACCATAACATATGTCTTTTTTTAGTCAATCCAGGCCATAGCTAGATTTTTCCGTCTTGTCTTGCTCTCATTTTGGATGTGTTGATCTATGTAGAGTAATTCTGCTGTGTCTCTTAATCTTATGCAGCATCCTTTCTGTTCGTCCGGGAACAATCCGCGGCTTGTTAGCAAGTAGTAAATTTTTCCCCTTATTTGTGCTGTTAGTATTTTCCACATCATTGGTAGACATGTTATCGGTCTGTAATTGTTTGGGGCAGTTCCTTTGCTTGGATTAATGTTGTCTTTCCGTTGATCATCCAGTCAGGTAGTTGTGCGTCTTGTAGGAATCTGTTCATTTTTAGTGCTCGTCTGCCGTGAATGGAGGTGGATTTCTTGAACTAGAAGCTATGTATTCCATCATGGCTTGGCGTTTTCCAGTTTGATATTCTTTTTAGTGTCGCTTTGAGTAAGTTGATATGTATTTCCGTTTTGGGGTCTTCTTCAAGTCCCTCCAATTCTCTTGTAATATTGTTTATCCATCCATTCAGCATTTTCATTATGTTTTTTGTTGCCATATTTTCGTCCAGAATCGTTCGGTTTCTTTGGCATCCAGTTGTTGGTATGTTTTCGTGTCACTGCCTCCCAATTGTTGATAGAATTTTCTTTCGTTGTTTTGGAAAGACCTGTTTTGTCGGTATTGTTTTACCTTTTGTCGATATCTCTTTAATCTTCCTTCCTTCGCTAGTGCTTTCTGGTTTATTTCCTCAAGTTGTACCGTTATTTTTTCTTGTGCTGCCTGTTCCTTTTTTTCTCGCTTATTTCAGCGCCTGTCTTATTTTTTATCATTCTGGCTTCTTTTCGAGGTTTTTTTATTTGCGTTGCCTGTTGAATTTCCCATCTCGGTTTTGACTGTTTCTTCGTGCTTTTTGAGGGCATCCTAATTTTTTCACAAACTAATTTTGCACCTGCATAGATTAGTTCATTTAATTCGATAATTTTATTCGTCGGTATGTAAGGTAGTATATGATTTATTTTATTTGTTTCTATCTTAAGTGTTTTCCATTCTATGTTTCTTAATGAAGGTAGAACAGTCTTTTCACTACTCATGATTCTCTTTACATTTTCTAGATTTATCTTTTGTTCTTGTGATAGTGTTTCGTCCTGGTTGCTTGGTAGCGTATTGTTTGGAAGTATGGTATTTTCATTTTCCAAAGTTGGCAGTTCTGTTTCGTTGGATTGTTTTTGTTTGACTCCATTTGATGTGTCTGGTACTGTATTATAGTTTTGTTTTTTGTTTTTTTTTTATGGATTTCTAGTATTTCAAGGTCAGAAAACGAACCCTTTTTAATTATTATTCAATCTTGATCGGCAAGCCTTTGGCTAGTTGTCTGAAATTTTGCACATTCTTGCCAGATCTCTATCATTCTTTTCCTGTATCCTTTTTGTGAAGGGTTGCTTCTAAAATACCAATATAGTAGAAGTTGATTATCTTCCTTAGTCCATGTTTTGCGTTTAGGTCTCTGATCGTTGTGGTTCCTTACGTCGTCGTTTATGTACTTGAAAAAAGAACAGCCAACATTCGTAGGATGACGATCGGATCTCCCATGTTGGCTATCAGGAGAGTACTTGCCAATCATGACACCCAGGCCTATTGCTTGGGTCCCACGTTATGTAATATTGTGATTGGGCATTTTGATCATGGGTGGTATATTATGGCTATACCAGACCCAGGGGTTGTTTATGATCTGCGCGCCTGACACAGATGTGACCAAGAACAGATATGATGGCTGTACATAAATAGTGGGTCACAAAAAAAAAAAGAATTGGGTTTATGAAACCCTAAGTTTTAACTTAGTTAAAGTCCGTTATCAGCCTATTTTTATTTTGCTTCCGGGCCTGAAGTCTGGAGCTACGTTCGCCTTCTCCTGTATCGCGTTCATAGTTTGTATCTATAGACTTATTTTGGATTATTTCTATTGAGGCTAATCATTTTTATTGATAAAACTTCTGATGACTCTGCAGTGAAATTAAGGGTGGAAACTATTTATCGAGTAATAAGATCGGTGAGTATTATTGATTTTAGCGCGTTAAATTTAAACAAATTTTATATATTTCCGAATAGCCGATTAGAAAGATTCTTTATTTAAAAAGGTTTCAAATTGTACATTCAAAGATTCAATGCTAGATTCTTTTTAAAAAATCTGAACTCACCAATCCTCCTGTAAAATAAGAGATCTTATATTCAAATGCCTTTTTTTTTTCATTTTTCTTTTTTCGTCCCAGCCCTTATAACTACTAAGAGATTTTGGGTTTTTTTGTATCTATCTTTTTCATGCTGCACGTATTTCGGATATTGTTTTTAAGTTGATCTATATTCTTTCATATTTCTGTTCATACTTCTCAGGATGTTTTTTTTTTTTATATATTGAGACATATGCAAAGAGTTGGAGGGATTGCAGTTCCTTTAGTGCGATTTTTTCTGCTAATTCGAATCCCTTATTTATGCATTTTGCAAAACATCCCCTCTAGTGGAAGTTTATGCGTTATTCTTCTCGGCGTGTTTGTCGGAAGGTTTTTTAGTGACTGTACTTCAGAAACTACGTGTTAGGGTGTAATGAACTTATTTTATACACTTATGGTGGTGATTACTTTTTAAATAGATGTCTTGTTGGGTGCCTGTGGGTTTGTAGTAAATATCTGTGATAATTTGGCCATTTTCGTTTTTAATGAGAAAAGGATAGTTCTTTAAAGCTGTGTTCAATTTTATTTAAGGGTGTAGGTTTTGGAGAGGGTTATACAAATCGTTAATGTTGTCTGGTGAGCACTTCCAAAATATGAAACGGTCATTCAGGTATCTTTTCTATGATCGAATAAATTCTGTTTTTATATTCTTACTGCATATCTCTCAATTATTTTATGTAGATTTTCCTCTAAGTATGCTAAGGTTACAGTGGTAATTTACTAAGCTTTTTTTGCTTAGATGTGGCACAAGGCCATATGAAAGGGGCACCCAATGAGACTCGAACTCACTCGTGTAGGTTTGCTAGTGGGGCTTGCTAACCATTACACCACCACAGGTGCCTGTGCTAAGGTTAGAGTTACGTATGTTGATGTCTCAGCTGTTCCTAGTGTTTGCTTATAATTTTTGTTGTCGAAATTGAAAGAGTTATTATTTTTGACTAGTTCTATACTATCCATGGGAATGTTTTTTCACGTCTTGGGCGGGGAGAATGAATATTTTTCTAACGATAACGAGATGGCCTGTTTTCCTAATTCATGGTGGATATTGCTACATAGGTTGGTGTCGTTAAATGTTACCTTGACTGTATTGGAATCAGTATTATGTTTTTGCGGTATGGAGTTTTACAAATTAATATCCTCTCTAATGTATCTTTTTAACCAATTTGGTAATGTCTGTAGAAGACAATTAGTTTGTGACTCTGTTGGAGGGACGTGATGAGCCTGCCTTTGGTGGACTAAATTGAGGCCATTCGGGTTTTGAATTTCTTATGTATTCAAATGTTTGTATTTCTACAGCAATTTTAATTCCCTTGGATTTGTGGGTTTTTGGTAATTCGTATAAGTTGCTAGTTTTTGGAATTAATGTAGTTAGGAAGTTTTTTTCTTTTTCGTTAATGTCTCAATAGGTATTGTGTAGAAATGTGTAATTTTATATATGATATCATTGTGTATGTATGTATTAATAATTTTCTGCTTGGTTTCATCTTGTTGTATTTCCTGGATTTTTGTTCTGCTTCATTTAAAATGACAATTGCATTTTCCTTGTCTGTTTCTTATGTTATTATGTCATTCTCCAGCATATATTTTAACGCTTGTCTTTGTTTGGTTGAGAGATTGTTATATCTATTTGTTTTTTTTTTTCTTTGCAAGATAATGCTTTAAAACATATGCAGCGTACAAGACTATGAAATATTATTTAAAAAATAACAAATTTGAACTACTTTTCTGTTCTATTCTTTTATATATATATATATATATATATATATATATATATATATATATATATATATATATATATATGTATGAATATATGTATATATATATATATATATATATATATATATATATATACAAACATCTAGGATTTGTAATCCTTTTTTATTATTGTTTTTATACAAAATTATTGTATTATCTGTGAGAATCTTCCTTACATCGGAAGATGTAAGTTGGTTAGTGCGATAGCAATATGCATAAAATGTTTTAAAAAAACATAAATGGTTAGTGTTTCATGGCACATCAACATTTATGACTTATTTAATGCCAAATCATGATTACATACATATTTATATATATATATATATATATATATATATATATATATATATATATATATATATATATATATATATATATATTAAGCAGAGACACCATTGTAATTGTAGTCAGGGAACTTAAGTAAAACAGTAAAACAACGAAGGACCCTTTTCGTCCGGCTCTTTTCAAGTTGGGAACACCGGAAATTTAACTAAAAACGGTGTATATATATATAATATATAAGCAGAATGGCCAGATAGAGGGGAAAAAAGAGCGTTTTTTCCCCTCTATTTGGCCATTCTGCTTATATATCATACGTATATACACCGTTTTTAGTTAAATTTCCGGTGTTCCCAACTTGAAAAGAGCCGGACGAAAAGGGTCCTTCGTTGTTTTACTGTTTTACTTAAGTTCCCCGACTACAATTACCAGTGGTGCCTCTGCTTATTATATTGTTCAAATTTTGCTGTACACATAATTTAATTATATATATTTTCATATATATATATATATATATATATATAAGCATGTTTGGTTAAATGATAAAGACCCATTTTGTCCATATAATTTTATTAGGATCCTTTCAAGTTTCCTGATAAGTGTCTTAGTTTCAGGTTGGAATCAGTGGATGAATTTACTGAGATTTTACCGCGCGCTTTCGGACCTTTCATAGGCCATCATCAGGGTTTGCCAGCATGTATAAAGAGTGTTTTTGAAAAGAGTTTTTTAAGAGTTTTTTATAGCTATTTTCATAAAAACATTATAAAATTACGTAAATGCAGAGTGGAATAAAACTGAGATGCTGATGAATTCAAAAAACAGAATGCTGTCAAAGGAAATATAATATTTTCAAGAAATATAGAATATTTCTTTAAAATATGATTCCCATGGAAATATACACATCCAAGAGGACGGAATCGCGATGGAGTCAGTTTTGGGACCCATTTTCAGTTACTTTTACATGTCAGAGCTTGGAAATTAGGTTTTAAATACCACCAATAAACCGAATATTTATTTAAGATACTCTGACGACATGCTACTTCTCAATAACAGCACTGATGAATTTAACACAATACAAGAAACGTTTTAAAAATAATTCCGTCCTTAATTTCACACAAGAAATCAATATCAACAATAAAATCCCACAAGAAATATTGACCGATTTACCACTTCTACATCTAAAATAACCTACCAACATTAATCCCTGAACCCCCAATTTCTATTGTGAAGGCCCCTTCCGTTATAGAAGAACAATCCTGAAAACATTTATATCCAGAGCTAAACTACTATCATCCTTTCGAACTTAATGAACTTAAAAATATAAAACAAACACTTATTAATAATGGGTTTCCCAACTGCATTGTCGATATAGAAATTAAACATTTTATTAATAGAACGAAACAACATATCAAAGACAATACACTAAACCATAAACAATCAATAAACCTTGACAACAAAAACCAATTTCATAATAATTATAAGATAGATGAACATATATTAAAAAACATTATCCAAAAAATGTTCTCTCTACTGATCCTACCAAAAAATAAGACTACTGATCCTACCAAAAAATAAGACAAATTTAAAACCTCCAACCAAATAACTCTTCACCTTCTACTGAACTTATTAATAGGACAAATGTAGTATATATGTTCAAATGTCCCAAGGGAGACTGTCTCCAACCAAAATAATATGTATATTGGTTTAACAACAACTCTTTCAAGACGGCTCACTATGCACTTTAAAGATTTTAGCTCTATAATCTTACATCTTAAAATGCATTCTATTCCCAAATCCAAATTTCGTAAAATTCTAGTTGAAAACACCACTATAATAGCACAGGAAATTAATAAGCTATTACTACAAATCCTAAAAGCCCAACATATAAAAATAAACAACCTAGAATCAATAGAATTAATTATGAAAATAACGACAATGTTTTGAAATGCCTCAAGTTGTTTTTTTATATATAAAAAAATCTAGAAACACTAAAAAAATACTTTTCAAAAACACTTTTTACACACGCAAGCAACCCCTGATGATGGTCTATGAAAGGTCCGAAAGCGCCCGGGAGAATTTTAGTAAATTCATCCACCGGTTCCAACCTGAAACAAAGACACTTACCAGGAAATTTAAAAGGATATTAATAAAATTATACAGACAAAATCTGTGTCTTATTATTTAATCAAATATGCTTAAATAAAAGATTACTGCCCAACCACACAAACACACACACACACACACACACACACACATATATATATATATATATATGTGTGTGTGTGTGTGTGTGTGTGTGTGTGTGTGTGTGTGTAATTTCTGAGAGAATACTTGGTAGGTAACTATTTTTAGAGTTCATTTGCTTGCACAGTTATATGGTTCCTATTATTCCTATCTAAAACAAATAATTCTATTTAATATTAATAATCTTTTACACACAGTTAAATGGTTTCATTTATCGCTATTTAACATTACAAATTCTATTTATCAAGTATTCCTATCTAATACAAACAATTTGCACACTCTTATAATCCTTATTTAATGATTGAACAGTTCTGTTTGACCTAT
>OY757947.1:30854128-30882747 GCA_963585895.1 Sepioteuthis lessoniana | reverse complement strand
CGACTGAAAAGAAATATTCGTGTCGAATAGAAATACTTGAAACCATTTAATTGTGTGCAAAAAAATTAGATCGGGTTCGTTCAAAAACGTGTCTGCAACATGAGTTTACAAATCATATATATTTGCTATTCAGGGTGGAACGCTAAAATTGTCGTCCTAAAGAAAACAACACTACAGCTTTATTTTAAAACTTTTATTGAAAAAATCAATTCAGGTAACTTGATTATGTAGTAGAGCTGACATCTACAGGGTGAAACGATAAAATTGTCGTCCTAAAGAAAACAACACTACAGCTTTATTTTAAAACTTTTATTGAAAAAATTAATTCAGGTAACTTGATTATGTAGTAAAGCTGAATGTGCCCCTCACTTGAAACCACACAAAAGACCATAACGTAGCCGAAACTTTGTTTTCATTACCCTGGGCACGTCCCTGTTTTGCGTGGCAATCCAGATTTGCATTTTGAGGGTGCTGGCAATGGTCCTGTTGTCATAACTTGGATCGGTAGAGAGCTTGAGTTGTACAGCGGTGCGTCTCCGATCTCGCTCGTTGAACATTGTGTCACTTTCAGACATGATAGAAGGCTCTTATCGCTCTTGGGATTTGTACACAACTGACCAACTAGTAGATGGCCGGCAACTAAAAAAGAAAACCGGTTTTCATTAAACGGAAACGGAATCATGTCGTCTTTTCTAGGGCGACAATTTTATCGTTCCACCCTGTATAAAGTAAAACTAGGATTTGCTATTGATTAACCAAGAATGGATTGATTGGCCATGAAACCAAAACAAACCATCATTCCTTTTTCAGTTGTATTTCTTTCATCTTACTTTCAATTGCTTTATTTACACTCGTTGTATTAGTAGTAATAGTATTTTGAACCATCATTTTATTCCTTCCATTACTGATAATGTTTCACTGGAGTTTGCGAGACAGCAAGTCTCCTCAAATCTCCAGGACTAAATATTTTGGCCGATCTTAACTGTGCTGTCGTTTGGGTTGTCTTCAATCGTGTTCTTATTTCCAATCCTTCCAGTCCCTTTACTTATCCTTCGATGACAGTATCGAGCGTTCCGATTACAATTGATATTGATATCACTTCCATGTTCCATGATTATTATTATTCCATGATTATTATTACTTACTTATGATTTTTCACATCACTGTTAGGAGTTTGAGTGACAGCAAGTCTCCTCAAATCTCCAGGACTCTTCTCAGTATTCTAGCCGTTCTCAATAATGCTGCCTTTTGGATAGTCTCCACTCGTCCGTCAACTTCCAAGTCCTCCAGACCCTTTAGTAATCCTTCAGTTACGGTGCCAAAAGCACCAAGCACAATGGGCCCAATCGTCACTTTCAAGTTCCACAGCTTTTTCAATTCTCTAGCAAGGTCGAGGTACTTATCCTTCTTTTCTCATTCTTTCAGTTTTATTCTGTGGTCAGCTGGGATAGTAAAGTCGACAATTTTGCAAGTTCTCTTTTGTTTTTTTTTTTGGTTGATAACTATAAGGTCTGGTCTTCTGTCCGAGATTAGGTGATCTGTTTGTATGTTAAAGTCCCATAGGAAGTTATGAGTGTCATTCTCTAGGACAGATGTATTATCATCATTATTATTAGATGAAGCATTATCCACCATTATTCATTTTTTTCTAAGATTCCTGTCATCCTAATTTCAATTTCTGTATTTACTCGAGCAGTACTAATAGTCATATGAATTTCTTTCAAATAGATAAGCACATACACACACACACATGCATATATATATATATATATATATATATATATATATATATATATATATATAGGTAAGTATATATATATATATATATATATATGTAAGTATATAGTATACTATATATGTAAGTATATATATATATATATATGTGTGTGTGTAAGTATATATATATATGTAAGTATATATATATATATATTTATATATATGTAAGTATATATATATATATATATGTAAGGTATATATATATATATATATATATATATGTAAGTATATATATATATTATTATATATGTAAGTATATATATATGTATAAGTATATATATATATATATATATATATATATGCTTATATATATATATATATATAGTATATCAGCATATATAGTATATGCTTATATATATATATATATACTTACATATATATATATATATATATATGCTTTTATATATATATATATATGCTTATATATATATATATATATATATGCTCTTATATATATATATATACATATATATATATGTAAGTATATATATATATATATATATATATGTAAGTATATACATATATATATATATATATGTAAGTATATATATATATAAGTATATATATATATATGTAAGTATATATATATATATATATACTTACATATATGTATATATATAAGCATATGTATATATATGTTTATATATATATATATATATATATAAGCATATATATATATATATGCTTATATATATATAAGCATATATATATATATGCTTATATATATATACTTACATATATATATATATATATATCTATATATATGCTTATATATATATATATATATGCTTATATATATATATATATATGCTTATATATATATATATATTATATATATATATATATAAGCATATATATATATAAGCATATATACATATATATATATATATATATATATTATAAGCATATATATATATATATATATATATATATGCTTATATATATATATATATGTAAGTATATATATATATATATATATATGCTTCTATATATATATATATATATATATATATATATATATATAGGTAAGTATATATATATATATATATATGTAAGTATATATATATATATATGTAAGTATATATATATATATATATGTGTGTGTGTAAGTATATATATATATATGTATAGTATATATATATATATTTATATATATGTAAGTATATATATATACTATATATATATATATATGTAAGTTATATATATATATATATATATATGTAAGTATATATATATATTATTATATATGTAAGTATATATATATGTATAAGTATATATATATATATATATATATATATATATATATATATATATATATGCTTATATATATATATATATATATATATATATATATATCAGCATATATATATATGCTTATATATACATATATATATACTTACATATATATATATATATATGCTTTTATATATATATATATATATGCTTATATATATATATATATATATTATATATATGCTTATATATATATATACATATATATATATGTAAGTATATATATATATAGTATATAGTATGTAAGTATATACATATATATATATATATATGTAAGTATATATATATATAAGTATATATATATATATATGTAAGTATATATATATATATATACTTACATATATGTATATATATAAGCATATGTATATATATGTTTATATATATATATATATATATATATATATAAGCATATATATATATATGCTAATATATATATATAAGCATATATATATATATGCTTATATATATATATACTTACATATATATATATATATATATGCTTATATATATATATATGCTTATATATACTATATATGCTTATATATATATATATATATATATATAAGCATATATATATATAAGCATATATACATATATATATATATATATATATATATATATAAGCATATATATATATATATATATATATGCTTATATATATATACTATATGTAAGTATATATATATATATATATATATACTATATGCTTCTATATATATATATATATATATATATATAAGTATATATATATATATATATATATATACTTACATATATATATACATATATATATATATGTATAAACTGGTATATCTCGTCTCATTTTAGTTGGCCCATTGCATTATAAATAGTTTAATGCCTTTTGAAGACAAAAAAGCAAAAACAAACTTTAAAGACATGTTGACTTCCTAAAATTTCTTAAATGATTTTTATTTGAATATTGTTATGTGTGTGTGTGTGTATTTTTTTATATATATATATAATGTGTGTTTGTGTATTTATATATATGTACATATATATAAAAAATTTCTTGTCGGTCCAAAGAGAGAAAGAATTGGTTTAAAATGAGTAGGTCCACCGCGAAAAAAATCTGTATTTTTAAGACTTATTTATTACTTAATTTCTTTATTTGTTTTTACGTATGTGTATTTTTCCAGCTTGATGCTTTCGTCAGAGAACAAGAATGGCACAAGACCTTGTTAATGTGGTATTCAATGAGACTTAAACTCACTGGTGTTTGCAGTATAAATGTTTTTCAGTTGGTTTTGGGTTTTTATGAAGGTCACTGATCTTTTTTTCTTAAAGTGCGTTTACCATAGTATACTTTACCCCTCATTTGCTTTTGATATTTGATATACAGTGTGTGTGGGGTATTGGAGTGGTTTTCGATTTCACTTATGTATATTGTCATCCACAAATATATATATATATATATATATATATATATATATATATATATATACTCCCCTACCCCCCGTAGGGTTGAGTTCTCTGGCGAAGAAGTAATCGTGTTGCCATTAGCGTCTATTGCAAGCCTCTTCGTAGATGAATTGAGGTCTCGGCAACCGTTGAACGGATGTATGTAAACAATAGTAATTGTGATTCATAAACGTTTAAAATTTACTTCGCAGCTAATATCTCCTCGTGGCTGAATGGTTAGAAGCTTTGGCTTAGCTTTTGAGTCAACCGGGTTTCGATCCCAGCTACGGGAAGATACTGTCTAGCCACACTGATGAGTTCTGATAGAACGAAACAGATCTGTCTGTGGATGACTGCATATATATATATATATATATGTGTGTGTGTGTGTGTGTCTGTATATATATATATATATATATATATGCACGCACAACGAATAAGAAATAAAGAAAACGACATGCGAAAAAAAAAAATCATTTAAAAACTTTGGATAATACAACGTTCTTTACGTTAGACAAAAACCAAAAACTTCTGTCTTGGAATTTTTTTCGCCTTCTATGAACATGAAACTCTTAGAAATAGATTGAGCTAAAGAAGGTGAGAAGAAAGTCATCTTAGTTTATACATATGTATATATATATATATATATATAGAGAGAGAGAGAGAGAGAGACAGACAGACAGACAAACCGACAGACAGAGACGAAAACACAGAGAGAGAGAGAGAGAGAGAGAGAGAGAAAGAATGATAAACGTCGCTTTCAAAAAAACCTTAAATGCGTGCATGTGTGGTGTGTGTTGTTTAATTGTGACCGGTTTCGGCTTCCGGCTCTCCTTATTACTTTATGACTGAAGACTATGAAAGCCATAGGATTGGCTTTACGTCTAAATGATACTTGAACTTTGAAGCCTAAAGATTTAAACATTCGTCTATGCACGTATTTTTTCCTCGACGATATCATTAAGCAAGAGGCTAAAAAGTCAGGAATTTTTAAACAATGGATGGTTGTGTTTGTAGTCGAATCCATTCGCAGTGAAAGTCGCAAGACGTAACATTCATGAGTTTCTATACAGATTGATTGATTTTAAAGGCATGTCAATACGTATGGGGACTTTTTTTCCGTAGAGTTTCGGAAATCACTTACCTTACATATTTTTATTTAAATTTACATCTTTTATGCAACTGTTCCTTTTAAAGATATGTCAAAATGCATTGTGATTGTTTCCATATAATTACTTAACATGGGATTAATCATGTTTTAATTTATTATTTCTGTTAAACTGATTGATAATAACGGCATGAGGACCTGTCTAGGGTTATTTTATACCTAAAGGGTTTACATATTTTGTCAGTTTGTTTCTTGAGCCCAGTTGGCTCGTGCTGTAGAATAAACTGATTTCATCTCTACAGAGGGCAAGGCCCTCACCAAGGAGTGTCCAAATATGACGTTAAACAATCTGATAGTGAGGCTCCAGTAATGCTGGATTTTTGGTGAATGGAGAGTACTCTTTGATTGCCATCAGTCCAGGTGCACTCTCGTAAATGAGAGGGTCCTATCAATGTGCCAAATTGAACTGTTTGACATGCAAACTGTACGCAAACAAATGACTAATGCTTAACTAAATTATCAAAAATAGAACTGTTTGATAATTCAGCTATGGTTTAACAAATGACTAATGTTTAATTGAATTGTTAGTGATACATATGAATACTTGAAACCTTTTAAATCATATATATCAAATATATTTGAATAAACCGTATTTTCCTAAGACCAAATCAAACGAAACTTTTTTCTTAAAGTTTGGGTTTATGGCATATCAACCCTTGTAGGTTATTTAACGCCAAATCCATTTTTATGTAAATAATAAGTTCTATTTCAAACAATTCAGTTTCGTATGAGTAAACAGTTTAATTGTCAAAAACATTTCTATTTCAAGCCAAACAGTTCTAATTCGGCAAATTCAGTTTAGCATAAGTACAGATTTTGTTTACATTCAGTTAAATGTCAAAACAGTTCTATGTTAAACAATTCAGTTTAGTGTAAATACAGTTTCAATGTAAAAAAAAATTCCATTTCAAATTATTCAGTTTAGCATAAGCACGCAGTTTATATGTAAGTACGGTTTAATTGTCAAAAACATTTCCATTTCAAGCTATTCAGTTTAGTCAAACAATTCAGTTTAGCCTAAGTATGCCGTTAGTTCTATTAACCCATAGATAGAGCCCTATCAGGTGCTACCACTCCGGACCAGAGTGGACCTGGGAGCAATGGCAAGGAAGGGGTGCTCCACATTCCTAAAGCCCCAGCATTACTGAAACCTCACGATCAGATTGTTTAGTGTCATATCCAGGACACTCATTGAGGGGTCTTACCCCTCTATAGAGGTGCAACAGTGTATTCTACAGCCCCAGTCGACTGGGCAATTTTCTTAAATAGCGAATAATTTATAAACAGATCTAATTGACCTATAGGTTGGACGTTAACAGCTTCTGCTACCCCGGTCGACAGAGTAATAATTGCAATGCAGGAGTAATCTTTAGTTTGTTTATCTCCTGTACAGAAGCCTCACCACCAGGTTCAGATTAGTGTCATACGCAAGATACACGCTTTTTTTATGGCAAAGGTATTACTTCTATATTGTAGATATAATCAACGTATTTCAACACCCACCGAGAGGGCAGTTCTAGAATTGATGTGTGTTTACATCAATTAATTTAGACTCTCTGTTTCTTTGAAACTTTCTATCAAGCCGATCAAGTCGATCTATGAATCTATGTACGCCTATTTAAACATATCTTCCTACCAATCGATTTCAACATGTTTATATCTATCTATCTATCTATCTATCTATCTATTGAGCATATCATGGTTAGCAAAAAAGTACCTCAACATCTGTCAGTCTATTCATATCTCTCTCTCTCTATCTATCTATCTATCTATCTATCTATCTATCTCTGATAGATAGATAGATATCTTTCTATCTATCACAGGCTTTTCATGTAAATCTATACATCTATGTTGGCCAGTTCTTATCTCTCCATTTAAGCCTGTTCTTATCTTTCTTCTTTGTTGTGCATGTCAAGATTGACACCTGGAGTAAGAGACAGACACACAGACAGACAGCATGATAAAGAGAGAATAAAAAGTTAAGAAAAGGAAAACAAAGTGAAATGCAAAAGCGTAATTCGGGATTTGAACTCGGTTCTCCGATCCATTCACTAAGATGATAACCGTTTCGCAACCACGACACTAACTTCTCTTTATTCAATAATCCATCATTCTTTCTTTGAAAGAAAACGATAACTATAAACTTTTCCGGCGAAAAGCCCATTAATTATATTATTTAACACAACACGGCATCAAATTGTTCACCTTCCTCCGTTATTTTTGGAACAAATATTGTGTTAATTAGTCAGGCTTACGAAATTAAAATCGGTTTGAAGATTTCATTTTCTTTCAACAGAAGAAATTATTCAGTCTAATATTCTTGTTGAATATAAGCTTGGCTCAGTTTTAAATTAGTTATTCTTTTTTTTTTTTTTTTTTTTTAGTTAAGAATTAAAGCAACACCTTTCTTTAAATCATTTTGAATGCAAGTTTGTTGGCAAAAGTTAAATAACCAAAGCCAATTATACAATACTGATAAATCTGAAGACAGACAGATATGAAGAGTTTTACTAACAGATATGTATAAACAGGCCGAGATAGATAGATAGATAGATAGATAGATAGATAGATAGATAGATTTAACGAACTGTGACAAACAGAGGAAAGGGTATAAACAGTCCGATACATATATATATATATATATATAGAGAGAGAGAGAGAGAGAGAGAAAGAGAGAAAGAGAGAGAGAGAAGAGGAGGAGAAAGACATACTAAGTGATATACATAGATATATAGATGGATGATAACCGTTGGAGATAGATAGATAGATTGATAGATAGATATGAACTGTATGAGAAAGACAAGTAAATAGGGGCAGATATGATAAATGAGAATAAAGCGATACATATCTATATATATGCATAGATAGATAGATAGATAGATAGATAGATTTGCCTAAACTAGATTAAAAGGAAATATAGGTTGGAAGGAAAGAAGGAATGAATGAAAATAGGAAGGTATTGTCTCAGATAGTTTGACATATCTAAAAAGACGAAAAAAAACGTAAAGAAAGTAATTATTATCAGATAAAGAGAGGTTTCTTCTTTTACAGGAGAATTTGGCGGGAACCAGCTGCTCCAGCAATCGATAGTTTTTATTTCTTTTTTTAAATGAAAGATCAACCTTCACTGTCCAGCAGGTTAGCCAAGTTGACTCCCACCCCCCTTATTATCGAGGATGAATAGCAACCGATAAAAATCTTATTCCTCGTTGACATTTAAATGTTGTCCATTACTCGCTATTTCTTTTTTTAACATGAAACAACAAATATAAACTTGAATGACTTGATAAGAGACAAGGTTTATCCTTCTAAATAAAAATGAGAGGCTAACATGCTGGACTGCGATACCATAGTATGGGAGTTTATTTGTTTGCACAGTTATATGGTTCCGATTATTCCTATCTAAAACAAATAATTCTATTTAATATTGATAATCTTTTACACACAGTTAAATGGTTTCATTTATTGCCATTTAACATTCCAAAACCAAGTATTCCTATCTAATACAAACAATTTGCACACACTTATAATCCTTATTTAATGATTGAACAGTTCTGTTTGACATATTGATGGGACCTTAACAGATACAACCAATCCGGGTCAGAGTGGATCTAGGAGTAATTGCAATGAAGGGACTAACATGCTGGACTGCGATACCATAGTATGGGAGTTTATTGGTTTGCACAGTTATATGGTTCCGATTATTCCTATCTAAAACAAATAATTCTATTTAATATTGATAATCTTTTACACACAGTTAAATGGTTTCATTTATTGCCATTTAACATTCCAAAACCAAGTATTCCTATCTAATACAAACAATTTGCACACACTTATAATCCTTATTTAATGATTGAACAGTTCTGTTTGACATATTGATGGGACCTTAACAGATACAACCAATCCGGGTCAGAGTGGATCTAGGAGTAATTGCAATGAAGGGACTAACATGCTGGACTGCGATACCATAGTATGGGAGTTTATTGGTTTGCACAGTTATATGGTTCCGATTATTCCTATCTAAAACAAATAATTCTATTTAATATTGATAATCTTTTACACACAGTTAAATGGTTTCATTTATTGCCATTTAACATTCCAAAACCAAGTATTCCTATCTAATACAAACAATTTGCACACACTTATAATCCTTATTTAATGATTGAACAGTTCTGTTTGACATATTGATGGGACCTTAACAGATACAACCAATCCGGGTCAGAGTGGATCTAGGAGTAATTGCAATGAAGGGACTAACATGCTGGACTGCGATACCATAGTATGGGAGTTTATTGGTTTGCACAGTTATATGGTTCCGATTATTCCTATCTAAAACAAATAATTCTATTTAATATTGATAATCTTTTACACACAGTTAAATGGTTTCATTTATTGCCATTTAACATTCCAAAACCAAGTATTCCTATCTAATACAAACAATTTGCACACACTTATAATCCTTATTTAATGATTGAACAGTTCTGTTTGACATATTGATGGGACCTTAACAGATACAACCAATCCGGGTCAGAGTGGATCTAGGAGTAATTGCAATGAAGGGACTAACATGCTGGACTGCGATACCATAGTATGGGAGTTTATTGGTTTGCACAGTTATATGGTTCCGATTATTCCTATCTAAAACAAATAATTCTATTTAATATTGATAATCTTTTACACACAGTTAAATGGTTTCATTTATTGCCATTTAACATTCCAAAACCAAGTATTCCTATCTAATACAAACAATTTGCACACACTTATAATCCTTATTTAATGATTGAACAGTTCTGTTTGACATATTGATGGGACCTTAACAGATACAACCAATCCGGGTCAGAGTGGATCTAGGAGTAATTGCAATGAAGGGACTAACATGCTGGACTGCGATACCATAGTATGGGAGTTTATTGGTTTGCACAGTTATATGGTTCCGATTATTCCTATCTAAAACAAATAATTCTATTTAATATTGATAATCTTTTACACACAGTTAAATGGTTTCATTTATTGCCATTTAACATTCCAAAACCAAGTATTCCTATCTAATACAAACAATTTGCACACACTTATAATCCTTATTTAATGATTGAACAGTTCTGTTTGACATATTGATGGGACCTTAACAGATACAACCAATCCGGGTCAGAGTGGATCTAGGAGTAATTGCAATGAAGGGACTAACATGCTGGACTGCGATACCATAGTATGGGAGTTTATTGGTTTGCACAGTTATATGGTTCCGATTATTCCTATCTAAAACAAATAATTCTATTTAATATTGATAATCTTTTACACACAGTTAAATGGTTTCATTTATTGCCATTTAACATTCCAAAACCAAGTATTCCTATCTAATACAAACAATTTGCACACACTTATAATCCTTATTTAATGATTGAACAGTTCTGTTTGACATATTGATGGGACCTTAACAGATACAACCAATCCGGGTCAGAGTGGATCTAGGAGTAATTGCAATGAAGGGACTAACATGCTGGACTGCGATACCATAGTATGGGAGTTTATTGGTTTGCACAGTTATATGGTTCCGATTATTCCTATCTAAAACAAATAATTCTATTTAATATTGATAATCTTTTACACACAGTTAAATGGTTTCATTTATTGCCATTTAACATTCCAAAACCAAGTATTCCTATCTAATACAAACAATTTGCACACACTTATAATCCTTATTTAATGATTGAACAGTTCTGTTTGACATATTGATGGGACCTTAACAGATACAACCAATCCGGGTCAGAGTGGATCTAGGAGTAATTGCAATGAAGGGACTAACATGCTGGACTGCGATACCATAGTATGGGAGTTTATTGGTTTGCACAGTTATATGGTTCCGATTATTCCTATCTAAAACAAATAATTCTATTTAATATTGATAATCTTTTACACACAGTTAAATGGTTTCATTTATTGCCATTTAACATTCCAAAACCAAGTATTCCTATCTAATACAAACAATTTGCACACACTTATAATCCTTATTTAATGATTGAACAGTTCTGTTTGACATATTGATGGGACCTTAACAGATACAACCAATCCGGGTCAGAGTGGATCTAGGAGTAATTGCAATGAAGGGACTAACATGCTGGACTGCGATACCATAGTATGGGAGTTTATTGGTTTGCACAGTTATATGGTTCCGATTATTCCTATCTAAAACAAATAATTCTATTTAATATTGATAATCTTTTACACACAGTTAAATGGTTTCATTTATTGCCATTTAACATTCCAAAACCAAGTATTCCTATCTAATACAAACAATTTGCACACACTTATAATCCTTATTTAATGATTGAACAGTTCTGTTTGACATATTGATGGGACCTTAACAGATACAACCAATCCGGGTCAGAGTGGATCTAGGAGTAATTGCAATGAAGGGACTAACATGCTGGACTGCGATACCATAGTATGGGAGTTTATTGGTTTGCACAGTTATATGGTTCCGATTATTCCTATCTAAAACAAATAATTCTATTTAATATTGATAATCTTTTACACACAGTTAAATGGTTTCATTTATTGCCATTTAACATTCCAAAACCAAGTATTCCTATCTAATACAAACAATTTGCACACACTTATAATCCTTATTTAATGATTGAACAGTTCTGTTTGACATATTGATGGGACCTTAACAGATACAACCAATCCGGGTCAGAGTGGATCTAGGAGTAATTGCAATGAAGGGACTAACATGCTGGACTGCGATACCATAGTATGGGAGATTATTGGTTTGCACAGTTATATGGTTCCGATTATTCCTATCTAAAACAAATAATTCTATTTAATATTGATAATCTTTTACACACAGTTAAATGGTTTCATTTATTGCCATTTAACATTCCAAAACCAAGTATTCCTATCTAATACAAACAATTTGCACACACTTATAATCCTTATTTAATGATTGAACAGTTCTGTTTGACATATTGATGGGACCTTAACAGATACAACCAATCCGGGTCAGAGTGGATCTAGGAGTAATTGCAATGAAGGGACTAACATGCTGGACTGCGATACCATAGTATGGGAGTTTATTGGTTTGCACAGTTATATGGTTCCGATTATTCCTATCTAAAACAAATAATTCTATTTAATATTGATAATCTTTTACACACAGTTAAATGGTTTCATTTATTGCCATTTAACATTCCAAAACCAAGTATTCCTATCTAATACAAACAATTTGCACACACTTATAATCCTTATTTAATGATTGAACAGTTCTGTTTGACATATTGATGGGACCTTAACAGATACAACCAATCCGGGTCAGAGTGGATCTAGGAGTAATTGCAATGAAGGGACTAACATGCTGGACTGCGATACCATAGTATGGGAGTTTATTGGTTTGCACAGTTATATGGTTCCGATTATTCCTATCTAAAACAAATAATTCTATTTAATATTGATAATCTTTTACACACAGTTAAATGGTTTCATTTATTGCCATTTAACATTCCAAAACCAAGTATTCCTATCTAATACAAACAATTTGCACACACTTATAATCCTTATTTAATGATTGAACAGTTCTGTTTGACATATTGATGGGACCTTAACAGATACAACCAATCCGGGTCAGAGTAGATCTAGGAGTAATTGCAATGAAGGGACTAACATGCTGGACTGCGATACCATAGTATGGGAGTTTATTGGTTTGCACAGTTATATGGTTCCGATTATTCCTATCTAAAACAAATAATTCTATTTAATATTGATAATCTTTTACACACAGTTAAATGGTTTCATTTATTGCCATTTAACATTCCAAAATCAAGTATTCCTATCTAATACAAACAATTTGCACACACTTATAATCCTTATTTAATGATTGAACAGTTCTGTTTGACATATTGATGGGACCTTAACAGATACAACCAATCCGGGTCAGAGTAGATCTAGGAGTAATTGCAATGAAGGGACTAACATGCTGGACTGCGATACCATAGTATGGGAGTTTATTGGTTTGCACAGTTATATGGTTCCGATTATTCCTATCTAAAACAAATAATTCTATTTAATATTGATAATCTTTTACACACAGTTAAATGGTTTCATTTATTGCCATTTAACATTCCAAAACCAAGTATTCCTATCTAATACAAACAATTTGCACACACTTATAATCCTTATTTAATGATTGAACAGTTCTGTTTGACATATTGATGGGACCTTAACAGATACAACCAATCCGGGTCAGAGTGGATCTGGGAGTAATTGCAATGAAGGGACTAACATGCTGGACTGCGATACCATAGTATGCGAGTTCGAACTCATGTTGCTCTATTGCGTTCACTTTCCGAGTAATATTCCGAGTAATATTCTTCGGAAAGGTTTTAATCAACTTAGCCCCCACCCCCCCCCAGGGTTAAATAGTACCTGTGTGCTTTGCAATTAAAATTTGCTTAAACAGTACCAGTGTGCTTTGCAATTAAAAATAACCCATGAAAGTAGAAAAGTCGTTGAACAAAGAAAATTGACCAAACTATATTAAAATTCAAGTTCTATTCTTAATATAATTGTTTGGGTCTTGATAATAAAATGAAGTTCAGTAATTTATTTTTGGGTAGAATTTTTTTCTTTAACTCTTTATCTTTTTCTAATAAATGACCTTTCAGCAGATGCACAAAATTTTGGTTTCCAATTCAGATACATATTTTTGGTCCTCAGGTTCATATTAATAACATCGGCTGCTTTCTGGTTAATATTAATAACATGGACTGCTTTCTGGTTAATATTAATAACGTGGACTGCTTTCTGGTTAATATTAATTACATAGACTGTTTTCTGGTTAATATTAATAATATAGACTGTTTTCTGGTTAATATTCATAACGTGGACTGTTTTCTGGTTAATATTGATAACATAGACTGCTTTCTGGTTTATACTAATTACGTGGACTGTTTACTGGTTAATATTAATAACATAGACTGCTTTCTGGTTAATATTGATTAGATGGACTGCTTTCTGGTTCATATCAATAACATGGACTGCTTTCTGGTTCATATTAATAACATGGACCGCTTTTTGAAGTCAATCCACTCCATGGCTACATTTTTCCGCCTCGTTTTCTTCTTCTGGAGGATGTTCTGATCAATGTACAGTAGATCATCTCTTTCTCCTGTTTCCTTGAGGCATCTTCTGTGTTCTTCGGGAATCAGTACGCGGATTACTAACGAGTAAGCGATTTCTTTGTAATCTGTACCTTTAAGACTGTCCACATTACTGGTAGACACGTTATCGGTCTATAGTTGCTTGAGGTGTTTCTTTCTCGCGGTCTATCTGAACCAGGGGGATCTTTCCTTTTATCATCCATTCAGTTGTAGTTGTTTCTTCGAATCATCTACTCAGATTAAGAGTCTGTTGTTGATGGATATAAAACGTGATAGTTACATGTCTGCGACTACTACCTATGACATAATCAACGTTGTCTTACTTTTTGGCATCATGTAGCTTTGAAATAATGATTGATTGGTTTGGCTTCTTTGTTTAAAGGCATATTAACATTCATGGCTTATTTAAAGCTAAATAATCTTTGTAGGAGAATAGCAATTCAGACATCTTTACAAAGTAAAGATTTTCCAAACTTGCAATCGCATCTACTTTTTAGAGTTCAGGTTATCTATCTATCTATCTTTCTATCTATCTATTTGTTAAAATAACCATTTATGTAGTGTAATCATTTCCGGTTTTCTCTTTCAATGAAAAATAATAATATTACAAGAAAGGCACAAAGAATATATAAAATATCTATCAATCCATATCCCCCCTCCTCTCTCTCTCTCTCTCTATATATATATATATATATATATCAGAATGTGTGCATTATCTCTCTATCACAGTCAGCTCATTATGTTTCTCTCCCTCGTCCCTCTCTCTCTCTCTTTCTCTCGCCTTCTCTTTCTCTCTCTCTCTCTCTCTATATATATATATATATATATCAGAATGTGAGCATTTTCTTTCTATATATCTATCACAGTCTGCCCAGTATCTCTCTCTCTCTCTCTCTCTCTTTCTATATATACATATAGATATATCAGAATGTGTGCATTATCTCTCTATCACAGTCAGCTTATTATGGTTCGGTCCCTCTTTCCCTTTTTCCCTCTCTCTCTCTCTCTCTCTTTCTCTCTCTTTCTTTCTCTCTCTATATCTCTTTCTCTAATATATATATATGTAGCAGAATGCTTACTGAGCTCTGTGGGTGGTGAGCTGCGAGAGACCCCCCACCCACCCTGACCCTGAGAACTCCCAAGTAGAAACCATTATTAAAATAACTTTCTCTTTTAGGAAACAAAAATTCACCGAAAACAAAACAAAAAACTCGCAGGAAGTCGAACTATTCCAAGTATATATTTTTGAAACAAAAATTTAAAATTAGCGATAATTTTTTTTCTGATTGACGCAAAGATTTAACACGTATTAAATAAGAGAACCAAGAAAAAAGAGAAAAATAAGACACATAGACGGATACACACTGTGAGCAAGAGAGACAGAGAGAATAAGGAGGATAACAGAGAGAGGGAGAGAGTAAAACTAAGCCATAAGTTAAAATAGATAAATCATGCTTTTAAAAGTTGTTTTGTCTATTTATTCTTAAATTTTTTCCTGACCCCAGACAATACCTTTCTTCCTGATAAGAAATATATTTCTAACGTAAGCTATTTTAAAGTACGTAAGAATTTTGAATATAACAGAGGGAGAGGAGTCTCCAAGGTGCAATGGTTAACGTACTGGTTTACGACATCGTAGTAAGTAAGTTTGAACACCAGTAGTTCTATTACGTTCACTTTCGGTCTAATACCCCAGGGAAAGGCATGAACACACTTATCACCGCTGCTATAGGTTCAATATTAACACTTCTATTCTTCCATAAGGATATTTTGGGTATGAGATAACCCACGAAGATTGATATACCATTAAAACAAAGAAACTTGAGGTGCCACGTTTAGTGTAAATGTGAGCGTCTCGAAAAATGTAATCGTTGACTCGAGTTCAAATCCTGGACAAAACCGGTTGTATTTCTCTTCAAGTTAATTCCTTTGGGAAAGCCATGAATCCATCTCTTCTTCCCATCGTCTAACTAAGCGTAAACTAAGTTCTTAAGCTTTATTAAAGCAACCCGTCTAGGAGAAGGAAAAATTTAACTTCAAACCAGCTGTACTCCGCTCAAAATTTTGATCTTGTCACCATAATATATCTTCTAAAACATTCTTTCATGGGGCCGAGCAGATGATAAACATTTTGCCAGTGACTGGGAAGTGAAAACAGCAAGGATGAAGTGGCTCAAAGAACAGTCAACAGAATTTTACAAGGCAGGGATACATACTCTTATTCGAAGGTGGAACATTGCTACTCTGAGAAACGGTGACTATGTTGAGAAGTAAGGATGTGATCTACAGAAAACTAGTTTCATTTTGATGTATGATATATATTGATGTGTCCGTAATTATTCCTGTACTAAAGAAAAGGGCATTATTTTTTACTCACTCTTGCATATAAAAACAGAGAGAAAATTGGAATAGACTCAGACTGATAGGTAGGGGACCGGATAGAAACACTCTCTGACAAGAAAACTCGAACAGGTCGCAACGGTTTCAGTAAGATAGAATCACACTCAGACATGTAGGAACAGACCCAGACAGATAGGAACAGACTCGGACAGGTAGGAATGAATTCAGGCGGATATCAGATTCAGACATCTCGGGACAGACTCAGACACATTGGCGGAGACACAAACGGGAATACTCTGTGAGACAAGAACAGAATTAAACAGATTGGAACGGCCTCACGCGTATAGGAACAGCCTCGGACAGATTGGTAGACACACTAATGGGAATACATTCAGAAAGAAAGGAACAAACTCAGACAGATAGAAACATGCTCAAATAGAGTTAGACAGGAAGAAACTCAAATTGGAACAGACTTAAAAAGGAATTAATCAAGTGTCATAGGAATAGACACGGACGTAGGAACACATTCAGAGGGATTATTATTTTAAAAAAAAACGTAAGAATTTCTGTACGCTTTGACATAATTTCCATATATTGGCTAATTGAACACTTCTGGCCAGGCATTGGGATTATATATAAAAGATGTGAGCGAGTGTGGAAGTGTATAAAATGAATTTGAAATCAGCTGAAATTATAAGAAAAAACATGGTGAGGTATTATTTGACTTCGAGGAGAAAAATCTTAACTGATTTTGCCGGTGGTGCAAGAAGAAAAAGTAAAGTCGAAAGTCGAAAGCATCGAAAGACGAATAGGAAACTTATTACGATTTATAAATTAGGAAGAAGGTGGTTGATTTGAATAATAAGTTACAAGACAGCGCGAAAATAAGGCGGGAAAGTAAGGCGCGAAAATAAGGTGTGAAAATAGGACAAATGTCAGAAGGAATTATAGTATTTTCTTTTTGTTTTTTGTTTGTTTTTTGTAGCTTTTCTTTTTTCCCCCTTCTTTTCTGGCTTTGCTTCGAATTAATTGTGTTGATTAACGTAAAAATTTTCAACTTAAAATGAAAATAGTTCGCATAAATATTATCGCACCATATTTGTGTCGGTTTTGGAAAAGTTTGGATGACTGCGTTACGGTTATCGCTGTCAGAAATTGAACGGGTAACCAAAGATCAAATCCTGGACGTTCCATTTTGCGCTAATGCTCTTGGGAATGGTTTTAATCTGTCTGTTATTCCTTCAACTATGGGTACATAAAAATGTAGACTATTACCTTAAGGCTTGGAAAGACAACCAGTCTAAGAGAAGGAAAATTCTTGTATTCCACTTCAAAATTCACCTGGTCAAATCCAGCTCGTGACGGAGGGGTGGGTAAATACATGCATTATATTTTGCAGAAATTAAGATAAAGCTCAAAAACCTGTGAATCCTTATCCTGATATTTACTCTAGAAAACACTGAACTGCCAAGATAATATTTTTATAAGCTTTAACTTTTGCAGACCTTGGCTTGGTTTCGTTTTTTAATGGCATATCAACCCTTGTGCGGTATTTAATGCCAAACCCATCCTTGTAGAAGAACAGCTGGTACTATTTAATCCGTAGCTCAGGGATAAGAGGGTTCATACCTTTCCGAAAATTGAAAGAGAGAGAGAGACTGGAGTTCGAACTCGCTAACTGTAATGTTACAATCCTGCTCGTTAACCTCTACGCCATGAGGTCTCCTCTTTGGAGACCTTCGATGCTGTTTGGACCATCTTATGTACGGCAATCAAGGCTACGTTACATTAAAGATTTTTCTTGGTTGATATGTTGGTTGGCTTTTATGCCATATCAATTCTTGTTGGTTATTCAATGCCAAATTCAGTTTATGCAAGTATAACTCAAACATATATGATTTATAAACGAAGAGCTTTTAGATAACATAATTTTGGAAAAGGGGCCAGAGCTTATTTGATTGCACACAGTTAAATGATTGCAAGTATTGCAATGTATCTCTTATAATTCTATTTGCATATAGTTAAACGGTTTTAAGTATTTCTATATATCTAGTTTTATTTGCACACAGTTAAATAATTTCAAGTATAGCAATCTAACACTTATATCTTTATTTGCCCCGAGATAAATAATTTCCAGTATTGTTGTCTAAGAGTTTTTTTGTTTTATTTGCACACAATGAAATGGTTTTGCTATTTAACACTAATAATAGTATTTAACAGTATTCATTCATTTGCACACAGTGAAATTGTTTGAAGTATTACTATGTAATACTAATAATTTAATTTAACATCAATAATTTTTTTCATACAATGGTTTCAGGTATATCAAACGATTAAATAGTTCTATTTGACTCATAGATGAGACCCAAACATCTATTACCACTCTGGGTAAGAGTGGACCTGGGAGTAATGACAATGAAGAGGTACTCCACACTCCCCAAGGTTTCAGGACTGCATCCCCACCATCAGATGGTTTAGTGTCAAATCGAAGGCATTCGTTCGGGGGTATTAACCCTTAGCGGATATGCAGTCAGCGTATCCTGGTACCACTTCCTAGCCGTCCGGACTGACTAATACAGGAGATCTGGTTCATGATGCAAAATCATCATATGATAAGCTCAATAACTTCTATCATCATCATCATGATAACGAAGGCGTAACGACAGCATGGATTCTTTTTTTTCCTCTCGCCATCAGATATCCCATTTGGTTGTAGGCTAGACGGCATTCAGAGTTTGCAGAGACCGAGTGGATATAAATCTTTACTGATCGGCTAACACTGGTGAATGATTCCATAGGAGATTGTCGCAAATGATTTCGTCCTTATTTCTAAAGGAACTAGTACATCTTCTTTTAATAGTTTGAGAGTTGGAAATAAAGTGGCCATTGAAATGCTTCCAGGAGGAGTTGGAAACAGCACGCAGAATTCTAGAGTGATTCTAATCTAGCTTTTTCTCTTTGTCGGAGTCATACAGTCTTACAGAAGTAATTACATGGCCATATCTTGAAAGAATTTCCGTTTAATTTCATTAGAGAGATCAGATTACCATTTGGTTGATAATCAATCAATAGCAATCCATGTACGAGGATCATTAAATTAGTTCCCAGCCTTTTTTCGTATGGGCACTTTTATTGATAGTACACTCATGAAGTAATCTCCTCTGGCTGCAATGCACTTGTACCGTTACAAAAACTTCTGGGGGGCCCCATGGAAGTCTTCTTGTGTGAGCCTGTCAATGACCTTCGTCACAGCCTCTTTCATCTCCTCAATTGTCTCATAAGGACAGCCTCTGAGCTTAGGGAATAAGCAAAAGTCACAGGGAGCAAGATATGGACTATAGAGAGGGTGAGGAACTGTCTTGATGCCCATCTTGCTCAAATAGTCTGTGATAAGGATGGAGTTGTGGACTGGTGCATTGTCCTGGTGGAAATGCCGCTGACCCGATTTGAAGAGTGCTGGCCTCTTCCCTAGGAATCTCTTCCTGAACTCCCTTAAACCTCAACATAGTATTCCTTGTTGACTGTCCGTCCAGTGGGAACCCAGTGCATGTAGATCATGCCAGTGCTGTCAAAAAAAAGAGGGATAATCAAAAGTTTGTGGGTGGATTTGGTCTGTCTGGCCTTCTTGGGTCTGGGAGAGCCAGCATGCTTCCACTGGGAACTCTCTCTTTGTCTCTGGGTCATAGCAGTAGATCCAGCTTTCATCGCATGGCATTTCTCCAAGTTTAAAACAGAATTTTATTGCATATCGTTCTTCTAAAGTCCAGATTGCATTTTTGAAATTCACCAGCTGTGACAATCAGGTTTTTGCAGGTTGTATTCCAATTCCTACAGTAGCTGTTCATTTACGCCTGAAATCATAAAAAAATTGGTCTGTCATCTCATAAGATGTATAGCAATAACATACTGGCATTTCAAGAGTATACGACAATTTTAAATGCCTGTACAAAATAAGCCTGGAAACTTATTGAATGCACTACGTATTTTTAAAAATAATATCGATTTATTTTGATTTGGTTTGGTTTGGTTTTATGACACATCAACCCTTGTGGGTAATTTAATCCCAAATCCTCTTTATACGTATATATTAGATATATATGATTTGGTTTGGTTGGGTTTTAAAACATATCAAACCTTGTGGGTAATTTAATGCCAAATCCTCTTTATCATCATCATGTCGCGCTTCAAACACGGATCTCCCTGACCCTCTCTCGCCACCCGTCTCTATCGTCCATTGCTCCCAGGAGGTCTTCAAGGCTATATCCTGTATCGGCACATAGCTGTTACATATAGGTTCTGGCTTGTCATCCTGCTTTTGCTCCTCCACGTGAGTATATCGCTTATGATTTCGTCCTCCAGCAGTGTCCCACATGTCTAGTTTATCTAACTTTGATAGTTTTCGTGATGGGTGGTAGTCACCGTACAGCTTCTGTTTTGTGGGGTGCTGCCTCCAGGAGTTGTTCAATATTGCTCACAGCATTCTTATGTAATTGCCGTCAAGCATTTTCTCCATACGTTTTGTTAGCGTACATGTAGTGGTGTGCAACAAGGAGACACATTAGCCCCATACCTGTTTATCATCTGCCTAGACTACGTTCTATTGATTTAATGAAAGAAAACAGTTTCAAGTTGGCAAAGGAAAGAAACAGAAAATACTCCACTTAAACAATTACGGACGCGGACTTCGCCGATGACATAGCGCTTATGGCAAATACACCCACCCAAGCCGAAACACTGCTATATAGTCCGGAATGAGCACCTGATGGCATAGGCCTTCATGTCAACGCAGACAAGACGGAATGCATGTGCTTTGATGATCTCCAGACTAAAAGGGGATCCTCTGAAACTAGTGGACAAATTCACTTAACTCGGAAGCAGAGTCTCATAAAACAAGAAAGACATCAATACGCGACTTGCAAAGGCAAGGACAGAAAATGATTGACCATCGGTCATATGGAAGTCACACCTAATCGATGAAATAAAACTTTTTTTTTTCCTCGCAGTCGTCGTGTCGATACTCCTATCCTTTATACGTATACATAAAATATGTATGAATTTATTTGATTAAGTTCTGTGGCATATCAACCTTTGTAGGTTATTTAATGCCATATCCTCGTTATACGTGAATATTAAATAGATATGATTTGTTTTAGTTGTATTTTATGGCACATCAACCATTGTAGGTTATTTAATGCCAGGCTATCGATTATATGGAAATCAGACCTAACCGATAAAATGAAACGCAGTTTCTTCCAGGTAGCGGTCACATCGATACTGCTATATGGGTGCACTACATGGACGCTAACAAAACGGCTGGAGAAGAAGCTAGACGGCAATTACACAAGAATGCTGCGTGCAATCTTGAACAAGTCCTGGCGGCAATACCCCACAAGACACCAACTGTACGGCCACCTGCCCCCTATCACGAAAACTATTCAAGTTAGACGAACCAGATATGCAGGACACTGCTGGAGAAGCAGGGGCGAACTCATAAGAGATGTACTCTTATGGACCCCCACACATGGCCGTGCAAAAGCAGGACGACCAGCACGAACATACATTCAGCAGCTATGTGAGGATACGGAATGTTGTCCTGAAGACCTACCTAGGGCGATGAACGAAAGGGAGGAGTGGCGAGAGAGGGTCAGGGATATCCGTGCTACCAGCGCGACATGATGATGATGATATAGATATGATTTGGTCTGATAGGGTTTTATGGCATATCAACCATTGTAGGTTATTTAATGCCAAACCCTCTTTATACATATATATTAAATATTTATAATTTGATTTGGTTGGGTTTTATTGCCTATCAAGTATTGTTGGCTATTTAAAGCCAAATCCTCTTTACACATATATATTAAATATACATGATTTGATTTGGTTGCGTTTTATGGCATATCAACCCTTGTGGGTTATTTAATAGCAAACCCGCTTTATATATTATTACACCACTATATGTCCAGCGGCCTTGCAGGGTCCCGTCAAGTCCACCAGTTAAAGCTGGACATATAGGTGGGCTGTGGTTTGACAACCCTATTTAATATTACAGATATCATCAACCCCTTGCTGAACCAAATTTTAAAGCCAATAATTGGATTATAGGTGAGTTATCAAAATTAAATACAGCTAACTGGCTAGCTTTCTCCCTCAAATACAAGGTCTTCAGCAAATACAATACTTCGACGATAAAAGAAAACTCTGAACTGCCGTGTTTAGATCAACAAGACTAAAATAATAATATTCTTTTATTGAATAAAAAGAGAAAAAAAAAAACGACTCAGGTAAAAGCCAAGAGAGAGAAGGTTTTCTTTTAAAGGACGGAAAGTAAAACACAGTTCTTCAGCACGGTAGATATCGTCTACCTTACTTTCTAATTTGAGGAATATTCCCTCTTCTTTTCTCCTTTATCTTGTCAGAGATAATCCTTCCTTCTGTAATTTATATCATATTCACACCCTCATGAATATAACAAGAGAAACTTAAATGTACTTCAATTGTATTTTCACACACTTGGGATTTAGAAGAACATTTTCTTTTCTCTTCTTTCTTTCGTTATGGAATAACATAACGTGTTGATAGAAAGATGCTCGTCTTATTTCAGATAAGACTAAGATTAATTCTAATCTCTTTTCTCGTAAACAAATCTCCAACTTTGAGTGTTTCAGTTGACGATGTCCCCAGAGTGCATATTTATTCAAAAGAGAAGCTTTTCCAATCAGTATTCTTTGCGCAGCAGGATTTTGGGATATGGATTTCTTCCCTATTCAACTGACAAGCTCTCTCTCTGTCTCTGTCTGTCTCTCCCTCTCTCTCTGTCTCTCTCTCTCTGTCTCTCTCTCTCTCTCTCACACACACACACACACACACACACAAACGGCAACTGGTTATTTTCCGCAGATTAAAGAATAACCACGTGTTGGCTTTTTAGCGGTTTATTCCTTCGCCCTAATCACGGTCGCTGTCCGCCTCTCTCTGCTGACGCATAGATAGTTATTAGTGAGTGAGGTTCTCTAATGACTATGTCTCCTAATGATAATAGGGAGGGTTGAAGAGAAACAACATTTCCATTGCCTCCACTTTCCTTTCTTGGTGACTACTACAGACGGTTAACGACCCAGCGTGTCGCACTTCCTTCCCGCACAACCCGGCGAATGTATGAGGGTGTCGTATTTCATCGTCACAACATATGTATTATATGAATATGATTTGGTTGGATTGGGTTTTATGGCATACCAACCATTGTAGATTATTTAATGCCAAATCCTCTTCATATATATATATATATATATATATATATATATATATATATATATATATATATATATATATATATATAAATATGATTCAGTTTGATTGGGTTTTACGGCATATCAACCATTGTAAGTTATTTAATGACAAATCCTTTTTATACATATATATTGAATACTTACGATTTGGTTTGGTTGCATTTTATGGCATGTTTGATTCGGTTTTATCAGCCCTTTTATGCTATTTAATGCTAAATTCCCTTTATACCAATTATCTGTAAATGGATACTTTGTAAAATAGCCAAATCTTATTTGTATGCATACATAAATGGTTATAAATACTATTGACTTGTAAGTCAGTTGTTTATTACTCGTCTCATTTCTAAATGAGTCAGGGCTAATTTGTTCGAACACAACTATTGCTATTGTTTGCGCATAGAAATATTTGTGTAAAATTTCTGGAACCATTTAACTATTCAATATTAATCATTTGTTTCCACTCACTTAAATAATTTCTTCAACAGCTATCATCAATGGTTTTATTTACATAGTTAGACTGTTTCAAGGTTTGGTTTGGTTTGGTTTCTTTGTTTAAAGGCATATCAAACTTTGTAGTTTATTTAATGCCAAAGCTATTCCCCTAAAAGAACAGTAGTGGTACTATTTAACCCATAGCTGGTAAGATGAGGGGGTTCATACCTTTCCTAAGGGTATTTGCCCAAAAGTGAATGTAATAGCGCAACTGCAGTACGAACTCGCTTACTACGATTCCGCAGTCTATCGCTTTAACCATTACACCACGAGGACACCCAAAAACGGTTTTAAGAATCCTTCCCTATGTAACACTAAAAAGTCTATTTAGGCCCACAATTAAAGTGTGTCATGTTTTGATAATCAAGACGAATAATTCTATTCAACATTACTCATTCGTTTGTGCACAGTTAAATTGTTCCAAGTATTGCTTTGTATTACCATCAATTCATTTAAACCTAAGCGACTTATTTACGCACAGTTAAATTGTCAAAGTGTTTGATTACTAACTTTTTCATTAAATGTAAGTCATTTATTTGCCCAAAATCTTAGTGTCGAAAAGTTTTATTTGACCCATAGATAAGACCTTATCAGGTGCTACCACTCAGGGTCATTGTAGACCAGAGAGCAATGGCAATGAAGAGGTACCCTGCATTCCCCAAATATCGAGGACTGGATCTATGGGAAATTTGAACTGCCCTCTTGTTGTCATTACACCCAGATCCACTATAATCCAGAATGGTCGTATCTGTTTAGGTTCAGTCAGTGTTTGCCTTGTCTATAGGGGCTGTAGAATACACCGACTGCTTCGCGGCAGTGGGTTAAGCCTCCCTCACAACGAGTGTGCAGTGGCTCCGCAGTGGAGTAAGACGCCTCCAAAGAGTTTCCTGTGGCCCAGTCGACTGAGGATGTAGAATATACCGACTGCTTCTCTGCAGAGGGGAAAGACCCCCACCCTGTCCAACGTGTCTTCTGTATATGACATCAAACAATCTGATGCTGAGGTTCCATAAATATTGGAGCTTTGGGGAATGCGGTGTACCACGCTATTGCTATCACTCCCAGATCCACTCCGACCCGAAGCACCTGATAGGGTCATATCTATGGGTCAAATTGAATTAAACTATGTTCTTATGCTAAACTTGTTTGTTTGAAATAGAACTATTTATATGTATAAAAATCGATTTGGCATTAAATAACCTACAATGATTGTTGTGCCATAAAACCAAACCAAACTGAAATTCAGTCTACGTTTCAAGTAGATCTATTTTCTGACATTTTTACTGTAAAAATAATTGTCGAATTAATTTGTATAACAGAATCATTATCTGATGGATTTCTATATGAAAATCATTATCCAATGAGTTCTTATCATGAAATCATTGTCCAGTGCATTTTCATTGTAAAATTATTAGCTATGCATTTTTATAATGCATTGCTCAATGCCAAGGAGAGCCACCTAACGTAGTGGCTACCGTAGAGCCACCTAACGTTGTGGCTACGACAACGCAGTAAGCAAGTTGGAACTCTAGTCCAACTTTTGCGTCTATTTCCGATCTAATAATACACAAAAAATATATACCTCCATCAATCATTTGAATACTATCGTTATTCTTTTTTTAGAATAATTTTGGAATTAGATACCCCAAGAAGGTTGATATGCCATCAATCTATTTCCGACATAGTTTTCAAGTATTCATCGATTGATCATTTCGGCCAAACTTATTCCATTTTTTTTTTCAATTTAAAATCTTTATTTGAAAATTTTGAAAGTTAACTTCTTTTACGGAGTGCACTGTCTTCAAATGCGAAATTTATATTCTATTGTAGATCAGTTCAGTTGGAAAATAGTTTGATCATGTCTCAGGATAATAATGGAAATTCCAGGCTTTTTCTCTGGTGAGTTTCACTCTTCCCTCTTTCTTCCTCTCCTAGTCATTCACCGTTCTTTCTTCCCGCCGATCTCTTCCTTCTGTCTTCCCCTATTTATCTTTCTACTCCATTTTCTTCGTAATTCTCTTCCTCCCGTTTTCTCTCCTTTCTTCTTTTTCTTCAAATTTTTCTTCCTACTTTTAAATTCTTCTTCTTCTTCTTCTTCTTCTTCTTCTGTTTCCTTTCCTTGTCATCCTGTTTTTCTTCCAACTTGTTCTCCTCCTTTTGGTCGTTTGTTTTTCTTTTCCTTTTTCTTGTCATTTTCCTTGTCTTTCTCCTTCTCCTTCTTGTCTTTTTTCCTTTTTTCCTTCAAATTCTACGTGTCCCCGTCCTTGTCTTTCCTTTCCTCCTGCTTCTTTGTCCTCCCCTCCTTTTTCCTTCTCTTCCTTTCTTTTTCCTCAACCTCTTCCTTCTTTTTCCTTCCTCTTTCTCTTTTTCACTTTCCTCTCCTTCGCATCATTCTCTCCCCCACCTTTCAATTCTTTCTTGTTCTCCCCGCTTTATCCAATTTCTTTTCTTTCTTGTCCTCCTCCTCATCTTCATCCACTTGTTGGTCCTCTCCATTCAACTTCTTCTTCTCATCTTCTTCCTTCTCCAAGTAACTTGTCACTAATGAGCTCGTTAACCATTACAATCCAACGAGGCAAAAATATATAACTCCAATTACGCGCTCATAAGCCAAAAATGCCAGCGCAATAGGTTTTATCAAAATTTTGTTTTTGGTTTATGCTTCAAATTATTTGTCCGATAAATCTTCTTCTTTTGTCGCCTCTTGATAGTTCCAGAATTTCTTTCTGGTCGAGCAATTAAATTTCGATTAAGGCGCTAATTCGATTCGATAAACAAACGAGAATATCGACAGTTTTTGTCTGACGTTCTAGAAAATCGACCAAAATAGATTTCAAAGGAATTAGAACGGACAAAACAAAAGGAAGACAGAATTATGGAATGCATTTCCGAACACGCTTAGGTTAATTTTTTTTTTTTTTTCATGAGCTTCTTTTTTTTTTTTTTTTTTCGTTTTTTTCTTTTTCTTTTTTTTTCTTTTCTTTTTTTCGCGGAAACCATCTTGGATAATGATTACAATTGAGTTTTTCTTGAGGATTAGCGTAAATAGTTCCATTTAAGTACGTAACCACACTCGGTGTATGAGAATTACAGTGAGTGTGGTTACGTACTTAAATAGAACTATTTTTATCTCTCTCTCTCTCTCTCTCTCTCTCTCTCTCTCTCTCTCTCTCTCTCAATATATATATAGTATTTACTAACAATGCATATGAAAATACTCAACCATTTACAGAAGGAGTCAGTATATACGAAGGTTGATATGCCATTAAACAAAGAAACCAAACCAATTTAGGGAGTAATCCTATAAAGCAAGGTAGGTATTGCTTACCGAATAAAAAGCATTCAGTACAAAATTTAAAATGTCTTTAAGTTAAGCTTATATATGATTCATTTCGGTTACAACATGTAAAAAGCCTAGGGCGCCTCTGGTGGTATAATGGTTAGCAAGCTAGTCAAGCAAACCTTCACATTTGAGTTCAAGTCTCATTGGGTGCCTTATTCATACGGCCTTGTGCCACATCTAAGCAAAAAGCTTACTAAATTACAACATGTAAAAGGCTTTTGGGGAGTAACAGTTATCGTAGAAAGTGAATTCTGCTGTTCAAGTTCAAATCTTGGGCGAGGCAGTTTTGCATTTAACATAGCCTGGATTCATACCTTGGAAAGGTATGAATCCAGGAATTATCCTGC
>OY757947.1:30839128-30849128 GCA_963585895.1 Sepioteuthis lessoniana | reverse complement strand
ACGCAATAGCTCAACCGGAGTTCGAACTCACTTACTACAGTGTCACAGTCCAGCACGTTACCCATTACACCACGGCACTGAAGTCTATCTGAGAGTGAGGCTCCAGTCATGGAGATCCGGGGGGGGTGAAGGACCTTTTCATTGCCATTACTCCCAGATTCACTTTGATTCGGAGTGGTAGTACTTGTTGAGATCCCATCAATGGGTCAAACTAATCTATTGAAAAAAATATTAGTATTCGATTGGGCTCTGTAGAAAAAAAAACTTTAAAAAACTGCACAAAAAATGTAAATATGAACGAACAAAGAATGTATTTCTCAAATCCATTGGTATGAAATAAACCTAGACGGGTTGACAAGCCGTTAAAATCAATCTATCTCAGTCTTTTGATGTATATCTATCTTCTTTTGGCAATGACATTAAACTATCCGGTGTTGTGGTTCTATTTTTGGAATTTCGTCTTCTGTCCGGGTTTTTAGAATGTTTGGAGTTACCTCTTAACTCTACGAATTCCCAGGCTCACAGTGGTTCAAAGTGTTAACATGTGCGAGGGCTTTTATTTATGTTTACGAACAATATGGCAAACCCTTAATAAAAACTATATATTGGATTGAAGAACACATTCATTAACAATCCCCATAATTTGTCACTTAGAAGAAAAATGCAGATTTTTTATGACAGTTTCATTATTCTATCCTGTCTAAAACTTGTTTTATAAGATTGAAGACCTTATCTATCAATCAACGCTTGTATTTCATTTTGATACCAGTTTCATTATTCTATCTTGTCTAAAACTTGTTTTATAAGATTGAAGACCCTATCTATCAATCAACGCTTGTATTTCATTTTGATACCAGTTTCATTATTCTATCTTGTCTAAAACTTGTTTTATAAGATTGAAGACCTTATTTATCAATCGAACTCAAAGTTACCTGATAAATAAGAAGAGACATAGAGTTAGTTTAAAAAAATCACGGAGAGAGAAAATCTAATCTCAGAAACAAAACCAAACTTTGAGAGTTCTTCCTCAAGAAATTCAATCTTCTTTGGAATGGGTATTAGATGTCGAAACCTTTAGCGTGATCGTTCGATTTTAGAACATGTCTTCTGTGTTTTCAGTGTCGCGTGTGAAACGCAAAGAATTTGAGGAATGAACACGCTAGAAATATTGGTCAAAAATTAATAATAAAGTGAAAGGCCTTTAATCTCGAGGTCCTATAACATATAATTAGGTCAGGGGTCACAAAATGATTGAGACTGTCGACCATTTTATGGAATTCTTGATCACTTATCGATCCATCAGGTACGGGTAATAAAATAAGTTGGAAGACGTGTAATTTCTTTATTCATTATTGAGTGGAATATGATTGATTGAGTGATCGATTTTGACGTCTTGGGTAATCTTTGGTACTTCATATTTAGATTTATTGTGTTGTTGTTTCCTAAGATTTTTGTGGGTTTGGTTTGGTTTTATGGCATATCAACCATTGTTGGTTATTTAATGCCAAATCCTTTTTATACATATATATTAAATATGTATGATTTGGTTTGGTTTGCTTTTATGGCATATCAACCATTGAAAGTTATTTAATGCCAAATCCACTTTATTCATTTATATTAGATGTGTATGATTTGTAAACATAATTCAACAAAATGAAATAGTTTCAAGTATTGCTATGTATCACTAACATCAGTCTTTTGATTGCATATGGTTCAATGCACAAACAGTTCTGTTTCAAACAATTTAATTTAGCATAAGTCAAAGTTAAATGGTTTCAAGTATTGCTATACATCACTAAAAATTCAATTAACCATCTGTCATTTATTTACACACAGTTAAATGATCACACAGTTCTATTTCTAAAAATTCTATTTAACATAAGTCATTTGCTTGCATGCACTATAAATGTCAAATAGTCCTATTTGACCCATAGATAGGACTCTTTCAGGTTCTACCACTTCGGGTCAGAGTGGACTTGGGAAAAACAGGAATTCGCCAAAACTCCATGATGAGATTCTCACCTTCAGATTGTTTAGAGTCGTACCCAAGACACTTGTTGGGAGGGGCTACCCCTCTACAGAGATGTGGACGGTGTATTCTACAGCCCCAGCCGACTGGGCTGAAGATTTCTTGGTACACGTTTGAATTGGATATGAATATTTTGAGGCGCCTGTGGTGTAATGGTTATCATTGCAGGAAATGGATACGGCGAAACGAATTCAAATCCTGGACCAGGCTAATTGCATTTCACATAGCACTAATACCTTTGGGAAAGGTATGAATCCAATTATTCTCCCTCCAGTTATGGGTAAATAGTAAGACAGACTAGGTTCTTCAGCTTTGGTGAGGCAACTAGTCTAGGAGAAGGAAAACTCTGAATTCAAACCTGTTAAACTCTGCTTGAAAATTGACCTTGTGTCATATCCTGCCCGAGTTGGGGGGGGTAAATATTGATATGGATACTTTTTTAAGCCGGTCTATTTGACCCAGAGATAGTCCCTAACAAGTACAATCTTTCTGGATCAACGAAAGCCAAAAAACAATAGCAACCCAGATCTCCAGAAAAGGAGCCTCACCACCAGATCTAATTTAGTGTCATACTTATGAGACCTCTTTTGTTAGGATGACCCCCCACAACTCTGCAGAGGATACAATCTGTGTAGCGACAGGGTGCTAGTAAGGGTAAGAAAAAATTTGTCGACTCAGAGACGTCACTGTTTCAGCAGATCACCGCAGAAAAAAGCGAAAACTTGAATATAAAGATTAATACCAGGACCTTACCAGAGAGCTGAACAAAGCTATAGACATGAAGGTAATAATCATAGTTGGAGTCTTCAGAACAATCCCAAATAATCTGGGGAAAAAACCTGGAAACCAACGAATTTTCAGTTCCCTTAGTCTGATTAATTGATTTTTAACGGCAGGTCAAATCATCTAGGATTATTTTATGCCTCGAAGTTAGGAAATTCCGTTCATTGTATATTCATATTTATATTTTTCAATAGTTCTTTCTTCTTTTTTTGTGGGTGAGGGTGTTGCACATGGTCTCTCTTTTCCAGATTCTTTGAGACTGTTCCAAGTGCTTTAACTGTTATTGGTATCACCGTAAGTTTCATATTCCATAACCTATTCAGCTATAATTCCAAGTATTTGACCACCTTTTTTCTTTTTTTTTTTTTTTTCAAATATGATGGGCGAGAACGATTATTATTAATCTGTAAGTTTTTCAAATCAATCTCCTGGACTCTTCAAGTATTCTAGCAGATTGACACAAACTGGTGTCCTGGAGGGTGTAGATAATTCTTCTGATCTTCTGTTCAGCAGACCTCTGGGATCCATTCCAAGAAAAGAGCTCCATCAACAATGAGTATCACTGTCACTTTCATGTTCCACAGATTGGTTTGGTATGGTTTGGTTTGGTTTGGTTTTATGGCACATCAACCATTGTAGGTTATTTAATGCCAAATCATTTTTTATACCCATAAACAGATTTATTTCAAACAGTTCAGTTTAGCATAAGTACACAGTTTTCTTCTATTTGACTCATATAAAGGACCCTATCAGATGTTACCATTCCGGGCCAGAGTAGATCTGGGAACGATGACAATGAAGGGGTACACCGAATTCCCCAAAGTTCTAGCATCATTGGAGCCTAACCATCAGATTGTTTGATGTAATATCCAGGACACTCATTTGAGGGTCTTACCCTTCTGAAGAGATGCAGTCGGTGTATTTTACAGCGCCAGCCAACAGGGCAAATCTTAAGTTCTATGGCAAGATCCAAGGGAAAACCACCATAGCTCTCCTAATAACCACCAAATTTTGAGTTAGCCAAAAATTATTTCATTGATTTCTGAAATGTTTTCTGGGTAAATAAAATGTGAGTGTCTTTAGCATAACACTAAATAGCATTTGATAGTAAGGTTGAACTTTTGGAAGTGTGAAGAAATAATTTATTAAGCTTTTTTTTTACTTAGATGTGGCACAAGGGCGAATGAAAAGGGGTAAGCAATGAGACTCGAACTCACTCGTGAAGGTTTTGCTAACCATTACATCACCTGAAGCACCCACAGAAACTTACGAAGCTTTTTGCTTTGATGTGCCACAAGGCTGTATGAATAGGGCACCAAAAAAGACTCGAACTCACGTGTGAAGGTTTGCTAGTTTGACTTGCTAACCATTACATCACCCGAAGAAGTAATAGAAATCTACTTAGCTTTTGCCTTAGATGTGGCACAAGGTCGTATGATTGGGGGCATCCTTGGGAGGTGTCAAGTACCTCTTCTTTGCCATTACTCCCAGGTCGATTTTGAACCAGCGTGGGAGTAACTGTTAGGGTTCCTTCAAATAGCGTCTCATCAACCGAAAAAGACATCGACACACGGCTTACGAAGGCAGGGACAGCTATCGATAGGCTTTCGATCATATGGAAATAAAACCTGACCGATAAAATGAAACGCAGTTTCTTCCAGGCTGCCGTCGTGTCGATTCTGCTATATAGATGAACTACTTGGACGCTGACTAAACGGCTGAAGAAGAAGCTAGACGGCAATTATACAAGAATATTAAGAGCAATATTGAACAAGTCCTGGCAGCAACACCCCACAAGGCATCAACTATACGGTTACCTACCACCTATCACGAAAACTATCCAAGCTAGACGAACCAGACATGCAGGACACTGCTGGAGAAGCAAGGACGAGCTCATAAGTGATATACCACTGTGGACCCCTGCATATGGCCAATCAAAAGCAGGACGACCAGCTCGAACATACATACAGCAGCTATGTGAGGATACGGGATGTAGCTCTGAAGACCACCCAGAGGCGATGAATAATAGGGAGACGTGAAGAGAGAGGGTCAGGGATATCCGTGCTGGCCGCACGACATGATGATGATGATGATGATAAATTATTCTAATTTGATAATGTCGTTTTTGAAAAGATAAAGGAATAGATCAAAATTTCTCACAAAACAACTACCCAAAGTGTAAATACAAAGATATAATTAATGTGATTACTAAACTCCTAGAATGAAATACAACTACCCAGGGTGACATGCTGTTAAAATCAATCAATCAATCAATCAAGCTGAGAGAATTTACCTACCTTTCAAATGGTTTCAGGAAGTAATACTAGGTTGGATTGAGGCCGTAAATTCTAGAAAATAAATTTTCAGGGTTGGCAGTGGTAAAAATTACCATAGTTCCGTCGCCATTTCGTTTATTCGTGGGTATCTATCCATCTATCTCGGACTATTCATATCTATCTACATCTGTTGAGTTTCTATTGTGGTGGCTAACGTGCTGTACTACAACATCGTAATAAGTGAGTTCAAATTCCAATCGCGCTATAAAATTCACTTTCGGAATAATCCCCTTGGGAAAGGCATGAAACATCTTGTCCCCTAGTTATAAGTTAAATAGCATCATTTTTATCATTTAGGGTTTTTAGACTATTGTTTTCATCTTTATTGTTATTTCCACTACATTTCGGCCGATATGTCCAACGGCCTTCTTCAGGTGTTTGTCAAACTCGGGAACCTTCACGGAACTTCGAACTACGTCCTTTATCGAATCCACGGGGGTCGCCTCTACTGATTCCGTTAGGCATAACCGGATACAAGTGTTAAGTATTCCTGTATTGTTATTCGCCTGCATTCAGGACTGAACCTGCAACCCCCAGATGATTGTCTCCTTAGAAGCTTAGGGAACCAACGCCTATAACCGTTACGCTATGTGTCCAGCTGGACAGTTCAGAGACCCAAAAATTCACTCTGAAATAACAACAAAGATGAAGATAATAGTCCGAAAACCCGTAATGATAAAAATCATCAAGTTTCGTCTAAAAAATTTAGACAAATAATATCATCACTATTGTATTTCTAAAGATTTGGTATTAAATAACCAACGAAGATTTATATGCGGTTAAACGAAGAAACCAAACCAAACCCATTCAAATCTATCTCCATCTGGTGATATATATATATATATATATATATATATCATCATCATGTCGTGCGGCAGCACGGATATCCCTGACCCTCTCCTGCCACTTCTCCCTATTGTTCATCGCATCTGGCATGTCTTCAGGACTAACACCCGTATCCTCACATAGCTGCTGTATGTATGTTCGAGCTGGTCGTCCTGCTTTTGCTCGGCCATATGTGGGGGTCCATAGGAGTACATCACTTATGAGCTCGTCCCTACTTCTCCAGCAGTGTCCTGTATGTCTGGTTCGTCTAACTTGGATAGTTTTAGTGATGGGAGTTGGTGTCTTGTGTGTTGCCACCAGGACTTGTTCTATATTGCTCGCAACATTCTTGTGTAATTGCCGTCTAGCTTCTTCTCCATCCCGTTTGTTAGCGTCCAAGTAGTGCATCCATACAGCAGTATCGACACGACCGCTGCTCGGAAGAAACTGCGTTTCATTTCTTCGGTCAGGTCTGACATCCATATGATTGATAGCTTATTGATAGCTGTCCATGCCTTCGTTAGCCGCGTGTCGATGTCTTTTTTGGTTGATGAGACACTGCTTCCTAGGTAGGTGAATTTGTCTACCAGTTTCAGAGAGGATCCGTTTAGTGTGCAAATGTCGCCTGTTTGATTATAGCGCATATGTTCAGTTTTGTGTGCATTGACATGGAGGGCAATGCCTGCGGCGGCTCGTTCCAAACTATGCAGTCAGGTGTATTTGCCAGAATCGCTATGTCATAGGCATAGTCGGCGTCGCTAATTGTTTTTGTGGGGTACCTGTGGCTACTTTTCTTTGTCAGCTCGAAGCCGTTTTCTCTGATCTTATCAATCGATGTTCTAAGCACGTAGTCTAGACAGATGATAAAGAGGTATGGGGCTAGTGTGTCCCCTTGTAGTACGCCTGCTATAATGTCGAAGTATTCTGTGTCTCAATGTGGTGAACGTACTTTAACTTTGGTGTTTCTATAGAGAATCGTTATTGCTGCTTCGGTTTCTTTTGGTAGGCCGTCTGCTAGTAGGATTTGTTGCATCTTCCCTCTGTGAATGGAATCAAAGGCCTTGGTAAAGTCAACAAATAGCAATGTCGACTGTTGGTTTTTTGCCCGTACGCCTTCAAGGATTCTACGGATAGTCAATATTTAAGAGGTCGTGGATCTATTTCTTCGGAAGCCATTTTGGTTTTTCCCTAAGGATGTTTTCAATTTTGGGATCTATGCGGTTTTGTGGTAGGGCATTGTAAATTTTGGCTGCTATGGATGTAAGTGTTATCCCTCTGTAGTTCTTGGCTAATCCGAGGTCACTCTTTTCAGGGAAGGGGAGGATGCATCCCTTCATCCATATGTCTATTGGATTTGGATTATAGACTGCGTTGCAGTGTCGGAGCAGTATGTCGTCGAATTGTCTGCTCTTCCATACCTCTGGGGGATTCTCGTCAAGCCCTGCCGCTTTCCTATTTTTAATTTTTCTAATAACCGAGTCGAGTTCTTCTTGAGTGAACGTTCCTATATATATATATATATATATATGTGTGTGTGTGTGTGTGTGTGTGTGTGTGTGTGTGTGAGGATCATTTATAAATTAAGCTATATTTTCAATAATGTTTTTTTCAATAAGGTACAGTTTGAATTCATGGCAAAGATCACTTTAATGTCACAGAAACATTTGCCATATTTCAAAATGGTGGAAAATCAAAGAACTCCAGGTTTTAACAGAGTTGTCATCTATTTCTTTGCGACGTACATGAATAAACTATGTAAAATTTACAGATGAATGAGTGATGTGTACGGAGGATCATCTTATTATCCCCAAAATGTTTTCTAATGGGACAAGCTTAGGTTTGCCACTACGAAACTGATTTAAAAAAGTCCTTGGGGTGGAAACACACTGACTCGCTAGTAAATAAAGAATTCAGGGCGCAGTGGTCCGTAAAGAAGGTTCTGATGATATTCTTTTGGGACATTAAAGGACCCATCACCACACATCCTCTTTAAAACATATTCAATTGTAAATAGTGCTTCCTATTGCCGAGTCATTAGACAAAATTCACCTTATTTATATACCCTCATACATATATGTGTGTGTGGGTATGTGTGCATACATGTATTAGTCTGTTTATATATATATATATATATATATATATATATATATATATATATATATATATATATATATAAAATTGTTCATATCTATCTATCTATGAGGTGTTCGTGGTGCAATGGTTATCGTTGTAGGAAGTGGACACGGTGACACGAGTTCAAATCATGGACGAGACTAATTGCATTTCAAATACCCTTGGGAAAGGTATGAATCCAATTATTCTCCCTCCAGCTATGGGTGAATAGTAGGATTGACTAGGTTCTTCAGACTTGGTGAGGCAACTAGTCTAGGAGAAGGAAAACTCTGAATTATAATCTGTTAAACTCAGCTTAAAAATTGACCTTGTGTCATATCTTGCCCGAGCGGAGGGGATGATATATATATATATATATATATATATATATATATATATATATATATATATATATATATATATATATATATATATCAAATTGTTCATATATATCTATCTTGAACAGTTTGCTGATTCCCGGGTTTGATATTCACAAAGAAAGATGCGATGAGATATTTTTATTCAATAGGTTTCATCTATGTAGCCCTTAAGAATATATATATTTACCTAGCCCATCTTTACAAGTAGGCTATGAGAGGAGGTCAATTCTTTATCATTATTTAAAAGGTTTAAATTCACTCAGTTTGATTGCAATAGATTGGTAAAAGGAGGCACAGTAAATGGATATGCCGGGAATAAAGGAGAAAATGAACGTACAAAAATCCGATCTTTAATATAATTCATAATGTCTTATTTCTTTGAATTGAGTGAAAAGTTTGCTGAATAACAAAGTATAAAATCTTTTCTTGGAAGCAAAAATAATGCTAGCCAGAACATATTTATATATTTTTTAAATAAATATCGCAGAAATTGTAACGTTTAAAAAGAAGGGACATAATTTGTGCGTAAAAATTCTTTAGTGTAAGTATGTCACAACGTGAGAGAGAAGATGTAATTATGCCATGAAGAATTTGTATGTGAACTGCTGCTGATAATGCAAATATCGATATAAATTATATTCGTTTAATTTAAGAAAAAGTAAACGAGTTGAAATGAAATTCATTCTTGAAAGAAAAGAATGAAGATTTTTACTCATAGGAAATAAAACGATAGGAATTTGAGGGAATAATAATTCATTACTTACTGTTTGCTGAGTGAGTGCTGACAATTCCATACTTAGAGTATGTTGAATAAGCATAGACAACTCTACACTTACTGAAGAAACATTTATTCCTTCGCTAATTAGTACTATTTAGGCAGGTTGGAATTAAGATAAACGAATTGATAACTTATCAATGAATCTAATTAGCTAAGAAATTGTAGTTTTAATATTTTGAGAAGGAAAAGATTTCGAAGATTATTCTGGATTTTGATCCTTTATTGTCGTTTGCGAAGTGTCTCGAAATTCAAAAACTAGCCGGAATGTGTCGATTGGTTAATAAATACAAAAATACAAATTACAAAAAATTACAGCTTCTTAAGCCGAATTTTTTGTACAAAATATTAACTCTTTTTAGCATGGAAATCAACTTATTTTCTATCAATACATACCTTACCGAAGGGCATTAGTACAATGGGAAGCGCAAACAGACTTCTCAATAATTTTACTTCGGGTTGCCTTCGTACTCATTTCCTAAAACAGTAACCATTGCTCCAAGAACCTTCAAGAATATAAGTTCGAAGTTCCATCCATTGGGCTATAACTTTGCCCATTCACCGAAGTACAGATTGTGAAATAGCCAGCACTTATCTTTCCTACAGAACCAATCAAGCGTTACCAATGTTTCATAGCCGACCGGCGTAAGGCGTACGAATGTGTGGTGGCTCAATATCTACTTAAAGGTTAGCGAAGCTTAAACCTAAGATGGACGATGAGGTGGGTAGCAACGTTAGTGGGGTGGAGACAACCAATGAG
>OY757947.1:30831628-30836628 GCA_963585895.1 Sepioteuthis lessoniana | reverse complement strand
TACACGAATCCTATTTACCAGTCCCTCCGCTCGGGCAGGATATGACACAAGGTCAATTTTTAAGCGGAGTTTAACAGGTTTGAATTCAGAGTTTTCCTTCTCCTAGACTAGTCGCCTCACCAAGGCTGAAGAACATAGTCTACCCATAGCTGGAGGGAGAATAATTGGATTCATACCTTTCCCAAGGGTATTAGTGCTATGTGAAATGTAATCAGGCTCGTCTAGGATTTGAACTCGTGTCGTCGTGTCCACATCCCGCGACGATAACCATTACACCACGAGCACTATATTCTATACACGAATAATCTACACCCATAGTTTTCAGATTTCGACTGGATATTACAGATATATATATAATAGACACAATAAATCCATTACTTGAGTTTCATGTGCTTATCCACTTTTACCATGCAATAGTCTGAAAACTGTGGAAAACACATGAAACTTAAGTAATGGACTTATTGTGTCCATAATTCTAATATCTATTGGTTTATACCTGCTCTGCTATATATTATAGCTAAGAAATAAAAAGGTTGACGATAGACAGTCTAGGATAGCATAGCAGACGGTAAACGAAGTGAGCAGAAGGGAGAGAACTGCGAAAGCTAAACTGAAAGCTACCAGCCAAGAAGAACGAATTCACCTGTGAATTCACGAAAATTATTAGATATCAAACTAGAACAGTTTACACAAGAAGTAGGAAAAAAGTTAAAAATAGGATATCAGCAGGGCTAGATGAAATACCCCCAGAAGCATGAAAGACCAGGGACTTCTATGGTATACAACTCCGACACTGTAATACTGTATATAACCAAAATACAATAGATAGATGGACAAAAGGATGCATCCTCCCTTTCCCGAAAAAGAATGACCTTGGAATAGCCAAGAACTACTTATCTATAAGCCTTGCATCCATAATGGCCAAGATCTACAATACTCTACTACGCAACCGCATAGAACCCAAAATAGGAAGAACCAAAATAGCTTTCAGAGAAATTAATCCACATTACATATTTTGATTATCCATCAAATTCTAGAAGGTGTACGTACAAAAAACCTTGAGGCAAGAATATTATTTGTCGACTTCTCCAAGGCCTTTGATTCCATACACAGAGGGAAGATTGACCAAATACTACTCGCCAAAGAAACCGTTGCAGCCATAATGATGCTATATAAAAACACGAAAGTAAAAGTCAGCTCAACGGATTGACACACAGACTACTTCGACATTGTAGCAGGTGTGCTGCAAGGAGACACATTAGCCCCATACATGTTTATCATCTGCCTAGACTACGTGCTTAGAACGTCTGTTGATATAATGAAAGATAACGGTTTCAAGCTAGAAAAGGAAAGAAGCAGAAGATACTCCACACAGAGAATTACGGACGCGGACTACGCCAGTGATATAGTGATTCTGACAAATACACCAGCCCTAGCCGAAACCCTGCTGCATGGTCAGGAACGAGCCTCCATGTCAACGCAGACAAGACGGAATACATGTTTTTTAATCAAAGAGGCGACATCTCTACACTAAATGGTAGGTCTCTGAGTCTAGTGGACAAGTTCATTTACCTAGGAAGCAGTGTCTCATCAACCGAGACAGACCAACACGCGACTAGCAAAGGCATTGACAGCTATGAATAGGCTATCGGTCATATGGAAGTCAGACCGGACCGATAAAATAAAACGCAGTTTTTTCTAAGCAGTGGTCGTGTCGATACTGCTATATAGATGCACTACATGGACGCTAACTAAACGTAAGGAGAAAAAGCTTTACAGCAACTACATAAGGATGCTGCGCGCAATACTGAGCAAGTCCTAGAGGCAACATCCCACAAAACAGCAGCTATAAAGCCACTTATCACCTATCACGAAACTATCTAAGTTAGACGAACCAGACATGCTGGACACAGCTAGAAAAGCAAGGACGAACCCATAAGCGACATACTCATGTAGACCCCTTCACATGGACGAGCAAAGACAGGATGACCAGCAAGAACCTATATACTACTGCTCAGTGCCGATACAGGATATAGCCTTGAAGACCTCCCGGGAGCAATGGACGATAGAGAGGGGTGGCGAGAGAGTGTCATGGAGCTCTGTGCTGGCAGCGTGACATGATGATGATGATGAAATTTGTCCGTTCGGCTGGTGCTGCAGAATACACCGATTGCATCTCTGCAGAGAGGTAAGACTCCCCCAACGTGTGTCCGGATACAACACTAAGCAATCTGATGGTAAGGATTCCTTCAGGCTGAAGTTTTTGGGAATATGGAATACTCTCTCATTGCCATCGCTTCCCGGTCAACTCTGGCCTGGAGTGGTAGCTTCGAATAGGGTCCTATCTATTGGTCGAATAGAACTGAGATTTAAACTGTATTCAAATGCAAAACTGAATTGAAGCGTTTGATCGTTTAACTGTGTGTTAACAAAAAACTGCATTTAAACAAACAACTGTGTGTACACAAAAACTGTTCTTATGCTAAAATAAATAGTTTGAAATTAAGTCCAACCATTTAACTGTGTGCCAAAAAATTAGCTTAGGCTTGTTTTAAAATGTTATTTACAAAATGTGTTTAGAAATTATATATTTGATATTGGTATATAAAGGATTTGGATGTAATTGACCTACAATGGTTGATATGCCATAAAACAAAACAAAACCAAATAAAACATATTTACAACTAATTCTGTGGGGTCTATATTCACGCAGAACATTATTTGTAGTAACCCTGTATAATATGATATAACGATATGATATGATAGAGATAACACTGTCATTTTAATTGGACTTCTTTACTCTTTCCTCAATAGGAATATCAATATTATTATAGATTGTAGTTTTAATTTTTGTTTACGGCGTTTGAATTGCAGTGCCCTTAGCGCAGCGGTTATCCTCGTATGACATGGTCTCGCTGACTCCAGTTTAAATCCTAGACGAACTAAATGCATTTCACTTCGCGGTGATCCTATTTACCCAACCACTCCGCTCGGGCAGGATATGACACAAGGTCAATTTTTTTAACCGGAGTTTAACAGGCTTGAATTCAGAGTTTTCCTTATCCTAGACTAGTTGCCTCACCAAGGCTGAAGAACCTAGTCTGCCCTACTATTTATCCATAGCTGGAGGGAGAATAATTGGATTCATACCTTTCCCAAGAGTATTAGTGCTATGTGAAATAAAATCAGTCTTGTCCAGGAATTGAATTCGTATCGCCGTGTCCATATCCTGTGACGATAACCATTACACCACGGGCACTTCGCGCCGATGCCCTTGGGAAAGGCATGAACTCTGTTCTTCTCCTAACTATGTATAAATAGTAAGGCAGTCTGGCCTTAATAAGGAAATCAGTCAAGGAAAAGGAAAACTCAGTTCAAATCAACTTTACTCCGATAAAAATTTACCTGTTCGTGGCGTTGGGGTTGGGTAAAAATCAATAGAGTTTCAATGCTATGGAGTGTGGTTAAAAACATACCTAATTATATCCGCTTTCTTGCATTGTGTTCCACAATAATTTAAAAAAAACGAGTTATCGTATCTTTAGATAAGAAGAAAATCAACTTTTTATTTAATGGCATATCAACCTTTCTGGGTTAGCTAATGCCGAAGAAGTGAGTAATAGTACTATTCTACCAATAGGTGGGGGGTGTATGGGGGTTCGTGTATTTCACAGGGGTATTAATCCGAAAGTGAACGCATAAACATGACTGGAGTTCGAACTCGTTTACAACGACGTTGTTTTAGCCACCAAGCGACGGAAACTTCGCCAACGGATATTCTAAGGAGTATACTTATTTATAGGCAATGCAATATATATATACCTTTAAGAAAAACAAATTTTAGTTTTTCTTAAAGGAATTGTTGCACTGTGATGTCAGTTCCATTAAGCTCTTTACCAGGAAGATTTAAATGTTCGTAGTTGAATAATTTAATTGTCTTAACGGAATTATTCCCGACTCCGGTTTAACTGGATATATATATATATATATATATATATATCAACATGCATATATATATATATATATATATATATATATATACACACACACAAATACTCACACATACGTTTTTTTTACTTTCCATTTTAGTATAAATTGCATGGTTTTTATGAATAATAATAATATAAATTATATATATATATATATATATATATATATATATATATATATATTTGTCGGGGATGATTCTTAACGATTTTAAACGTATAAATCAGTTCTTTAACTTTTACAAAAGCAAACTTTTGTCTTTTTTCTTATTGAGTAGTAAATCTGCATTTTTGTCGCGGAATCTCAGCGGTTTTAGTCAATTCTTCCTGATAAATCTATTCAGACGAGACATCTGAACTTTTTCAGATATCAAAGACCCACTGCGTCTTTCAAATTCTTCCATGCAAAAATAAGATAAACCAAGGTGACTGTATTTTCAGGCAGATTTTACGGCATTTAATTTTGTTTCTATAATATTCGCAAAAGGCACCTGCCTAAAAGAATATAAGTGGCAAGCCTTTTGTATTGATTGTCCATCGTTCACATTTCAGTAAATACTCTTCTTTTGTAGCCTTGTGGAAAACTAGATCATATGAATTCATGATTTTTGTTAGGGTAGACGAACCAGACATGCAGGACACTGCTGGAGAAGCAGGGACGAACGCATAAGAGATGTACTCTTATGGACCCCCACACATGGCCGGGCAAAAGCAGGACGACCAGCACGAACATACATTCAGCAACTATGTGAGGATACGGGATGTTGTCCTGAAGACCTGCCTAGGGCGATGAATGATAGGGAGGAGTGGCAAGAGAGGGTCAGGGATGTCCGTGCTACCAGTGCGACATGATGATGATGATGATGATGATTTGTCAAGTCATTTTTTTTTGTTTTTTATTATTGATATACATATATTGCCAGGGACTTTTTTTTGCAAAGTAAGAGATGATGAGAGACGGCAAAAAGGGTTTATCATCCTTTTGTCTGGAAAAAAAACAACAAATTTGTAAAC
>OY757947.1:30706628-30826628 GCA_963585895.1 Sepioteuthis lessoniana | reverse complement strand
ATGTAAACGGCTTTGTTCAGGATTAGATCTCGGGTCGTCCTGCCCATTTCCTACGACGATATCCTTTAAACCTCAAGCGCCTTAGTGAGTGTGTGTGTGTGTTTGCGTGTGTGTATTAATCTGTTAAACGTATTAAAATAGCAATAGAGAAAATAAACTTTGTATACTGACAAATAATTCTTCGATGTCTCAAGTAAATTTCTAGTGTTCAGCATTCACATTCGGTTACAGGAAAATCTTTAAATACAAAATAATGCGACATATCAGGCATTTTATAATGACTGGAGGATTCATTTTCCCAGAGTGTTAGACTAATTTCCTATCTGTATCAGACCGGAAATCGTTAATGTCTTATACCAATATGACATTCCATATATATATAATCATCCACAGACAGATCTGTTTCGTTCCATCAGAACTCATCAGTGTGGCTAGACATACTAGCTTCCCGTTGCTGGTATCGAAACCCGGTTGACTCAAACACCAATCCAAGCCTCTACCTCTCATCCACGAGAAACTAATAACAGCGAAGTAAATTTTAAACGGTTATGAATTACAATTTTTATTGCAATTTTACATCTGCTTAACGGCTACCGAGAGCTCAATTCATATTTGAAGAGCCTTGCAACAAACGCTAATGGCAACGTGATTACTTCATTTGCTAAAGAACTCAACCGTAGTTGGTAGGGGAGTATATATATATATATATATATATATATATATATATATATGGTTGAGTTCTCTGGCGAAGAAGTAATCGTGTTGCCATTAGCGTTTATTGCAAGCCTCTTCATATATGAATTGAGGTCTCGGCAGCCGTTAAACGGATGTATGCAAACAATAGTAATCGTGATTCATAACCGTTTAAAATTCACTTCGCAGCTAATGGCTCCTCGTGGCTGAATGGTTAGAGGCTTTGGTTTGTCGTTTGAGTTAACCGGGTTTCGATCCCAGCTACGGGAATCTACTGTCTAGCTACTGTCTAGACAGTAGCTTCCAGTAGCTGGGATCGAAACCCGGTTGAGTTCTGATTGAACGAAACAGATCTGTCTGTGGATGACTATATATATAGTCATCCACAGCCAGTCATCAGTGTGGCTAGATATACTAGTTTCCCATAAAATGAAACGCAGTTTCTTCCAGGCAGCGGTCACATCGATACTGCTATATGGATGCACTACATGGACTCTAACAAAACGGCTGGAGAAGAAGCTAGACGGCAATTACACAAGAATGCTACGAGCAACCTTGAACAAGTCCTGGCGGCAACACCCCACAAGACACCAACTGTACGGCCACCTGCCTCTTATCACGAAAACTATTCAAGTTAGACGAACCAGACATGCATGACACTGCTGGAGAAGCAGGGACGAACTCATAAGTGATGTACTCTTATGGACCCCCACACATGGCCGGGCAAAAGCAGGACGACCAGCACGAACATACATTCAGCAACTATGTGACGATACAGACGTTGTCCTGAAGACCTGCCTGAGGCGATGAACGATAGGGAAAAGTGGCGAGAGAGGATCAGGGATATCCGTGCTACCAGCACGACATGATGATTATGATATATCGTTAGTTGATTGGTTGTGTTTTATACTATATCAACCCTTGTAAATTATTTGATACCAAATCCAATTTATACTTATACATATTGAATATATGATTTTTAAACGACCAGTTAGTCGGTAATTTTTTTTTGAGCAAGCAAGAGATCATTTATTTGCATACTATAATTTGGCCCAGCGGTTAGAGTGTTCGCCAATGGCCCGGGAGACCTGGGTTCAATCCCAGGTCGAGTCATACCAAAGACTTTAAAAATGGAACTTGATACCACCTTGCTTAACACTCAGCATTATAAGGTACGGTTCAAGGGTAAAGTGGAGCAATCCAGGGAATGGAGTAGCGCCCTCCCCTACACCTTGGTGTAGTAGCTATCGAAAAGGGAGCCTTCGGGTCACCCTCGACTATGGTCGCTAACTTACTTACTTACTTATAATTTGGTTTCATTGATTGCGATCAAACAGGAATAATTCTATTTAGAATTATTTGTTTGTATAAAGTTAAATGTTTCCTCGTTAAATAAATGTGTAGATATTTCTATTTGACTCGCAGATGGGACCCTAATATGTCTCCTAAAATGTGTAAGTTATAACTGTTTCTCTATCTACAGAGAGAGGGGCGATCTAAAAAAAATGTAGATCACCTCTAAGATGTTCAAATGGATTTTACTCCTCGCTCTATGCAGACAAATTAGATGTGACTTAACGTTCCCCATTTTTTTTTGTCACATTTTGTCATCATTTTCCCTATTTATATTACCCGTTTTTAAACGTTTCTCCGATGGTATTGTATGAATAGTCCTGGACGAAAAGGCCCTAGCATTCTTTTATTTTTTAAAATAATTTGGTCTCACTTATACAAATGATTCCCCTATTTTTTTGTATATATATATATATATATACATATAATCATCATGTCATGCCATCGGCTCGGATATCCGTGATCCTCTCTCACCAGCTCTCCCTATCGTTCATTGCTTCCAGTAGGTCCTCAGGGCTACACCCCGTATCTTCACAGAGCTGCTTTATGTAGGTTCGAGCAGGTCGCCCTGCTTTTGCTCGGCCATGTAAGGGGGTCCATAGGAGTACATCACTTATGAGTTCGTTCCTACTACTCCAGCAGTGTCCAGCATGTCTGGTTCGTCTAATTTTGATAGTTTTCGTGATGGGAGGCAGGTGGCCGTATAGCTGCTGCTTTATACTTATCGTCAATGAATTTTTCACTTTTTATAATTTTGCATTCATGTTGAAGCCACGGCATTTTGATTGAACCCATATACACGACGGTCATTCAAGAAATAAAACGAATATCTATTTAAAGCAAAATATTTACTTTACAGATTTTTTTCTTAAATGTAAACTCTGCATTCTTGTGGAATTCCGTATAACCAGAATCATTTTAATCTCGGAAAAATATTTGTTTGTCTGTCATGAAACATTTTCTTTGCTGACAAGTGTAAAACATACAAAATTGATCGAAGAATATGTGATGTGTACGGAGAAGCAAGTTTTACTCGCCTCAACGGTCCTTACTCGAAACACACTTACTCTCAGGTAAAAAAAAGCCGAATATACCAGCATTGTAACCAGTGGTAGATGATTAAAACGGATATCATTGAGTATTTTTTACCGAACTCTGAAGCAGCATGAGAACTCTATGAACAAAATGAAATTGCAACACATCTGAAACAAAGAACAGGATTATGTATGTATGCAAATATAAATGTTGTGCTTTTTGGTGTTCTTAGGTTTAGAGAAACCAGACAGACCCCCCCCTCAAAAAAAAAATAAATGAACACTTTAATAAGCAAATGAATAAAATTGAATCAGATGTCAAACGTTAAAATATTATATTAATAAAAAAAATGACATTTTGGGGTGGGGAATTCTCTGTCTTTCGTGCGATTTATTTTCATTTGTTTAATTTTCTTTTCATTCAAAATGTTTCATGAATCAAAAGGTTAAAATCGTGTGGTTTCTGGAGAGATCAATAAAAAAATAATGCTGTCGAAGCCCTTGGTGATTGAATGAATTTGGATAGCAGTGCCATAAACTGTTTAGTAGATAAGCCGATAGTTGTTTCTTTTTTTCTATCCATTAATAAAATTTCTACCCTCCTATTTATGCAACGTATCAAAAATACATTGAAAATTATTTTTTACTCGAACGATATCTTGGAGATGATTTTTTCTATTATTCTTTTTCAATAAAAATACATTAAAAATGATATTACGATAAAAATGAATTGAAAATTATTTTCTATAATAGTTTATTAAAAAATGGTTTTATTATAAAAATGCAGAAGAAATTATTTAATAATAAAAATGCATTGAAAATTATTTACAAGAAAACACATTATGAAATAGTCTAAACAAAAATATTGCATTTAAAATTAGTGGAAATTATCCTACTATAAAAATGCATCAGAAATTTATATTACATTAAAAATGTATTGCAAATGGTTTTATTATAAAAATGCATAATGATTTTTACAATAAAAATGTATTGGAAATGATTTAACTATAGAAATGTATTCGAAATGATTTTACAATAAAAAGTTATTGGAAAGGATTTTACTATAAAAATGTATTCGAAATGATTTTACAATAAAAAGTTATTGGAAAGGATTTTACTATAAAAAGGTATTGGAAATGATTTTACTATAAAAATATATTAGAAATGATTTTACTATAAAAATGTATTGGAAATGATTTTACTGTAAAAATGTATTAGATATGATTTTACTATAAAAAAGGTATTGGAAATGATTTTACTATAACAATGTATTGGAAATGATTTGATAATAAAAATTCATTAAAAATTATTTTTATTATAAAATGCATAAGAAATGCCTTTTCAATAAAAAATGTATTGGACATGATTTTACTGTAAAATGCATTAGAAATGATTTTTTACCAAAGAAAACTACTTTCTGCTGAATGATTAAAATGTTCAATTTATATTTACAGTAAAATCGTTTCGAACAAAGCGAGAAAAATATCAACTGCAAAACACTTTTCTTTCCTTTCCTTTTTTTTTTTCAACTATCATTTATTAAGTACACCATCTACCAATAGGTGGAATTGTGTGTGTTAAACGCTTCTCTATATTTCAAAATGTGCCAGTGTGTTTCAGACTGGCATAAGAAGGCAATAGTTTCTATATTCGCCGGTTTAATTCAATTAGACTATATCCTTAGCATGTCGTTATATCCATACGCTTATTACATCGACCGGACGCCTTGTTTGTTACAAGGCGTTAATCCAGAAACAGACATTATGCCGTTGAAGACTTTGAACATTTAAAGAAATGTTAATATTTTTTCGCCTCAACCGAGCAAAGTGAATCTAGCGTCTAAATTTAATTGAAAACTGTGAATTTTTAAGGTTTTATATGATTTGTTTTTTATTTGACACAACTCACGCACCAAATTGAATTTTAAGTTTGATTTGAGCGACAAGTCTTGCAAATATCTTTAAAATATGCAAGAAAATACATTTAGTATTTAACATGTTGAAAGTGTGGATTGAGGAATAACTTGATTTTGGTGACGAAGATGCCGGAGTTTGTAGTCAAGACAACGATCGTGATTTTTTTTTAAATAGCTTTTTATTTCTTAGGTATTCTGTGAATTTAAATTGATTTATTTTTTAAAAAAAAGAAAAAGTGGAATGATTTTATCGATGTAAATGATAATTTTGACTGATAGATAATGAACAGACTGTGAAACATATATATATATATATATATATATATATATATATATATATATATATATATATATATATATATATAATATTTTGTTGTATGTCAAAAGAGAGAATAAAAATATTTTAAAATGAGTTGGTCCACGAAGAAATATGAATTTTTTAAAATTTATTTATTTATTTTGTTCTTACATACGTGTATGTTTCCATCTTGATGCTTTCGTCAGAGAACATGTATGACACAAGGCCTTGTTAATGGGGCATTCAATTAAACTTGAACTCACTAACTGAAAACCATTCAAACTACAAACACGGGGAATAGGATTAGTTGTTTGAATTTCGGAGACAAAGCTTGATTTTATCATTCAAGGTTTTTGGCCTATTGTCTTTACCTTTATTGTTAGATTCACAACGTTTTGGTTGATTTGTCCCCCAGCCTTCTTCGGGTGTTTCTTGTAGAACTCGGAAGCCTACACAGAACTTCGAACCACGTCCTTTATTTGATCCAAAGGGGTCGCTTGCTCTGTTTCCACTAACCATAACCGGGTACAAGCGTTAAATATTCTGGTATTATTACTCGCCTGCGGTTAGGATTGAACCTGCAACCTCTAGATGATTGTGGGGGTGTCCTCGTGGTGGTTAAAGCCATTGATTGCAGAATCGTAGTAAGCGAGTTCGAATTCCAGTCGTGTTATTACGTTCACTTTCGAACAAATACTCTTGGGAAAGGCATGAACCCCCTTATCCTCCCAGCTATGGGTTAAATAGTGCCACTGCTGTCCTTCTAGACGGAGGGATTTGGCAGTGAATAACACAAGAAGGTTGAAATGCCATTAAACAAAGAAACCAAACTAAAACAGATGATTGTCTCTTAGACAATCATCCCTAAGGGAGCCCTAAAAGTGCCAAGGAACATATCGGCCGAAACCTTTTGAATATAACAGCAGTCCGAAAACCCTGAAAGATAAAAAAGAGGAGGAAGATAATCATCAGTTCCTATTCCCCATCGACAATTGACATCCGATAAGAATTAATTTCTTTGCCATTTTTTGTCTTAGTTTTGTTTTTCTGTCTCTTTATATATGGCAAACATTGCTTTCCTTTTTCAACCCTTCCTTTATGTCTATTAACTTAGATTATTCATATCCATATTTACCCGACCCCTCCGCCCGGGCTGCATATGACACACGGTCAATTTTTAAGCGTAGTTTAACAGGTTTGAATTCAGAGTTTTCCTTCTCCTAGACTAGTTGCCTCACCAAGTCTGAAGAACTCAGTCTGTCCTACTATTTACCCATAGCTGGAGGGAGAATAATTGGATTCATACCTTTCCCAAGGGTATTAGTGCTATGTGATTTGCCATCAGTCTCGTCCAGGATTTGAACTCGCGTCGTCGTGTCCATTTCCAACGACGCAAACCTTTACACCATTGGCATCATTCATATCCAGCACAATCTTTGTATATCTATCTACCAGTCTCTCTCTCTCTCTCTCTATATATATATATATATATATATATATATATATATATATATATATGTGTGTGTGTGTGTGTGTGTGTGTGTGTGTGTGCATCTGCTTATACACATTTATCAATCATAGATTGTTCATATATATCTATGTTTCTTGATCAGTTCTAATCTATGTATCTCAGTCATTTCATATTTATCGATCAATCTATCGATCTATCCTGGTCAGTTCATATCTATGTCTCTATCAAAATCGATCAGATCATTTCTTTCTCATTCCCCCTCTCTCTCTCTCTCTATATATATATATATATATATATATATATATATATCGAAATGTTCATATCTGCCCCTCTGTTTGTCTTGGTCCATGAATATCTATATATCTATTTTGATCTGTTTATGCGTGTCTGTTCGTAAAACATTTCATATGTGTCCGTTGGTACGTCTATCAATAGGGTAATTGGCTTTCGTGATTTAACTTTTTCTAACAAAACTGCGTTCAAATAATCAAAGATTTTTTTTTTAAAAAGTGACACTTAGATTTTTAACTCAAAAATAAGTAATTGAAAACTGAGCCAAGCTTTCACTCAATAAACATACTAGACTGAATAATTTCTTCTGTAGAAAGAAAATCAAATTCTCAAGGAGATTTTAATTTCTTAAGTCTGGCTAATTAACACAATATTTATTCTAAAAATAACAGAGGAAGTTGAGCAATTCGATGTCACGTTGTGTTAAATCACATAATTAATAGAATTTTCGCTAGAAAAGCATTTATTGTTTTCTTTCAAAAAAAGAGTGATGGGTTATTGCATAAAGAAAAGTTAATTTCATGGTAACGTAACGGTTATCGTCGTAGAGAATGGACCCAAGAGCCGAGTTCAAATCCTAAACAACTTTGCATTTCACTTTTTCCCTTTTTTTATTTATCTATCAATTCTCTCTCTCTCTCTCTCTCTCTCTCTCTCTCTCTCTCTCTCTCTCTCTCTCTCCGTCTCTATCATGCTGTTTACTTGTTACTTCACTTTTCAACATTCACATGCGCAATAAATACTCAGAGGGAAATATGCGAACAGACTGATTATATATATATATATATATATATATAGTCAATCCAGTAATACATTACAAGTGCTTGTAGGAGCTCCTCAATGATGTTCTGCCTTCATTGCCGATTTCGGGTCATTAAACATCATATCGGCTCCGGCAGTAACTCCGACTTGGGTCTGGACGTACCAAGCCGGCTCCTTAATCTGTGCTACAAGTTGATTCTTTTTTTCTTTTTCTGCAGAATTCGTACTTTTATTGTTAACTCTAGCTAATATATATATATATATATATATATATACAGAGAGGAAGCAAAATATGGAATAATTTTTAAAACGTTTTTTAGGCTGATTAGTCAAAAGTTTGAAAAAAATCTAAATTTGTTATATACCAACGAAAAGACAACAAAGCTCGTTTATAAAAATATATATTTCATGCTTATTTACGAAAGGGTCGAAATACATACAGAGATGAATGACTACTAAGACTGATACCATATCTTCTAATATTGTGATTCCATATTCAGAGCCCCACTCGGCACTTCTGCTTCTCGGTCGCCGGGGTCGGACCGCCTCCCATTCTGGGCACCCGTTGACGGCTCTCTGAATCTGCCGGCTTCTCCGAATCTGCCCGCCTGTCATGCGCGGGTTGAAACTGTGCTTATATAATATACATAATACGTTCGCGTTTTCCTTCCGGTTCCCAATTCACGTGATTCATTTCCGCTGTCTCCTTGTTTACACAGGTGCAACCTGCTTAGAAATCCATAAAACACGTGCTGTCAAATGTCAATATCCCACAAATTTTCTTGATTAGCTCTATTATTAAAGCAATTTTTCATTAGAATTTAGCCCAATATGAGTGAGGAAGAAAAGAAACGGCAAAGAATCCATGATTTGCCTAACACCGAAACCAAGTCCCCCCCAAAAAAAGATTTCCGAAATAAAAGGAAGTCTTTTATGGCCTCTATCAAAGCCCAGACCTTAACCCTGTTGACGAAGAGACGCTTTAGAAAACAAAATAAATGTAAATTCCCATCGAAATATTGGTTTGCTTAAGGCTGCTGTTGAGGTGTACTAATATAAAATGTCAGAAGAATTTATTTTTAAGGCATTTCGAAGGTGTGTTGATACAATAATCGATTGCCCAGTCGGCTGTGGCTGTAGAATACACTGACTGCACCTCTGCTGAGGGTTAAGACCCCCCCAACGAGTGTCCTGGATATGACACTAAACAATCTGATGGTGAGGTTCCAGCAGTGCTGGAGCTTTGGGGAATGCGGAGTACCCCTTTATTGTCATTGCTTCCAGGTCCACTCTGGCCCAGCGTGGTAGCATCTGATAGGGCCCTATCTATGGGTTAAATAGAACTAACAGCATACTAATACTAAACTGAATTGTTTGAATAAACTGAATAGCTTGAAATAAAAATGTTTTGGATAATTAAACTGTACTTACATTTAAACTACGTGCTTATGCTTTCAAATAGAACTGTTTTTTGACATTTAAACTGTATTTACACTTAACTGAATTTTTACATATAACTGCTTGAATAGTTAGAAATGGAAATGTTTTCGACCATTAAACTGTGTATTATGCTAAACTGAATTGTTTTTAAAAGGACAGATTATTTACATAAAATGGATTTGGCGTTAAATAACCAACAAAGGTTAATATGCCATAAAACCTAATAAACCAAACCAAACCTACAATAACCGAAAAAAATAGCGGCTGTATGGAGTTAATTTACAATTTTGCGTCTGTGATCTTGTTTTGTTGTTAATTTCTTTTTAAATTAATCTTGTTTTATAAGTGAATCATTTATTATTATAAGAGAATATTCCGAATTTTGCTTATATCATCTTCATCATCATCATCATCAAGACGCACAGCTAGTAGTGATTTTCCTGACTCTCTCTATCAATCCCTATCATCCATCTCTTCGAACAGGTCTTCAAGACGACATCCTGTGTCCGCACAGAGCTGTTGTGAGAAAGTCCTTGTTAGCCGACCAACACAGACACGTCACTTATAAATTCGTCCTTGCTCCTCCAGCAGTGTCCGGCATGTCTTGTTTATTATATTTGGTTGGCTTTAGAGATGAGAGATGTGGCCGTACAGCTGTTGTTTCATGGTATGCTGCTTCCAGGTTGAGTTCAATATAGCTCGTAGCATTCTAGTTCAGTTCCCATCTAGCTTTTTTCTCAATACGTTTTTTCAACAGCCATGTGGTGTATCCCTATTGATACAATCACTGCTTGAATGTCTACTGGGAGTGTCTTTGTGGTATAATCGTTAAAGCACTGAACTGCAGAATCGTAGTAAGCGAGTTCGAATTCAAGTCAGGCTATAACGTTCACTTTCAGACAAATACCCTTGGAAAAGGTATAAACCCACTTATCCTCCCAACTATGGGTTAAATAGTACTACAACTGTTCTTCTAGAAGGAAGGCTTTGGCATTGAATAACCTTCAAATTTTGATATGCAAATAAAAAAAAAGAAATACTGTTTTATTTTATCGCTCATATATATAGCTCAGGCTTCCATATGATCAAAATTCGATCGATGACAGTCTACGCTTTCGCGAGGTGCATAATGACACCACTTTCATTTGATAAAACGTTGCAGCCGAGGTATGTGAACTTGTCCACCAATTTCAGAAGACCACAATTTAGAGTGGAGATGGCTCCTCCTTGATTAAAACACGCTTAATCAGCTTTGTCTGCAATCATATGGAGACCAATGTCTTCTGCTGTATGTTCCAGAGTATAAAGTGTGGATTCGACTTAGGCAGGTGGATTTGCCAGAAGCGCTATGTCATCTATATTGTCTGGATCCGTAATAGTTTTTGCGGCATATTGTCTACTAAGAAAATTGCTTTATTCTCAAAAAAAGACAAATTTTTTTGAGAATAAAGCAATTTTCTTTTATAAGATCTATTGGCGTTCGAAATACGTAGTCTGTGCTGCTCATAAACAGGTAGGGCGTCAATGTATCTCCTTGTAAAACAGGAGTGGTACTTTTTAACCTATAGCAACGAGGATCAGTGGGTTCATGCCTTTCCCCAAATATATTAGTCCGGAAGTGAACGTAATAGAACTACTGATGTTTGGACTCACTTACTTCGATGTCGCATACCAACACTTTAACCACTGCACCACGGAGACTCCTCCCCTATTGTTATGTGCATAATGCACACGTATTTTTACCAGAAAGAAAAGTATTGTCTGGGGCCAGGAAAAAATGCATGTATTATTGGACATAACTTGATTTAAATGATTTAGCTATTTTTACTAATAGCTTAGTTTTACTCACTCTGTTACTGACTTTTTCCTTTTTCTTTCTTTCTTTCTTTCTGTTTCTCTTGCTGATAGTGTCTGTCTGTCATTTTCTCTGTCTTTTTATCTGTCTGGGTTTTTTTCTTTATTTGTTCTCTTTCTCAAAACGTATAGAATCTTTGAGTCTATCAGAAAACTTTATTTTAATTTCTAATTTTAAATTTTGTTTCAAAAATATATACTTGGAAAAGTTCGACTTCCTGAAAGTTTTCTTTTTTTTTCGGAGATTTTTCCCCCAAAAAAGAATGTTACTTTATTAATGGTCTCTACCTGGGTGTTCTCAGGGTCAGGGTGGGGTATTCTCTCCCAATTCGCCACCCGCAGAGCTCAAAAAGCAGTCTACTATAAAAGAAGAAGAAAAAAATGGCCTCTCGTTGGTGAAAGAAAAAGCCATCTTTAAATTGATTGATGTTCCGGAAGTCAGAGTAAAAGGGAGAGAAAAAAATCCAGGCAGAAAATAAATCCGACTCAGACGTTATTTTGGTTTTGGGAGAGGTACAAGTAAATATATGTAAATATATTTCTTTTTTTTTTTTCTTCTAAAATTTAACATTATCTGATCTCAGATGTAAATGATTAGCATATAGCTGCACGGTATGAATAGGAAGATCATGTAGCAGCGGTATTCCAATGGAGGTCTAGTTTATCTAGAAAATAAACATTCAACAATTTTTTGATTTTACCTACAATTGAACACGCCACTGCTTGCCTTTTTGCGAGATTCGGTGTTCGATATCAGACTAACGGTTGGGTGATAATGAGTGCTTTGTCATACTTGCATAGTTACAAAGAGGCCATTCCCCTGACAATACTTGGTTCGTCAGGATTAAGTTCATTGTTAAAAGCCGTAATAAGGGAATGCCGAAGTGCGCGATCCCCACTATAAAAAATTGCCCAGTCGGTTGGGACTATAGAATACACTGACTGCACCTCTGCAGAGGGGTAGGACACCCCCCCCAATGAGTGTCCTGGATATGACACTAAACTGTCTGATGGTGAGGTCCCAGTAATGCTGGGGCTTTGGGGAATACGACTAACCCCTTCATTACCATTGCTCCCAGGTCCACTTTGACCAAGCATGGTAGCACCTGATAGGTCCCTATCTATGGGTTAAATAGAACTCTTTATTGTTTGAGTAAACTGAATAGCTTGAAATTGAAGTTTTTTTGACAATTAAATCGTACTTACATTTAAACTGCGTGCTTATGCTAAACTGAATTATTTGAAATAGAACTGTTTTTTGACATTGAAACTGTATTTGCACTAAACTGAATTGTAATATATAACTGCTTGAATAGTTTGAAATAGAAATATTTTTGACAATTAAACTGTGTACTCATGCTAAACTGAATTGTTTACATAAAAATGGATTTAGCGTTAAATAACCCACAAAGGTTGATATGCCATAAAACCCAAGCAACCCACTATAAAACGGCCTTGTGCCAAATTCCGACATAACTGAATGTCAGATAAATATCACCTTCATTTAAACTCTGATATTTCGCCAAATCATCCTGGCTTAGAATATGCAAACTATATACCCTGCCGATGGGTTAGATTCTTCAAACTAACCTCACCTCAAAAGAAAGCTGTATCCTGATTATAGTATTAATCGGCATCTAATGGCAAGGAGTACTCCTTAATTGTTATTACTCCGTGTTCAACTCTGACAGTGAATGGTAATACTTGTTATAGTCCCAACAAAGCCACAGATAGATCTGATTAAAGATTATTCTTATTTGATAAGGCCGTGTGCAAAAAAACAGCCTATTTAGAAACAAACACGTAAGAAAATGTAAATTTGAACGTGCAAAATACGCAATCCCCTAACTTCTTAGAATAAAATAACGCTAGACGAGTGGACATACAGTTAAAATCAACCCGACTAAATTATTTTAAGAAAACAATTTCCCGATCAAACAACAATGGTGCCCGTGGTGTAATTGTTATCGTTGTAGGAAATGAACACGGTGACACAAGTTCAAATCCTGGACGAGACTGATTGCATTTCACATAGCACTAATACCCTTGGGAAAGGTAGGAATCCAATTATTCTAGGTTCTTCAGCCTTGGTTAGGCAACTAGTCTAGTAGAAGGAAAACTCTGAATTCAAACCTGTTAAACTCCGCTTAAAAAAATTGACCTTGTGTCATATCCTGTCCGAGCGGAGGGGTTGGTAAATAGGATAAAACAACAATGGCATTATTCTGAGTAATAAGTTTATCCCAGCCAAACGAATGTTATTAAGTAAGTAAAGTTGTCTCCCTTTAGTCGAGGGTGACCCAAAGGTTCCTTTTTCAATAGCCACTACACCGAGTTGTAGGGGAGGGTGCTACCCTTTCCCTGGATTTCTCCACTTTACCCTTGATCCTTTCCTTATAATGCTGAGTATTATGCAAGGCGGCATCAAGTACCATTTTTTGAGTCTTTAGTATGACTCGACCTGGGATTGAACCCCGTTCTCACAGACCATTGGCTAACGCTCTACTCATTCGGCCAAATTATTTTCAAAAAGTCTGAAAGTAAAAATATTATTTATACATATTTATTCGAAGTTACTTTAAAACTGTTGGATTTGGTAATAAATATCCCCTATAAATCACCACTCAAGACTACTGTATATTTGCACTATTTGTATTCTCAGGTGAAAGCTCGACGTGATTTATACAAGCATGGAGCGTATTGACAAATCCTCGAATAAAACTCTTAATAAATTTATTTATTCATTTCCTTATTTATTCATTTATTTATTTATTTATTTCATTCCTTCTTTCTTTCCTAACTTTTTACTTTAAAAATATTCTGTATCGGTCAAAAGCTTGCTTTGATTTTTTTAATGGCATGGCAAATTTCGTGGGTTATTCAATATTAAAGCCATCCTTGCAGAACAACAGTAGTGGTATAATTCAATTCGTTATTGAGGGGTAAAAGGGTTTTTAACTTTCGCCAAGAGTTTGAAAGTGACTGTAGTAGCAAGACTGGAGTTCGAACTCGCTTGTTACGATTCCGTAGTCCAGCACACAAACAATAACGACAGAAGGACATTATCTGTATCAGTTAAGTGTTGAGCTTTCCTAATTTGAGTTGCTTTATTTATTTTCTTTTTTTTATTATTATAACTTTTCATATCCCACTTAAAAGTTAATTTTGTGGGGACAAGGTTTATACTAAGGAAATATATACATAAATTGTGGTTAGTAGTTTCAAGTACTGTGTTCTTTTGATGCGCCTTGGTTATATATATATATATATATATATATATACATATATATATATGTGTGTGTGTGTGTGTGTGCATACATACAGGAGTTGGATAAAATAATAGAAACACCAAGAATCTTAGTATAATTTTGAAACTCCTACAAAAACATCAAACGTTCATTATTTTTATCTTTATGAGCCACCTTCGGGTGAGCGAGGTACAGTATTGACATCTTTGTCACCTTTATATAGCAATGGACCTCGCAGTCCATTTTAAGCTATAATTAGGCATTCGTGCCTGAACCATGTTTGGCTCATCAGGCCCTAAGTGGGCTATTGATCAGCAAAGTCAAGCAGGGCTCGTGCCTCGGCTCGAGCCCGACCTTCCCCTTCCCTAATCCTTACGATAATCGGCCTTTGCGTCATTGACCTTGGATCAAGTCCTGTCTGATGGGAGGCAGATACAAATATTCCTTCCAGCGAGGAAGTGCGATCAGTCACTGCTTTGTGCAGAGGTTTTTCAGCGGGCTGTCTGGCATCCGTGCTGGACGGTCAATGCTATATGGCAGATTTGAGGCCAAAAGGCCTCCAGATTCGCTCGGACCACCTTCGGGTGACCGAGCTGCATCATTAACACTTTTGTCACCTTTGTATAGCACTGGACCTTGCCGTCCAGTTTAAGCTATAATCAGGCATACGTCCCTGGTTCATGGCCAGCTAGATTCATTAGGCCCACATTGCACTAAGATGAGAAGCATAGTCCAGCAGGGATCGAGCCTCGGCTCGTACCCGACCTTCCCCTCCCCTAATCACTACTATAATCCGACCTTCGGGTCATTTAACCTTTTGTCAACTCCTGTCTAGTGAAAGGCAGAGACAAATATACCTCCCAGCAGAGTGGAGCCTTTGAACTACTCTCTGGGAGGAGATGGGCTGGGACACACTTCGGTCGTCCTCGTGGGTCGGTCCATGGATTTGGTCGGGTGTATTCTGGTTTCAGTGGCAGCCGGTCGAGGGGTGCCTTGACCGTCATCCTCGAGCCTCAGGGGCCGTCCCCCGGGCTCTAACCCTCCTTTGGGGGGGGTCAAGGCTTATCGTCTGGCGCCTGAGGAACCCCCTTTTAGAGGAGTACATTTTGGAGCCGCCGGGCGTGTCTGGGTTACGGCTCTGCGTTCGAATCCACCAAAAAAGGCCTTGTGCCACACTCGTCCGGTTGATGGGACGTACGACAAATATCAACATATATAGAATCCCCCCCAAACAATCCAACATATACTTTAATTTTTTTTATCTATCTATCTATCTCATTTTGTTCCTATGTATCTATCTAGGTATCTATCTTATTGTATTCAAATATGTCTCTTTCTTTCTTTCTCTCTCTCTCTCTCTCTCTCTCTCTCTCTCTCCATCTCTCTTTTTGTTCATATCTATCTATCTCATTCTGTTTACATGTTGCGTAGTTAGATACACGAATATGGCCATGTGCGAAATGGGTGAAATGGACATCGAATGTTGATTACGATAGAACATAGGAATCTCGGAATTCGAAAACACGTAACGACTTCTTGTTCAGGTACGAAAGCTTTTTATTAACTTTGAGTTAAAGGTTTCGACGTAAGGAGGAGAGACACAATCTTCTATGCCATCTTATTCATTTGGTCACCAACTCGAGCGGCCCCTATAGGGCGCACATTCGCTTCGCTCCTGCGAGCTCCAAAATCGATCCTTCTCGTTTGGCGTCTAGTACCCGACTCTGACTTTTCAAATTCTCACACAAAACTCCGCGCGCTTCCAGTGCTTGACGTCACCCGCACCCTGTTACCGCGTTTCGTCTCGGACTATTATGACATCTGAGTGACACCTCCATCCGCCCGCGCGCACCCGCGTTAACATCTGCCTCAATGTTGCACCTAACTAACCCATGTGCTGAGCCGAAAGGTTCTCAGCCAAACTAAACTCAAAGGCATGAACCGAAATCCCTCGGTTATTATATAACATACATCTCCCTCTCTCTTTCTCTCTCTCTCTCTCTCTATCTGTCTATCTCATTTTGTTCCTATGTATCTATCAACGTATCTATCTCATTCTATTCAAATATGTCTCTTTCTCTCTCTCTCTCTTTCTCTCTCTCTCTCTCTCTCTCTCTGTCTTATTCTGTTCATATCTATCTATCTCATTCTGTTTACATCTTCCCCCTCTCTCTCTCTCTCTCTCTCTCTCTATCTATCTATCTATCTATCTCATTTTGTTCGTATCTATCATATTCTGTTCATTTCTATCTATCTATCTATCAATTGTTAGTTTCGTAGTTAGCTCACATTGAGCTTTTTCAGTTTTTCTCCGGAAAAGATAGATAGTAGATATGAGAAAATGAGAGAGAGAGAGCGAGAGAGAGAGAGAGAGAGAGCGAGAGAGAGAGAGAGAGAGAGGGACATGTAAGCAGAATAGATGGATATGAACAGAATAAGATAGACAGAGAAAGAGAGGGAGAAAAAAGAGAGAAATTTGAACAGAATGAGATAGATAGATAGATAGATAGATAGATAGATAGATAGATAAGGAGGCCGTGAGTTAAGAAGAGAAGCAAATGTTAAAATGAAAGATGATTTCGTGATGGGTTTCTTTCACCAGCAGAAAATTAAACCAATTATTTCCCAAAATGGGATTTTCCGTAGAGGCTTCATTTCAAATAAAAGCCAAGCAATATTACTTCCATTCCGTCTTTTTCCTCATTGTCAAAGATTGGTGGTATGACCGAATTTCTATCAAATTCCAAGGAAAAATTTGTTGAAAGAAAGTATTATAATTATTGTCAAAATAAAAGTAACAATTATATGGCATAAAAAAATTAAAGAAATAAAAAATTGAAAAAGCGCTTGAATTTACTCTGCTCTTCAATTAGGGGCAGGGTTTGATGGGATCACAGTGTGAAAATTGCTAGAGAACAAAAAAAACTATGGGAAAATAGAGTGATTATAATACCAATTGTAGTTGGGTGGTCGAAACTGTCCCCAAAAGCTTGGAAAAAAGACAGGAAGAATTGGAAATTAGAGGAAGAATCGAAACCATCCAGACCATAGCACTGTTAAGATCAGCTGGAATACTCAGACAAGTCCTGGAAACTTGAGAAGACTTGCTGTCACTCAGACTCCAGAGAGAGACCTCCCAGCTAACGCTGGTGTGAAAACTAGCACAGAGAGAATGATGATACTAAATGACGGTTATACCAATTGTAAATGGTGTGCTTAAAACAATCCCAAAAACTTGATAAGGGGGGCGGAAATCGGAGGACAAGCTGAGACATTAAAAACTACAGCATTGTTAATATCAGGCAAAATACTGAGAAGAGTCCTGGAGATCTGGGGATACTTGCTGTAACTCAGACACCATTGAAAGACCATTAGGTAACGCTGGTGTGAAAACCTCGCGAGGAGTACCAATAATAACAGAACAAAAAATAACTAGAAAACAAAATTAGCAAGAAAAAACCTATATGGACGTTTCAAGTGACAAACAAGCAAAATGTCACACAAGAAAGCTTGGACATGGCAAAGAAAAGGAACCCTTAAAAGAGAAACTGAATCTCTTCAAATAAAAAACAACACAATAAGAACAAACTATGTAAGAACAAAGATAAATAAGACGCAGCAAAATTGTAAGTGTCGGTTACGTGGTGATAGAGACAAAACAATCAATCATATGATAAGCAATTGCTGCAAATTAGCACAAAAGAGTATAAGACTAGACACGACTATTCACATTTGAACGTCCGAATAAATAGTATATGCACAACTAGGAATCTATCCTTGAGAATTAGACTCACAAAATTCTCTGGGATTTTGAGAAACAAAAGGATCATCTAATCTCGGCCAGACGACCAGACCTAATGAGAGTCAAGGAAAAAAAAGTGATCCTGTCGATTAGTGGACTTTGCCGTCCCGGCAGACTAAAGAATGAGATTGAAATCGAGCTAAAAGAAAGATGAGTTGCAAGACCTTGATAGAGAACTGAAGAAACTAAGGAACTTGAAAGCAACGTTAATACCAACTGTAATCGGAGTGCAGGGGACAATCACCAAAGGATTGATAAAGGAGCTTGAGGAACTGGAAATAAGAGCAAGAGTTGAGACCATCCAAATTACAGCATTATTAAGATTCAGCAGAATACTGAGAAGGGTTCTGGTGATTTTGTAGTCTCTGAAGCCCCTGAGGTAATACTGGTGCGAAAAACTTTCAAAGTAAAATGATGATAATAATTATAATTTTGCTGGTACGTACACAATCACTAAAAAAACATCCAAGATGCATCCAAAAGACACCAAAAGAAAAAAAAATAGACGTGAGAGCATTAAAAGAATGTAATCCAAAGTTATTTTAAAAGCAACCCAATATAAGAGGATATAGGAAACGTCTGATGGATATCTGGACAGAATCCGCAAAATTTCATACAAGTCTATTTGGTTTGGTTTGGTTTGGTTTGGTTTTATGACATATCAACCATTGTAAGTTATTTAATGCCAAAACGATTTTTATATATTTAAACAGTTCTATTTCAAACAATAATGTTTATCATAAGTACACGGTTTAAATGTCAGAAACAGTTTTATTTCTAGCTATTCAGTTTACCCAACAAAGTTAAATGCTTCCAAATATTGATATGTATCACTAACGACTCAATTAAACATCAGTCATTTATTTACACACAGTAAATGTAAAAACATTTTTATTTCAAACAGTTCACTTTATCATCAGTAAGCAATTTATTTCTATTTAACCCATAGATAGGATCCAACCAGGTGTTATTACTCTGGGCCAGAGTGAACCTGAGAGCAATGGCATTAAAGGAGTACTCTGCATTCCCACAAGCTCCAGCATTACTGGAACCTCTCCATCAGATTGTTTAGTATCATATCCAGGGCACTCGTTGGGGGAGTCTTACCCCTCTGATACAATCGGTGTATTCTACAGTGCCTGACGATTGGGCCATCATACAAGTCAAAGACTTGCTGACCAAGCGAGATTGATTTTAAAGTAAGTTTAGTTTTTGACCTTGAAATACTATAAATCTGAAGACAGGTAAATAATAAAGAACGTACTCAAAGACAGCCCTCTAAACGAGTTGAGACACAGAATATTGAAAACCAAACAATCTCAGATCCCAGCATCACAACATCCATATTAAGACAAGACAAAGATAATATAGAATTAATAAAAATAATCCTGAGTAAACAGAATACTAGAAGATAATCCCCAATGAATCAATACGGGAAAAAAGTGAAGGAAGGGACAGAAAAAGTAAATAGATTATTGAAATATATCCCAATGGACAACATCGGCGAGCTGAACGAGTTAATCTATGCAGGAGCAAAACTAGTTATTGATAAAATTGAACTCTCCCACAGGATTCTGGACGGAAATACAAAACCTGCATGGGAAATGAGAATAGAAAGACAAATAAAGAATCTGTGACTAGAGAAACTTCTAAGGACAATAAAACTTACAGAAACGCGACGAAATGAAGAGATACCAAAAAGATGTGTGTCTGACAACTCAACTGTAAGACGCAAGTCAAAAGACACTGGCGAAAAAAAAGAGACTCTAACATTCCGCGATAGGGTCATGCAATACAAACAAAACAAGATTTACGAAATACTAACAGAAAATTCTGGGAAAAGCTTGGTGGAGATTGCATAAAGACAAATCAACAAACGGATGTAAAACTAACAAAAGTTTTAAAGTGAAATATGGAGAAGTAATGAATATAACGAAAATGCTGAATGGGTAAATAACATGAAAAAAGAATTAGAACTCCAAAAAGGACCCGAGGGGAATATACACCAGGACTCGCAAAGAACAACACTAAAAGAAATGCCAAATTGAAAAATGCCAGGCTACGATGAAATAAATGGACTCTGGTTTGAAAAATTCACGCCCATCCACGACAAACTATCACTGCACCTAAGTAAATCCTTTAAGAAGCAAGCAAACTCGAATATATTACTAAAGGGAAAAATAAACTGATACCGAAAGACCCCGATAAAGGGACCATTCTCAGCAACTATAGACCGATAACGTGTTTACCTATGATGTGGAAAATCTTGTCAGCACAGAGAAGTCTATTACTTGCTCGTATACCGCGGATTTTTTTCCAGAAGTGCAAAAAGGATGTTGCAGAGTAACAAGGGTAACAAATGACCTGCTGTATATTGACCAGTCCATCTTCCAAGCAGCAAAAAAAGAGACTGAAAAAAGGAGGGTGGAATTGACAAGCAGATGGTTTGGTTTGGTTTGTTGGGTTTTATGGTATATTAACCTTTGTAGGTTATTTAACGCCAAATCCATTTTCATGCGAATAATCTGTTCTATTTAAAACAATTCAGTTAAGCATAAGTACACAGTTTGTCAAAAACATTTCTATTTCAAACTATTCAAGCAGTTATATGTAACAATTCAGTTATTGTAAATACAGTTTTAATGTCAAAAAACAGTTCTATTTCAAATAATTCAGTTAAGCATAATCACGTAGTTTAAATGTAAGTACGGTTTAATTGTGAAAAACATTTCTATTTCAAGCTATTCAGTTTAGTCAAACAATTCAGTTTCGCATAAGTATGCTGTTGGTTCTATTTAACCCATAGATAGGGCCCTATCAGGTGCTACCACTCCGGGCCAGAGTGGACCTGTGAGCAATGGCACTGAAGGGGTACTCCGCATTCCCCAAAGCTCCAGCATTGCTGGAACCTCACGATCAGATTGTTTAGTGTCATATCCAGGACAATCGTTTGGGGGGGTCTTACCCCTCTGCAGAGGTGCAGTCAGTGTATTCTACAGCCCTAGCCGACTGGGCAATTGACAAGCAGAGGACAAAATTCAACGAGGCATCTTCTAAGGTGACTCGCATTCACAAATACAATTCATTGTAGTAATGATGTAACTCAACTGCGTATTTAAAAAATGCATAGGGAAGGGCTATGAATTTACTGTATCATAGAAAAAGTTTTATCCCCTTATGTACATGAATAATATTAGGTATTTGCAAAAATGAAAAAAGAACTGGAGATCATGATAAGAGCAATAAGCATGTACAGCCAGGATGCGGGAATGTAATTTGGCATAGAAAAATAAGCTGTGCCCATAATGAAATATGGGAAAAGATAAACAGTGGAAGGAATAAGTAAGTTAAAGTTGGCTATCGTAGTCGGGGGTACCCTAAGGCTCTCTTTTCAAAAGCTACTACACCGACGCTAGAGGGCGCTACTCCTTTCTCTGGATTGTTCCACTTTACCCCTAATCCTTACCTTATATTGCTGAATGTTAAGCAAGGTGGTTTCAAGTACCATTTTTGAGTCTTTGGTATGACTCGACCTGGGATTTAATCCATGTCTCCCGGGCCATTGGCGAACACTCTAACCATTTGGCCAATGTCCGGTAAAGCAATAATCGCTGCGAACAGGTGGAAGGAATAGAACTACCAAATCAGAAAAAGAATTAGGATGCTTGGAGTAAAGGAAAATTGCAAGTACTGGGAAATTTTGGAAGCAGATACCATCAAACAAAGGGATAAAAAAAAAGTAACACAGTAGAACAGAGACGTTTCTCGAAACCATGTCACGTGGCATAAATCTCAACAAAGAGATATACGCCAGGGCAGTCGCACTTGCAAGATACTTGGTACCATATTTAAAATGGGTAATAGAGTAACTCGAACAATTAGAACAGAGGGCAAGAGAGTTGGTGACTATACATGAGCGTTTACAGACGAGAGATGACATAGACAGATTATATTTGTCAAAAAAAAAAAGCAGAAAGAGGATTTGCCAGCATTGAAGATTGTGTTGATGCATTAAAAAATGAAAGAAAGATTAATTAGAGTAACCAATGATGGGATTGACTATATAAGTCCAAATACGAAACTTAAATAGGAAGAAAAACAAATATATGGATATAATAGCTGACAAACAAGCGAAGATATGGACATGCCGAAGAAAGGAAAATCTAAAAAGAGAAACTGTATCTCAACTAATTGCAGCACAAAACAACGTTATAAGACACAATTAGGGAACAACAAAAATCAATAAGATACAACAGAATTGCAAGTGTAGTTAAAATGAAAACAGAGATCGAATGTTTAATCGCATAGTAAGCGATAACAGTAAGCTTGTAAAAAAGGGAGTACAAGACTGGACATGAATGATTGAGTAAAGAAATTTAGAGGGAAATGTGCCAGAGATTGAATTTTGATCATGCAACCAAATGGTAAACAAACTAACCAGATTTGTCCAAGAAAATGAGACGCTTAAAATTCTCAAATATTTTAATTGGTTTATTTATGTTGTGTTTTTATGGCATATCAACCATTGTAGGTTATTTAAGGCGAAATCATTTTATTCATATATATCAAATATATATGATTTGGTTTGATTGGGTTTTATGGCATATCAACCATTGTAGGTTATTTAATGCCGATTCCTCTTTATACATTTATATCAAATATATATGATTTGGGTTGGTTATGTTTTATGGCACGGTTATTTAATGCCGAATCCATTTTTATACATATAAACAGTTCTATTTCAAACAATTCAATTCAGCATTAGCACACAGTTTCAATACAAAAAAAAATTCATTTCAAACAATTCAGTTCAGCATAAGTATGCAGTTTATTTCGATTTGACCCATTGATATGACCATATCAGGTGCTACCACTCCGGGCCAGAGTGAACCTGGGAGCGATGGCAATGAAGGGGTACTCTGCATCCCCTAAAGCATAAGTAAGCAGTTTAGTTTTATTTTACCCATTGATAGGACCCTGTCAAGTGCTTCCACTGCAGCCCCGAGTGGGCCTGAGAGTAATGGTAATGAAGGGGTACTCTATATTCCCCAAAGCATAAGTATGCAGTTTAGTTTTATTTTACCCATTGATAGGACCCTATCAAGTGCTTCCACTGCGGCCCCGAGTGGGCCTGAGAGCAATGGTAATGAAGGGGTACACCGCATTCCCCAAAGCTCCAACATTACTGAAGCCTCACTATCAGATTGTTTGATCTCATATCCAGGAAACTCACTGGAGTCATCCCCGTCTAAGGTTACAGAATTATTCTAATTTTTACTTACTACTTACGCAGGGAAGTTGTCAAGGTGATGTTGTGGTTAACGTTCCGGACTACGACAATGTAATAATTGAGTTTGAACGCCAGTTGCGCTATTACGTTCACTTTTGAACTAATACCCTGGGGGAAAGCTATGGACTTCCTTATCCTCCACCTACCACCGGCTTTAGGTTAAATAGAACCACAACTTTTCTTCCACAGGGATAGTTTTGATATTGAGATGCTTACGATCTTAATTCATCTCTGCTGGTCGAGATCCGAAATATTCAACTGCTACCTTCAACGGTCGACCTCAGCTATTGTCGTTTTAAAATCCTCAAATTCTCAGAATCATCTCTTCTGGGCATGAGGTCATCAACACTCCAGCCCATTCCCTGTCTGGGGGTTTATTATGACAGATGATGATTTCCGTATCCTTTCTGCGCGGGCATAAAACTGCACCATCGGAATAGGCATCTGGACTAAGAGACACAAGTAGTTCAAAGCCTTACCAAACTAAATTATAGAATATAATTAACGAAAAATGATTTATATAAAAAATAATTACCTTAATTGTATAACAAAATACGTAAATTCAAAGTCCTGGAAATATATACTCATACATCTCTTAAAAACTATGACCCATGACCAAAAATGACACATAACAAGACAAAGTTATGTTTCAACTCAAACTTTTCTCATTTTTTTTTAAATGTTTTGTTTGTTTTTTATCATTACTTTCAGTTGTACATTTTATCACAGCTATCTGGAAAATTTCTGTAATAATACTCAGCTACATTTTTTAACGAACTCGTTACATATTTTCCGCTCCAATATTCGCAATATCCTTATTATAAGTTCACGTCAATGATTATCTTCATAATGGTTAAGTTCTTAGTGGTTCGATTTAGCCAAAATTAGGAACTAATAAAGTTATCAGTGTATGACACGTGGCAAAAAGTTATGCAGTTACTTCATTTCGGGAATATACCCTGGCGGGGTGGGTATTTGGCAGTAAATGAACTAATAACAGATGAGACACAAAACGCTTTTCCTGCTACAATATTGAACTACATTTTCTTACGAACACGTTACCCATAATTCGCTTCAACATTCACACTGCACAGCGTTTTCGCTAACATTCACTGGAATCTTCTTGCTAGAAACGTGTCTCTACAATGATCCGATGTCAGTTTTAAAATTCAAAACAAGAAGAAAAGGAAAGCAAATCGATTTGTAAGTAACTTTGATTGGCAGCGTTTAAGACTGATCAGCTTAAAGTATAAAGGAGTTTGAGGAGGAGAAGAAGGAAGATATTTTGCAGAGGTGGGGAGGGTTTATTAATGATACGGTTATCAACTGTTCATACATCACCGCCTGGAGACATGTGACATTTCGAATAGGACGGAATCCCCAGAGTTCTTTCATTTCATTCCTTTCTCGTTGTTCCAGAAGAAGCATTTGGAACTCTCATTTCTCTCATTTCTTCTGGTCGACTAAGAGAAGTTGCTCATTCATGTTACATAGAGACGGACACAACAAGTAAAAAGGTTTTTGATGAATAGGCGAGCAGAAACAAATTTAGGTAAGGGTTTAGATTTGATCTTTCTTTTAGTTTTCTTTTTATCTATCTATTTATTTATTTATCTATTTATTTATTTATCTATTTATTTAGTTGTTACCAGAGATCCGGTAAAAAAGTTCATTTTAAGATCTGGAGGCACTTTAGAAATCATTTTCAGTACTTAATGCATCATTTAAGAAAATAAATTTCAGAACGTGAGTTTGGACCTCACCGGGATTCTACTCCATAATGCTCTTTCCAATACACTCAGTTTCTTGCTGTCGTAGAAATAAATACTTAATAAAGTTGCGATAAAAAGTATCTAAAATTAGGATGACATTAGTTTCATCTCTATCACCCCACCAAATCTGTTGACTGAAAAAGGTAAGACTCCCCAACCCCAATAAGGGTCCTAGGCATGACACTAAACTTCATCTGATAATGTGATCCCAGTCTTGGAGCTTAGGGAAAAACGAAGTACCACTTCATTGCTATTACTCCCAGGTCCGCTCTGACCCGAAGTGGAAGTACTTGTTAAACTTATAGGTTAAATAGAACTGTTCAATCTTTTATTGAGGATTATTATTAGTAGTAATTTGAAACCATACTGCTGTGTGCAAATTGTTTATATTAGATTTGATTACTTTATAAATAAAATTGCTAATGTTAGATAGTAATACTTGAATCTATCTAACGGTGTGAAAACAAAAAATTGATATCCAACAGAATTATTTGTATTTGATAGCAATACTTGAAGCCATTTAACTGTGTGAAAATAAATGATTAATATTAAATAGAATAATTAAGGTTAGCAAAATTTAAAACCATTTGACTATGTGCAAACCAATAATTAATATTAGATAGAATTGTTAGTATTAGATAGCTATACTTGAAACCATTCAACTGTGTGAAAATAGATGATTTATATCAAATAGAATCGTATTAGGGTTTCTCCTGAGGACCCTAATACGATTTTTCGAAAGGAAAAGGATTAAGACTAAAACTTTCCTTAAACGAAGAAAATCCCATAATGTTGAGTTATTCTGTGGAATGTCACTGGCAAGAGAAGCATCTGTCTGTCCGCTCACTTTTTGCTGAATATCAATTACTTATTCAGTAATTTCCATCTTCAAATAGAATTATGTTAGATGGCAATATTTGTAACCAATGAACTGTATGCACACAGATGAACTCTACCAACTCGTTTGAAAATAAATTTATCAAAAATATTCATTTACAACTCGTTTATATATATATATATATATATATATATATATATATATATATATATATATATTCAAACAAGTTTTGATAAAGACGATGGATCACTGTTTATTATTTTTTAATTTCATTTTTCAAGACTCCTTGTTATTTTTCTAGTGTCGGATCTAGATGTTAAAGGAATTATCCAATATCTTCTGCCCAAGCAATTTCGACTATACTTTTGGTCATCGTCAGCGGTACTGTAGTTTTGAGATGATGTTGAGTTTTTACTGTTTTAATTATTTGTAGCGTTTTGTTTTGAAGTTGTCAGTTTTAACGTTTTCAACGGTTTGTTTTAAAACGTTCGGTTGGAAAAAAAGGTTTACTAATAGGGTTAGTGACTTTTAGTTATTAAAGATATTTAATTCGTTGATTCCTGTGTTAAATGCTATTTTATATAAGTTTGGTATTTTATTCTTTATGCATATTGCTTCTAGGATTTGTAATCGAATTTATTATTGCTTTTATATATGATTATTGAATTATCTCTGAGAATCCTGCTTACATCGGAAGATCTAAGTTGGTTAGGGCTATTCTAGTGTTTTATAATTAAATGTTGTTTTATGGCGCTATTTTCAGAAAGGTGATAAAGACGAAAAGATAATGTTGTGGTTGTATAGCCAATTTAAGAATTATTTGTTTTTCGGGAGGCACTCTTGAGATGGACATTATCATCATCATGTCGAGCCGCAGGCACGGATATCCTTGACCCTCTCTCGCCACTTCTTCCTATCGTCCATCGCCTCTGGCAAGAGGTGCCCGTGGTGCAGTGGTTATCGTCGCAGGATATGGACACAGCGACACAAGTTCAAATCCTGGACCTGACTGATTGCATTTCACATAGCACTAATACCCTTGGGAAAGGTATGAATCCAAAATATTCTCCCACCAGCTATGGGTAAATAGTAGGGCAGACTAGGTTCTTCAGCCTTTGTGAGGCAACTAGTCTAGGAGAAGGAAAACTCTGAATTGTTAAACTCCGCTTAAAAATTGACCTTGTGTCATATCCTACCCGAGCGCTGGGGTTGGTAAATATGATCGCCTATGGCAGGTCTTTAGGGCTACATCCCGTATCCTCACATAACTGCTGGATGTATGTTCGAGCAGGTCGTCTTGCTTTTGCCCGGCCATATGTGGGGTCCATAGGAGTACATCACTTATGAGCTCGTCCCTGCTTCTCCAGCAGTGACCTGCATGTCTGGTTCGTCTAACGTGGATAGTTTTCGTGATGGGAGGTAGGTGACCGTATAGTTGAAATTTATAAGCTACATTGGTTTGGTTTAGGTGCATTTTAACAGAATTCGTGTTATTCTTAACGACCAGGTTTAATGTTTTAAATTTAATGTCGTAGATAAGTTTTATTTGTTTTTACTTTTCGATAGGTTTAATGTGTGTTCTTTTATGATATATATATATATATATATATATATATATATATATATATATTGTTATCCACAGACAGACTGTTTCGTTGTATCACAACTCTTCAGTGTGGCTAGACACGTAGGACGCTTGAAAATGGGATCGAAACCCGCCCAACTTTAAGTCAGACTTAGTATCATACCACTCAGCCAACAAACGAACGACGTTAGCTGGAGAATTATATGGCATTAAGTAGTAGCTTTCGTTTGTTTACATTTAAACCTTTCTGGACACCAAAGTGCTCAATTCGTTCGAAGAGAAACAAAATTTGTCATTAAAGAACCCACAAGTGTTGATATGCCTACCAAAACAACCTCTCACCATATAACCAGACTAATACTCTTTCCTGGTCTTAATTTTTGTTTTTGTTGTCATTAAATCCAAGTATTTGTAGAAATTCCGCCTGCTTTTATCTTCACTTTACGGTCTATTGGAAGGGAAACATCGACTAGACAAGTGCCCTTTTATGATTAACTCTAGTTTAACCTAAAATGGGTGATCTGTTTCAGCAAACCTTCTCTGGCCTACAGGAAGCTTCAAAGCGTTCAGGCCAATTTCAGCAGTGCTGGGGTCTGAATAATCCCAATTCTTCCTTTGACGCCCCAGTCCCCTCAGTCTCTTTCCCAGGAGTTCGGGTACCGTTCCACGGTCTCCAACTACGATTAATATCACGTCACCTTCAAGTTCCGCAGCTTTTTAGTTCTCTAGCAAGGTTCCCCACACGAGGAGTCAAGCTATTCTGACTGACTTGCTACTGGGATCATCCCATCACGTGATCTTTTCGTCCAATTAAAGTCATGTTCTGAAAAGGATATCGGGTTCATCACACATCAACCAAACAAGATAACCCAAAGATTTTTTCCACACCATTTTAAACTATTCGATAATGCCAGGCAAATAACTGATTTCGTCAATATATTATTTAACACAGCTAATCTCATACACAATGTTCTATGGTTGTCATTTGAATTGTCCATTCAGTGTTCTTTTTTTTTTCTTCCTTAGAAGAATGTCCTTTATATATACATGTTTTAATGTGATTTTTGCAATGATTATTTTCATTAGATTTGCTTTGGCTTGCTTTTTTTAAATTTCTTTGCTTAATGGGTTGATTTCTTTGCTTCATGGGTAATCTAATGTCAAAGCTATCTTATAGAAGCACAGTAGTAGTACTATTTAATTCATAGCTAAAGGGACAAGGGAGGTAATACTTTTCCCAATGGTATTTGTCCGAGTTGCCCGTGGTGTAATGGCTATTGTCGTAGGAAATAGACACGGAGACACGAGTTCAAATCCTGGACGAGACTGATTGCATTTCACATTGCACTAATACCCTTGGGGAAGTTATGAATCCAATTATTCTCCCTCCAGCCATGGGTAAATAGTAGGACAGACTGGGTTCTTCAGCTTTGGTGAGGCAACTAGTCTAGGAGAAGGAAAACTCTGAATTAAAACCTGTTAAACTCCGCTTAAAAAATGACCTTGTGTCATATCCTGCCCGAGCGGAGGGGTTGGGTAAATATGGTATTTGTGCGAAGTTGAAAACAATAGCACGACTGAAGTTCGAACTCGCTTGCTACGATGTCACAGTCCAACACGTTAGCCACTGAGACTACTTCTCATGATTTAATTTACCTTTTCTTTGCTTCTCTTTGCACATATCTATCTATCTATCTATCTACCTACCTATCTCTGTCTGTTTCTTTCTATCTAATGTATCACAGTCTGTTCATACTTATCTAATTATCTATCAATTCTCCCTCTCTCTCTCTCTCTCTCTCTCTCTCTCTCTCTCTCTCTCTCTCTCTCTCTCTCTCTTCTTAATCTATCTATCATGTCCTATTTTCCACCTGATTGTGTTCAAAATTGACCGTGCCAGATGTACGTCTTCACCTTCGACTATAAATTGCCAGCCATGAGTTCCCGAATTAATCGACGCTGTCGTTACCGACTCCTAACTGTAATTCCCACGTCAACGGCAACGGAGAATAAAAGAAGCAATCACTTTTGCTTAGCCGGACCACCCGAGGAAATATCGTCGAATACATGTAGAATTGCATGAATTGGATTTTTCGCGGGCGATTTGCAGCCAATTAATGGCGGATCTCAACGAAGCGTTCGTAACGTCGTCTTTCGTCCTTTTCATTTTGATGAGACAATCCTTATTTTTTTTCACGTTGACAGTTGAGAAAAAACTATCTATCTATCTATGTTTGATACATTATATTTCTGTGTATATTTCTTTCAATCTCTGTCTATCAAGCTATATATCTATCTCTGTATTCCGGTTTGTCGATCTGATAACTTATATACATATATATATATATATATATATATATATATATATATATCACCCTGATTAATTCTATCTTTGTTCATATATCTTTCTCTCAATCTGACTCATTTTTGTTTCTTTCTCTCTCTCCTTATATATATATATATATATATATATGTGTGTGTGTGTGTGTGTGTGTGTGTTTGTGTTGTGTATCTGTCGTAGTATTTATCCATCAATATGGCACATTTTTTCTCCCTCTCTCGCAATATGTATTTTTTCATATCTATTCCACTATGACTACCTATGTTTCTCAATCAATTCATATATCTGATAAATTCTATTTCTCTCAATTAGTCTGACATATTTTGTTTCTATGCATCTCTTTCTCTCTCTTTCACTCTCTCTCTCTCTCTCTCTCTATATATATATATATATATATTAGAATGTTTGTATCTATCTAAAATGTTTTTTTTAAATCGACAGCTCTACTATCCACGAAACCTTTCCCCGAAGCTGATTCTAGAGTCAGTCAAAGTTTTGTGGCCAAAGCAATATCCCCAAACACCCCACTGTGTTGTTTTCTTTGCTGTTTTTATGGCATATCAATCTTTGTGCGTTCTTTAATGCCAAAGACATCCTTCTAGAAGAACAGTTGTGGTACTATTTAACCCATAGCTGGAAGTATTAGGTGGTCCGTACATTTCCCAAGGGTATTTGTCTGAAAGTGAACGTAATAGCACGACTGGTGTTTGAACTCACTTACATCGATTCCGTAGTCCATCGCTTTGACCATTTCACCACGAGAACACCCTTAACTGTCCCAGCCGTACTTTACTATATCACCAAACCCTAATTTTTCCTTCGCTTTTCTGTAGGGGAATGCCAGATAAAAATGCAGCCTCATTATTATATTAAATAAAAATTAAACTAAAAACAAAAGAAAACCTCTAAAACTTTTGATTCATCAAAATGATCTTCTTTGCCGGCTGACTCGACTTCCGGATTCTCGACATTCTTTCGACCAAAGACTGGAGGTAGGTTGAAGATTTATTGCAAGAGTTGCCGCACTTGTGCGCTGTTTAGCTCTTACTTTTCGATCAAGTTCATCCCCCACCAGTTCAATGGGATTTAAGTCCGCTGAGTGCGCCGACCAAGCCATCAATTTTAGGGATGTACTGTTTTTTGCTTTTAATGTGGCTCTGGCAGAGTTTACTAGTATGCTTTGGGTCATTATCTTGTATGAGTATAAATTCTTAATGCACGAGTTGCGTTCCAGATGGGATTTGAATGATACTGCAGAATGCTGAGATAGCCAGTCTGATACAATTTACCCTTCACCTGGTGCAAATCACCGACTTTGTAATTGGAAAAGCGGCCCCATACCGTAAGAGAGCCACCTCTATGCTTAACGTCTGGTGTAACACAAGGTTCGTAGCTATTTCACCAACTCTTTGCGGAACATAGACATTCCTATTTGACTGAAAGATTTTGAACTTTGATTCGTCAGTCCAAAGGACAATATTGCACTGCTGTATTGTTCAGTCTTTGTGCGCGTAGGTCCACTGGAGCCTTTTGACGTTGTTTTGCTTCCTTAACAGAGGTTTCTTGACAGCAATTCTGCCATATAGGTCAGCTTCACAGAGTCTTCTCCTCACTGTGGATGTTGACACTTTTTTCACAACATTGTTTCAGTTGTGCAGTGATGTTTGAAGCAGTCTGCCTTTTGTCACGCAAGCTGGTGACTCTGTTAAAAATGTCCTCTGCATAGATAAAAAAAAAGGTAATATCTAGCAAGCTGTAAAATTAAAAAAGTGAAGTTGTCTCCCTTTAGTCGAGGACGACTAGAAGGTTCCCTTTTCATAGCTACTACACCGAGGTGTTGGGGAGGGCGCTACTCCCTTTCTTTGATTGCTCCACTATACCTTTGATAGGTACCTTATATTGCTGAGGGTTAAGCAAGGAGGTATCAAGTACCATTTTAAAAATTTTTGGTATGACGCGACCTGGGATTGAACCAAGGTCTCCCGGACCATTGGCGAACACTCCCCCTACAAGGCCAATGAGCAGGTTGCAAGCAGTAATTCAACCAAATATAGTCTAATGTGGTAGTATAATGCAATTTTTCGAAAAACGTTTTATCCGTGCTCAGTACTAAAGTAGAAAAATACCTTCAAATCATTTTTTAAAGATATCGGGTTATACTAAGGTCAAATTTCCGGAGGAGTGTTGTATTTAGTATAATAAATAAAAACATTGTGGTGCTTAGCTTGTTTATTTAAAAAGGATTCTTTTAGAATGAGAAATAACATTTTTAGGGTGGACAAATACTTTTGACTGATAGTGTATATATACGTTATTTCTTTTTTTCTTTTTTTTTCTTTCTTTCATTGAATGTTTATCTCCTGTGGCTGTCTGCCTACCTAGATATCTATATCTACATTTAGATATTTACATCACAGTTTCTTTCTTTCGTTCTTTCTTTCATTATTTATTTATTTATTTATTTTTCTTTTATTTGTCTGCCCTTTGTTATTTCTTCTGTATCGTTTATATCAAATAAATTCCCACATGCTCCCAAAAGTCATTTTATTTGTATCTTCCTCTTCTAAATCCCAGACGTCTCCTACGTCTATCCATCCATATTCATGGCCTCTTGTCTGAAGGGACTCAATTTGAGACACATTCACTGTCCACAGATCAACTCGAATGATCCTTATTGTCATTTTGGAGCTACTTGATCCTTGTCTAAAAAGGACAGGCCACGAATCAACAGACAATTTCATTTCATTCAATGTCCGACCAGAGTAACTTCTTCCAAACTTGATATGCTTCCTACGGGAGAGTTGAGATTCTAACTACATTTACACAAAAACACACGGTCAGATTTTTTTTTTTTACTTTTGTGGTATCATTTATGCTCTTATTTTTTCTTAGGTTTAAAGACTTTTGGATATACAGAGACAATCTATCAGTATTGAGAATGATTTATTTTTCAGGTTGGCAACCCTGATGTAAAATCAGTTGATTAAAACCAATCCATCGCCAATCAATCTGCGTCCATAGAAGAACATCACTCATGGAGTCGTCCATACTTTCCGTGTAGTGCTCAGTATTTTTGGCCATTTTCGCGGATGGTTTTAGTGATCTGAGGTATGTGGCCAAACAACTGCTGTTTTTTCAAAAGCTGCTTCCTGGATTTGTTGAAAACAGAACGCAGCATCTTTCCAGTTCTGTTCTGAATTTTTACAAATATTTTTCAGCATTGTACTAAAGTTTAACAAAGAACTTGATTGAATAGGAACAGCATCAGCTGTTTTGTTAATGCCCAAATTTAGATCCATTAATATATTTCCAAGTTGATCCGAGCAGAAATAAATGAACTTGTACGGATATTGGCATCACACACACACACACACACACACACATATATATATATATATATATATATATATATATGCAAATTTCATTGAACATAATAGACATTTTATGCCTACATATTCTCTTTTGGATCCGTTCGAATTCCCGTCCTTACACAGTAGTAATTTGCTAAAACAAAAGTTACATCACTTTTGTAACAGATTCTCACCTGATGATGGCCCAAAGTCGGGCAGAAAGTACTAGGGATACATACAACTATGGACAATACCTTAATCAGTTCCCCCCGAATACGATAAAAGTAATACGGGAATTCGAACGGATCCAAAAGAGAATATGTAGGCATAAAATGTCTATTATGTTCAATGAAATTTGCATTAACGAAGAAATGCTGCCTAAATATACATATATATATATATATGCATGGTGGTGTATATTCGTGTAGATGCAAGCATGTCTACATGGTTGGCGGCTGATGAGGACAGGGTATCGCACGTGCTTTCACACATTGTATGATGAAAAAAATGTATTTATATTGGCATAGTATATATATATATATATATATATATATATATATGCATGTGTATGGAGTTGTACATTAATGTAGGTACGAGAATGTCAATATGAATATGTATCTACAGCGGTATAGTATCTGTATGTTTGTAAGTGCACGGTGGTTTATCTTCATGTAGATGTATATATGTCTATATGAACATTTATCTATATCGGCATGACCAATATGTTTATATATGTACAACGGAGATAATACTCATGTATGTATTAGCATGTCTATCTATATAAACATGTATGTATATCGGCATCGTATATATATATATATATATATGCATGGAGGTATATTCATGTAGATGTGAACATGTCTATATGAATCTGTATGTATATTACCATAGCAAATATATATATACATGTGTGTGTGTGTGTGTGTGTGTGTGTGTGTGTGCATAGAGGTGTATATTCATGTTGATGCGAGCATGTCTCTATGAATATGTACACATGTTGGCCTAACATATATATATATATATATATATATATATATATATATATATATATATATATTCATAGGGGGTGTATATGCATATTGTAACGGTGCATAATATATTTATCACAGGACGGGAGTTTATTTTACGCACATGTGATGTCGGGGCAGTCTGGCACTTGACCCCTCGCAAAATAAGTCCTAGTCAAGATTCCTTTTTCGAGCATATGGGAACTGGCAAATAATGTGGGGGTTAATTTGGGGCTAGACAGATCGCCGCTGGCAAGGGGTTTCCAAATTTCACGTTACACACATCCACCAAGCCACTTCGTCTTCCTACACCCTAGGATAACGACAGACATGGACTTCTAGGTTAAGAAAAAATATTATTCACTATAGTCGGCAATTCCAATTTCCCGTGTAATAATTTTAAAGGCAAATAGGACATTTAGCGAGAATAAATTGAAGCGAATGAAGCTGAAAAGGAAATATGCAAAAGAAGGCAACTCGCTGGGTAAGTAATACAACAAGTAAATTTCAACGTGGGGACATTTAAAATATAACCAAAATTTTAATAGTCGAGGCCCAAACAAATATTTATAGGGACTGGCTATATTTCACCAGCACACAGTCTTAAATACAAATGTCTTTCTTTCTTCCTTTTTCTTTTTTTTTTCTTCTTTCTTTCCTTTTCTTTTCTTTGTACTTTTCTTTCTTTACTCTTAAACCTTGAAAAGGTAGCAAAGTCGACTCATTCGTTTACAGTTTATGAAATGAATCTTTTCATTCTATTTCTCTTCTTTTCTTAATGCATATAATTCTTTATATGCTTCTTTCTTTATATTGAGAGAAAAGGCATCTAATTGCAATACTTAGGAAGGGTAGATGGAGAAAACGGTTTTAAGGTTTACTTAGCTTTTGCGACGGGTTTTTTTTTCTGAGAGATTTCTTTTCTTTTACGGGCTAGCGGGATTCTGTAGAGCTTGGCTTGAAGGCACTGGTTATCTCCTGTCCAAGAACTCTACTTCGCTTCTTTTCCCGGAGTTTTTGGCTACAGCTTCAACACATCATGTCACGCCGACTGCGGTTCCAGAATTTAATTCCTTTCACCGGCGAGGTACCCGGGAGTTTTTTGGCAGCAGGTCAGCACGTCCTTTCACGGTGACCTCCGTCCTAAAAACTAAATTCTTTATCCCTATTTCCTCTGACGAAAAGGTTACTACTTCCGGTGCTAAGGCTTCCGGCAATCATTTGGCTCCTTCCTCCTCCTCGTCCTCAACCGGTCGTGCTACTCATTGACCTGCATTCCCTTCTTCGTCTACCAAGTTGGGGTTATGGAGTGCAGATAGCTTGACCTATATTCTTACTGGATTCGTTACTTCGGCTGCGTGGAATTGACCTTCATTCATATCCTTCTTTTAACGGTCAATCTTTAGGGCCTGTTAATTCGAACACAGAAGGGTTGGGGAAATTGATCTTACTTCTCTCCTCTCAGGAGCATAACACGTGACAATATATATGTGAGCATGTCTATATAAACAAATATGTGTACACGCAGAGCATATATCAGTGTATACGTATGGTGGGTGTATATGTGCTTTACTGAATATAGTAGGTGGACATAATTGGTTTCGTTTGGTCTGATGGCATATCAACACTTGTAGGTTATTTAATGCCAAATCATGTTTATACATATGTATCATATATATATATATATATATACATATATATATAAGATTTGTAAACATTTTGTTGATCACATTTTTAAACAAGCTTGAACTTTACAACTAAATGGGGTCAAGTATTTCTATCAACACAATTAATTCTATCAACTATTAAACATTTGTTTGCACAAAAATAAATCGTTTCATGTATTGCTATGTGTAAAAGTAAAGTTGGTGACCGTAGTCCTCCCACGAAGGGTCCCTTTTCGATAGGTACTACACTTAGGTGTAGGGGAGAGCCTTACTCCTTTCCCTGGATTGCTCCACTTTACCCTTGATACGTACCTTATAATACTAAGTGTTTACCAAGGAGGCATCAAGTTTTATTTTTTTAATTTTTGGTATGACTCGATCTGGGATTGAATCCAGGTCTCCCGGGCCATTGGCGAACAATCTAACCATCAACAGTCATTTGTTTGCACTCATCTAAATGGATATATATATATATATATATATATAGAGAGAGAGAGAGAGGGAGAGAGAGAGAGATGATTTGTAAGTGAATAATTTGTCGATAATTTAATTTTTAAAGTGTTAGAACTATTTTGTTTGCACACTAGTATTGTAATTGTTTCTACACAGTTAAATGGTTTTAATTATTGCTATCGAGCACTTATAATTCTATTCAATATTAATCATTTGTTTGCAGAGAGTGGAGTGATTATGTTGTATTTCGGTATTGTATTTCGGCCAAAAATGCTATTCCAAGGTGATGCACCGGAAGGAAGTGACACATTCTAATGGCAGTTATGAGAGGAAATCGCGTGGGCGGAAATTGGCTGATGAAATGGGACGAGGTAAAAAAAATTCCCATGGTACACTCATAGACTGATGCACCGGAAGAGAGGGACCTGTGAACTGCATGACAGTTATTTCCACTCGATGACGATCAAACATGCGATTTCAAAGATCGAGTAGGCGACTGAGTGGACGTTGAACTATTATATAACTCAGTCAAGACAGAAGTCAAGAGAGTTCCAGTTAGAGTTGGAGTCGGAGTGGGACGAGATTTAGTAGGTAAAGCCACATCAAGCCGAAGGGGCCATTGGGGCCCTGATGAGTTGGGGTCCAGAGAAGTTGCTGATAAGATGCAGTAAAGAAAGCCATCATCCAGCAGAGAGCTCGGCAGCTGGGCCTCCGGTTGAGCATCTGGAGAACGAGAAAGACACAACGTTGATGGCCATAAGAGTGGGGTCAAAATATTACAGTTTATGTTCGGTCTCCAACTCCCTCTCACACGCAAACCTTGAATAACCTTTTTGAACCCTTACAATAAAGTGAGAGGTACATATATTTATAAAGAAGTCTTCCTGCGTCTTTATTATTGTGTCGTTATGACGCTGTAGATGACAATATAACATTTACAAGTATTACTATTTAACAGTTTTTCTTCTACTCAATACGATTAATTTATTTAAACACAGCTAATGGTTCCAAGCATTTATATCAAAAACGAATAATTAAATTCAGGCATTAGAGAGTTTCAAGTATTGCTATTTAACATTCAAAATTCTATTCAACATAACTCGTCTGTTTTCACAGTTAAATGGTTTCAGGTATTGTTATGTATCACCAACAATTCAGTTAGAGTCTCTTGTCATTAACACAGTTTAATGGACAAACAGTTCGATTTCTAACAATGCAATTTAGCAAACCACTTGTTTCTACGCAGTTTAAATGTCAAACAGTTCTATTTAATCCATAGATAGGACCCTATCAAGTAAATTCGTCGTGTTGTATATTAACCCAGACCCGGCCAAATATGCCATTCCAAAGACGGCGGAAGTTGCATACTCCATTGGCAAGTTATGGGAAGAGATTGCGTAGGCGAGTTTGGCTGACAATATGGGACAAGGTTAAAATCCCGCGGTGCAGTCACAAACTGATGCACCGGAAGAGGGTGACCTGTGAACTGCATGACAGTTATTTCCGCTCGATGATGATCAAACATGCCATTCCAAAGACGACGGAAGGTGCATATTCCGTTGGCCAGTTTTGGGAAAAGATTGAGTGGGCGTAAAACAATGATATAACTCGGTGCACAGGAAGTTCGAATGAGTTGGAGATAAGATGCTGTAGAGAGAACCAACACCCAGCAGAGTGGCCCTCAGGACCCTCGATTGAGCAGTTGGAGAGAAGATTAGTTGGAGAGAAGATGCTGGAATGAGAACCATGTCCCATAGAGGCTGGGCCCCAAAGCCCCCGGTTAAGCAGCCCAGGAGAACGAGAAAGAAATGCTCTTAGGGCCATAATAGTGGGGGTCAATATGTTGCAGTTCTGTTCGATCTCCAACTCCCTCTCACACACAACCCTTTCAATAAAGTGAGGAGTATATTTTTCTAAAGAACTGTTCCGCTCGTCTTTATTGTGTTGAATATGTTTCTGCATGCATATGTGTATGTATAGTGTTCATGGCAATACAACAGTCGGGAGCGGTCTTATTCCTCTGCAGATATGTAATCAGCGTATTCTACAGCCACAGCCACCTAAGCTAAAATAGACTTACGGTTTGTTTGTTTTTTTTTTTTTTTTGCTTTTTTTTTGTCCCTTTACTAATCCTTTGGGTTTTTTTCTAAGTGAACCAACCAATTATTTTACTCCTTTAAGAGTTTTTCACACCAGCCTTAGCCGATGGTTTTTCACTGGACTTTGAGTGACAGCAAGTCTCCTCAAGCTTCTAGGAATCTTCTCAGTATTCTGGCCGATCTCAACAATGCAGTTCTTTGGATGGTCCCCACTCGTCCTCATATTTTCAAGTCCTCCAGTCTTTGTTTTAATCATTTGGTGACAGTACCAAGAACACCAATTACAATCGGTATCATCGTTACTCTCATGTTCCATAGCTTTTTTTAATTCCCTAGCAAGGTAGAGGTACTTATCCCTCTTCACATTGTTTTAATTTCCCTCTGTGGTCGGCTGGGACAGCAAAGTCCACAAGTCTTCAAGTTCTCTTTTTATTATTAATATTATTATTATTATAACATTTGGTCGTTTGGCCAGGATCAGATGATCCGTTTGTGTCTCGAAATCCCAGAGGAATTTCTCTTGAACAGATTCTGGGTTGTGCATATACCATTTGTTCGTATGATCAAACTTCAACTTCTTGCACAATTCCCAATGGATCACCTTGCCCACCCTGACGTGCCTAGTCTTATATTTTTTCTGTGCTAAATTGCTGCACTCGCTCATAATGTGATTGATCGTTTCATCTCTATCATCACATAACCTTCATCTGCTGTTTTGTTGCGTCATATCTATTCTCGCTTTGACATGGTTAGTGCTTATGACGTTGTTTTGCGTTGCTATTAGAAGAGATTCGATTTCTCTTTTAAGGTTTCCCTTTCTTAGCCTCGTTCACGTTTTCTTTCATGAGATGTCACTTGTTAGTCGTTTAAAACGTCCATAGAGTTGTTTTTCTTCCCACTTTTGTTTTCTGGTTATTGCCGTTCTGCTGGTCCTAGTGTCGTTATTATTGTTTCTGGTGGTTGTAATCAGTCTTCCTTTGTGCTTTGTTATTATCATTTTTACTGAAGGCATCATTTTTTTATATAAATTTCTCAGCTGTGCACTCTTCACTTACATTTTATGATTAAAAGGAAAATAATGATTCAGTCTCGCTATCGTTTTGATCGCGCCTTGATAGATAGATAGATAGATCACACTTTGTCGATAGATAAATACTGTAAATAGGTAAGTAATCATTTTGATAAAAGCCTGGTGGTATTGTGCACTTTTCCTTTGTCTATTTTCGGATTTCCAATATTATATGATTTTCCTTTTCCCGAGAAACTTTTAATAAAATCAAGATATTATCGATAACTCTTTTTAATCTTATTTTACTCTTTTAGCGAAACGAATTCCACGGGGATATTTTTTTACCTTTCTTCATTCAACACGAAATGGAGATCGACTTAAAACTTAATTTCGAGTAATAATAAAATATTTCCTGCGCATGTCTGTTTACCTGCACTTCCGGTCCACACTCATTCTTTAAAAAAGAAAAGCATAAAAAAAAACTCTTCTTTATTTAAGGACTAATTTGATCAAAACTTTCCGTGTCTACATTTTCCGATTCTCAAACGTTTAGTACATTAAATACAAAAAATCAGATTAAAATACAGGCAGACATAACGGAAAATACTCACCACATGACCATACAGCAAAGAAATTATATTTTGCCGACAGCTAATATATACACACACACACACACACGCATATATATTTTCATCATACAACGTGTCAAAGCACGTGCGATACTCTGCCCTCATCAGCCGCCAACCAGAATGATAACACAGTTTCCGTAGCTCAAAGCGGTACTGCCACTCCTGGCGCTACCAGGCAGCTTTTCCCACCGGACAGGGTATTTAAAAGAAATATATATCTATATATACACCAGATCAACTAAAGGCAGACATTACATTGGACGTTAGTTTATCTTCGAACGTCCAATATTATGTATATGTGTGTGTGTGTGTGTGTGTGTGTGTGTGTGTGTGTGTGTGTGTATGTGTGTGTGTTGGTGGAGTTTAGGATACGCTGACTGAATACCCGAAAGAGGGAAAATATTCCTTGCATCAGGGGTGTCCTGAATATGACACTGAACTGTGTCTGATGGTGACGCTTGTCTCCTGGAAATCTAGGGAGTATGGAGTACCACTTCTTTACCATTACTCCCACCTTGACCTGGGTTTTAGTATTTATTAGGATTCTGGCTCTGGACGAAATTGATCTTTTAAAAAATTATTTGTATATCATAGGACCGTGTTATAAAGTACATTGCGTAAAAATATTAAATAATGCACAATGAACATGATTCTTTAAACTCTTGGCAGAAAACAATCTTACAAGAGTTGATATGTCGTTAAAATTAATCAATAAGTCGAATGGGTATAGTGTTCACCAATAGTCCGGGAGACCGGAGCTCAATCCCCGGTCAAGTCATACCGAATACACAAAAAATCGTACTTGATTCTGCATTGCTTAACATTCAGCATTATAAGGTAAGGATCAAGGGTAAAGTGGCGAAATCCAGAAAATGGATTGTGTTGCATAGCCATATACACGAATATGGCCATGTGCGAAATAGACATATAATGTTCATTACGATAGTACATATAAAGAACATAGGAATCCCGGAATTCGAAAACACGTAACGACTTCTTGTTCAGGGGGTGTCCTCGTGGTGTAATGGTTAAAGCGATGGACTGCGGAATCGTAGTACGCGAGTTCGTACTCCAGTCGCGCTATTACGTTCACTTTCGGACAAATACCCTTGGGAAAGGTATGAACCCACTTATCCTCCCAGCTATGGGTTTAATAGTACCACTACTGTTCTTCTAGGAGAATGGCTTTGGCATTAAATAACCTAAAAAGAGTTGATATGCCATTAAACAGAGAAACCAAACCAAACCAAACTTCTTGTTCAGGTACGAAACCTTTTTATTAGCTTTGAGTTAAAGGTTTCGACGTAAGGAGGAGAGACACAATCTTCTATGCTGTCTTATTCATTTGGCCCCCGTCTTGAGCGGCCCCCATAGGGCGCAAGTTCGCCTTGCGCCTGCGAGCTCCAAAAATCGATCCTTCTCGTTTGGCGTCTAGTACTCAACTCTGTCTTTCTTCAAATTCTCACACAAACCTCCGCACGCTTCTGGTGCGTGACGTCACCCGCACCCTGTCACACCGTTTCGTCTTGGACTATTATGACATCTGAGTGACACCCGCGCGCGCCCGCGTTAACACCTGCCTCAATGTTGCACCCAACTAACCCATGTGCTGAGCCGAAAGGTTCTCAGCCTAACTAAACTCAAAGGCATGAACCGAAATCCCTCGGCAATTATATAACAATTGGCGTACTCCCCTACACTTCGATGTAGAAGCTACTGAAAAGGGAAACTTCGGGTCACCCTTGACTACGGGCGCCAAATTTACTTTACCTAAGATATATATATATATATATATATATATAGTCATCCACAGACAGACTGTTTCACAACTCCTCAGTGTAGCAAGACACGTAGGACGCCTGAAGTTGGGATCGAAACCCGCCCAACTTTACGTTAGGTTTAGTATCATACCGCTCAAGCCAATAAGCGTACCACGTCAGCTCAGGAATTATAAGTAGTAGTTTTTTTTTTTTTTTTTTTTTTTGTTTACATTTTGCCTTACCCGATACCAGAGTGCTCAATTCATTAGAAGAGCTTTGCATTACGCGAATGGGGGCTGTTAATTCCTTCGCCAGAGTGTTCAACCCCCGGGGGTGGGAGAGCGAACATATTGTCATCCACGAAAGACTGTTTCGTTTTATCACAGCTCTTCAGTGTGGCTAGACACGTAGGACGTTTGATGCCACCCAACTTTACGTTAGACTTAGTATCACGTCGCTCAGCCAGCAGGTGATCGACGTCAGCTCGGGAATTATAGGGAGACAGACAGAAAAAAAGAGAGATATGAACAGAGTGAAACGGATAGATCTTAACAGACTGAGATAGATAGATAGATAGATAGATAGATAGATCTTAATAGACAAAGAGAGAGAGAGGGGGAGATGAAGAGAAAGAAGGTCTTTAAAGAATGAGTTTATTTGATGAAATATTTGCCAATGTTAAACGTTTGTGCTTTTTGACCTTCATTACGACGAGTAAGTTATAAAATAAAGTTGAAAAAAGAGAAAGTTTTAAAACTTTGATTGGTTTGATTTCGTTTGATTTTTTTATGGTAAATCAACCTTTGTAGGTTATTAAATGCAAAATCCTCTTCATACATATATATCAACAATGTATCATTCGTAAACACATTTTTGATATCGTTTTTAAATGAACCTAAGCTCATTATTTTGCACTGTTAAATAGTTCCAGTATTGCACTAAATCACTTACAATTCAATTACTATCTGTCATTAGTTTACACGCAGTTGAATGATCAACCACTTCAATTTCGAATAATTCATTTTAGTCTACATCATTTGTTTGACCTCAGTTTGAATGTCAAACAGTTCTATTTGACCCATAGATAGAACCCTTATCAGGTGCTACTACTCCGATCCAGAGTAGAACTGGGAGTGATAGCAATGAAGTGGTACACCACATTCCCCAAAGCTCCAGCATTACTGTAGCCCCCACTATCAGATTATTATGCGCCATACTTAGGACACACGTTGGGAGGGGGGGTCTTAACCCTATAGAGAGTTGCAGTCGGTGCATTCTACTGCCCCAGCCGACTGGGCTTTACTTCTGTTTGGAGCGTTTGGTTTCAAATTTGTGTGATGTGATTAGCGTTCAAAAATATGTTTAAGAAGAAAAGGCATATCACATCTATCCATCCATCAATGAATTTATCGATGTGAACATTTCTATTATTTAGTTTCTATCTACCTATTATAAAGATTCCATAAAATATCTCTCTTGCCCAGTCGGCTGGGGCTGTAGAATAAGCCGACTGCACCTCTGAAGTGGGATAAAACACCGACCTAAAACGAGTGTCCCGATAATGACACTAAACAATCTTATTGTGAGGTTCCAGTGGTGCTGGGGCTTCAGGGAATGCTAAGTACGACTTCATTGCTATCGCTCCCAGGTCCACTATGGCTCGGAGTAGTATCACCTGGTAGGGCCCTATCTATGGGTAAAATAAAACTAAACTGCCGACTTATGCTAAACTGAATTGTTTGAATTAGAACTGTTTGACTAAACTGAATAGCTTGAAATAGAAATATTTTGACAATTAAACTGTGTGCTTATATTCAATTGAATTGTTTGAAATAGAACTGTTTTGACATTTAACTGTGTATAGACAAAATCTATACTTATACTAAACTGAGTTATTTGAATTAGAAGCGTTTGAATAAACTGAATAGCTTGAAATAGAAATGTTTTTGACAGTTAAACTGTGTACACATGCTAAGCTGAGTTGTTTGAAATAGAACTATTTGTATAAAAATGAATTTGGCGTTAATTAACCTCCAAAGGTTGATATGCTAAAAAATCCCTCCAACCAACCAACCAACCTTAAATATCTATCCGTTTTAATCAGTCTAAACCTCCTTCGTTCTATCTCTGTGTAATTCAACTCTCTCTTTATCTATCTATCTCTCTCTCTCTATATATATATATATATATATACGGAAAATTACGGATAGATTAAACAATATTGAAACTTCAATTGATTTCACTAATGAACTAGAAAACAAGACCCTGTCTTGGGCATTTCATTTATGAATAATAAGACTTAAACAGAATTTAAATCACATTAAAAATCCAATAATTAAGCTGAATATATATATATATATATATATATATAATTTTTTTTACTTACATCATTACACCAAAATAAAGAGGGGAATAATCATAGGTTTTTACTTCAGAATTCTTGGGATTTGCACCCCGAAATTATCTATTGATGAATTTACCAGTATAGAATATTTTTTCAAGCTATTTTGATATCCTTAATCTTTTATTCAATATGCAAAAATTAAAGCTCTCAAAATTTACAAACGTAAATGTTCTCCGAAAATTCAAAATAATAACTTTTCAAATAATAATACATTATATGAATATATCATTTAACCTAACAATTCATCCACAAACATCATCAAAAAACCCCAAACAACTATACCGTTGCCAGATATCCGGATATGTGAAACGTACATGGAATGTTCATAACATATATACATAGAATATAGGTGTCCGGAAACACGAAAAACACGTAACGACTTCTTAGTTCAGGTACGAAACCTTTTTATTACCTTTGAGTTAAAGGTTTCGAAATAAGGAAGAGAGATGCGCAATCTTTCTATGATGACTTTTCCATCTGCCCCCACCCCCCAACACGTGTGGCACCCGCCACAAAGGTCACTGGCCTGGCTTCGGCGAACAAGCGAAAGCCAACCGTCTTCTTCCGAGGCAGAACTCAACTCAACTAACTGACTTTTTCAAAATCCCCCAAATCCTCCGCGCGCTTCCGGTGCGTGATGTCACCCGCACTCTGTAGCCCCGTTTCCCATCTGGGCTATTGTGACATCTCTGAGTAACACGTCCGCTCCGCCCGCGCGCGCACGTGAACACCTGCGTTAATGTTGCACCTGAGTAACCCATGCACTGACCCGAAAGGTTCTCAGCCTAACTAAACCCAAAGGCATAAAACGAAATCCCTCGATCATTATATTACACAACCATGGAATTAAAACAGTCAATATACTCTTCAAAGACAATTAGGAATGTGATTAATTATATAAAGAGCGCTACCTAAGCCGAAACCAGAGCTGGGGTGTACGGAATTCCATGTCTTGATTGTGGGTGAAATTTCTCGTAGTCTTGATGAACAAATTTATGAGGACAGAAAAGATTTTAAAAGAGTAATCACTAATAACGGTCATACATAATTTAGAAACTAATCATAACTTTACTTTTTTAAATTCCATGGTGTTAATTTACATAATTATAATAAATGCTAGGAAATTGTTGCATTCAGTATCATTTAAAACCATAATGCTATTAGAGAACTTTTTTTCATCAGTTTGTCTCCTTATTCGGTCAGACTGGTGCAGAAAAATTTTAAGTCTCTTATTTAAGATTCAGCTTCAATGTTTACATATATCTAGGGAGATAGATAAAGAAATAGTTGAATTAACCAGATAAAAATAGATAAAAAGTTAAGAGAGATTAAGAGGAATATATAATGGTATCTTCATAATTGGTAGATATGCACTAAATAATAAAAATATTAACATTGATTTAAGTATTGTGATAATAACAAAATTGAAAATAGGTCTATTCCTTTTGGACAAGGGAATATGTAATGAGTCAAAACGCGCGGTAACGAATTACTATAAAGCAAAACTAGCTCAGGAAGGAGGGCTTAAGCAGTAAACAATAAACTTCAAAACTATCATAACTACCCACCATCTGTATTTACGTATTTAGTTGGACGAGTCCAACTTCCTCTTGGGGATAGATAGATAGATAGATGCAATGAGGATTTTTTTTAAATAGACAATTTTGTAACGCTGATTACATCACACAAATTTGGAACAGAACGGTACCAACAGAAATAGAAGATTTCAAAGCTTTCTCATCTTTTCCATTTTCATTTAATAACTTACATACCCTGATGAAGTTCTAAAAACAGAAACGTTTAACACAGACAAATATTTCTTTAAATAAAATCAACCTTTTTTTTCATCTCAATATATTTTTATACTGTTGGGTTTATGTACAGTTTTTCCGATATATATATATGTGTGTGTGTGTGTGTGTGTGTGTGTGTGTGTGTGTGTGTGTGCGTATATATATATATATATATAAATATATCACCTAAACCGGGAAAGCATAATAACCAACTGAATCGAGCGTCGATTTATTCAAGTGTAGAAAATGCGACAAAATTCCATCTGACAAACAAAATATTTTTATAAAGAGCACTTTAACAGAACTCGAAGGCTATTGATCGGTGGTGTCTTCATCAAAACATATAACATCACGGAACCACCATGCATCAATAATGATCAACAAATGTAACAATGGAAGCTAAGATTGCAATTATCTTTGAGCTTGAGGTATTGTTGGGGTTCGAATATCCCTGATTGTGTTACCTGGGGGAAGGAATATAATGTTGGAAGATACGAAATTTCCATGGATCTAGGAATAATTTTATCCCTCACCACTGCGTATCAAAAAGATGTATTTTACGAAATACAAAATGTTTGAAAAGTGTCACAAACAATTAATATCAATTCCAAACTATCAACTACATGGTTTTTCCTTCAAAGTAATCTCACTCTAGTGTAATGTACTTTCACGTCTTTCTCTGCCACCCTTCTATGTACTTCTGATTAGGGAGCTTTTTCAAATACAGCGATGAACTGCTGAATGTTCAGTACACACTGTTCAGTTACCTTTCAGATATATCAAGATTTTTGGTGAGAATCTTCTGAAAACTGTCCTTTTTCATGTCCAATTGACTTACGCTCTCTCCATAAGCGCTTGCTACACCCCAATTGTCTTACCCACTAGACGTTGACCTCATCCTGCTTGCTGAAGGCGTCCCCCTCCAAGAATTATCTTTCTCGTTGAACTTCTTATGCCGCTCGTATGTGATATGGTGTTATCTCTATACACTAACTGAAGTATCTCAAGTGTCGGAGTTTTCCTCAACGAGACGAAAAATTTCAGGTTTATTCTTTGCTCTACGGTCATTTTTTGTTCCTTAGTGTGCATAGCCGAAATACCCGAAAAAGAAGTGTAAACAAAAGCATAAAAAAAAAGAATGCAATGGGTGCAGAAAGCTAAGATTGCAGTGGAATACTCCAAAGATATCAGGTTATATGATAACTTAATCCGCTTTTCTCTCTTTCGTCCATAGCTCACACGTTACATCCCGTCCCGTTACGTGTCATACTGACTACGTATACATGTATAAGATGTTCCACAGTGCCATACAGTGGTTAGAAGCCATGAAAATCGAGGTTAAATATAACGTATATTCAGAACGGATGGTAAATATGTGTCGAGACATGGATGTGGAAATCTCGCAGAGAATAAAACCAGGGTGTTAGGAATTTACCAAGAAAAAATATATGCTTGAGACAAAGCTTGATAAGACCTTACCAGCCAATTTCTTCAAAAGCAACGACTTGCATACGATGTTAGATACAAGCAAAATGCGTGTTATCATAAAGAAGTAATAATAGAGACTGGTTACAACGCAGAGGGTTATGATGGAAATATCACTTGCGTGAGCACATCCAAAGGGAGATCATTCTGGAGTAGAGTGGAGTGAATGACATGATCGCGGACTACCAAAAATAGAAGTTTATACTGCAATTACGATATTGTTCAATGTTTTTTTCTTTGTTTTGGTTATGTGGTTCTATTTTTGATGAAGTTTTTAATGAACCAAGTTCTATATAAAGGGGTTGAAAGAGACTACCAGTGGTATAAAATAAACATTTTCATAAGATGATGAGCTTGATCAATTCTATATTAAAATCATGGCCGTTTGAGTGGAATTGTTGTTCTACAAAGGTTAGTTTGTTTTAAAACGTTTGCATCATCTTTCGATGAGGAATACCCATGTAAATGTGGTAGAAGATCATAAAAATTCCAGTAAAAGACTGGGTGTTTCAAGAAAATTGGTACCAATTCTCGTTCAAATGATTTAAAATTTTAAGATGAGTCGAAACAACTCCAAATTCGATGTTTAATGTTTTATACTATTTTTTTCAGTTCTAGAAATGCAATATTCTAGAAAAGTAAAAGGTTGAAATATTAAACGTAGAATTTGAAGTTATTTCTACACATGCTGTTAAAATTGGGGTTAATTTGAATAAGAATTAGTGAAGTTTTGAGATTACAAAACGATATCGATTTTTCTGAAACACCCTGTACAAATGGTATCACATTTTTCATTACAAGCATTACACTCAAAATTAAAGAATAACTTTTCTCCTGACAGAATCTGATGGAAAATTCCGTTTCATGAGATAGAAAAAAATGAAAGAAACTAAGAAAGAAAGAAAGAAAAAAAGAAAGAAAGAAAGAAAGAAACAACAATAGTTAGATAAATGGATGAAAGAAAGAGCCTGAAATAGATAGATAGATAGATAGATAGATAGATTCTGAGATTGACAGAGAGAGCGACACGGCGACACGAGTTCAAATCCTGGACGAGGCTGATTGCATTTCACATTGCACTAATACTCTTGGGAAAGGTATGAATCCAATTATTCTCCCTCCAGCTATGGATAAATAGTAGGGCAGACTTTTTTCTTCAGCCTTCGTGAGGCAACTATTCTAGGAGAAGGAAAACTCTAAATTCAAACCTGTTAAACTCCACTCAAAAATTGACCTTGTGTCACATCCTGCTCGAGCGGAGGGGTTGGTAAATATGGATAGATAGAGCATGAAGTTTGGTTTGGCTTAGTGTCTTTGTTTAAAGACATATCAATTTTCGTAGGTTATTTGATGCCAAAGCCTTCATTGTAGATGAATGTCTGTCATACTCTTTTACCCATAGCTGAGAGGATAAGAGGGTTCATACCTTTAGATATTTCTGAAACACTTTAAACCTTGTTGAAAAATGCTGGAAACTTTTACATCAACCTGTTAGACTAAAATATATCTGATTGACAGCTTTTATTCTTTCTTTTTATTCATTAGTTAAGATGTTGACCGCACCTGACGTCGGAGTAAGTAAGACACACGCGAAATTCTTTTTGAAACAGGCTTGCTTTCAGGAATTGTCGATCAGGAAAATATCGATTTTTTTTTAAAGATCTTTATTACTTTGATCACGTCAGCTGTTGTCAGCGAAAAGCAATCGATCCCCTAGTGAAACTGATGCATCATTAAGAAGAGCCAAAAATGTTGGGAGATACTAAGAGTTTGGGGCTATCATTGAAAACTGATTAAAGCTTGCGCTCACCAACAAGGACCTGCATTCAAATGGTTATTGGTTTGTATTTACGAACGACTTTCCGGGGCACGGAATTATAATCGGTACTTTGGTCTAACAATACAGGTCAGTAAAGGTTTTACTGTTATATTCTCATATGCCGTATCATAACGACACAATAATAAAGACGCTGGAAGACTTCTTTATAAATATATGTACCTCTCACTTTATTGTAAGGGTTCGAAAAGGTTACTCAAGGTTTTCATTCGAGAGGGAGTTAGAGACCGAACAGAACAGAAATATTTTGACCCCCACTCTTATGGTCGTCAGCGTCGTGTCTTTCTCATTCTGATGCTCAACCGGAGGCCCAGAGGCCCACTCTGATGGGTGCTGCTACATCTTTTCAGCAACTTCTCTGGTCCCCAAACTCCATCGGGGTTCCCGAGGGCCCCTTCGGCCGGGTGTGGCTTTCCCTACCACACTCGTCTATAACTCCGTCCGACTCTAACTGGAACTCCCTTGACTTATGTCTTGACTGAGTTATATAATAGTTCAACGTCCACTCAGTCGCCTACTCGATCTTTGAAATCGCATGTTTGATCGTCATCAAGCGGAAATAACTGTCATGCAGTTCACAGGTCACTCTCTTCCGGTGCATCAGTCTATGAGTGTACCATGGGAATTTTTTTAGCTCGACCCATTTCATCAGCCAAATTCCGCCCACGCGATTTCCTCTCATAACTGCCATTAGAATGTGTCACCTCCTTCCGGTGCATCACCTTGGAATGGCATTTTTGGCCGGGTCGAAGGTCAAAATACAACATTACTACTGAGGTAAACATGTGCGTTGCGTTATCATCAAATGAATGTCTATTCGCGCTTTAGAGTAAGGAGCCATCGTACACTAGAGGTATATCCTTTTATGAAATTGAATAGGTACCCAGAGTTCAAACCTTGGGGCTGTTTGTTCAACTGTGCTAACACTCTGTGAGAAACGTTATGAATGCATCTATTCTCCCTACAGCTATAGAAAAATAGAAGGGCTGACTAAGCTCGTTAACCTTGGTAGAGCAATCAAGCTAGAAGAAAGAAAAATCCGATTTTGAATCTGTTGTAAACCTGAAAAGAAAAATTTCCGCAAAGCTATTCGTGCTAAATGAAAACCGCCCTCACGACTAAACCAGGTTACAGGATAAATATTTGGTTTGGTTTGGTTTCTTTGTTTAATGGCATATCAACTCGTTTTAGGTTATTTAATGCCAAAGCTATTCTCCGAGAAGAACCGTAGTGGTACTATTAAACCCATAGCTGGGAGGATAAGGGGGTTCATACCTTTCCCAAGAGTTTTTGCCCGAAAGTGAACGTAATAGCGCGATTGGAGTACTAACTTGCCTACTACGACTCCGCAGTCCATCGCTTTAACCATTACACCACGAAGACACCCCTGATAAATATTTAAGTCTTTTTAGTGATATCAGTAGCGACTGTACTGTCGGTGATATTACTCGTCGGAAGAGGGGCAGAAAAATACAAAAAAAAATACTTGTTTTAGTATTAAGACCATTGATATTCTATTCTCACTGTTGAGTTTCTAAAGCAAAGGGGAAAAATTCCACAATATAAGGGTCATCATCATCATCATCATGTGGTGCTGGTAGCACGGACATCCCTGACCCTCTCTCGCCACTTTTCCCTATCGTTCATCACCTCGGGCAGGTCTTCTGGACAACATCCCGTATCCTCACATAGTTGCTGAATGTATGTTCGTGCTGGTCGTCCTGCTTTTGCTCGGCCATGAGTGGGGGTCCATAAGAGTCCACCATTTATGAGTTCCTCCCTGCTTCTCCAGCAGTGTCCTGCATGTCTGGTTCGTTTAACTTGAATAGTTTTCGTGATAGGAAGCAGGTGGCCGTACAGTTGGTGTCTTGTGGGGTGTTGCCGCCAGGACTTGTTCAAGATTGCTCGCAGCATTCTTGGGTAATTGCCGTCTAGCTTCTTCTCCAGCCGTTTTGTAAGTGTCCATGTAATACATCCATATAGCAGTATCGATGTGACCGCTGCCTGGAAGAAACTGCGTTTCATTTTATCGGTTAGGTCTGTTTCGTGAAGGGGTTTTAGCAGGTACTTTCAAACAGTATGTTCCGCTGTTTTCTACTTCGGATACTGATTCAAAAAGTACAGACGACAAAGTATTAGAAAACAAATTTTATGAGTGTGAAACAAAAGAAGAGAAAAGATAGAAAGGATGAGGTGTTGCAAATTTGGTGTAATTTGTGGGAACTTATCTCTGAGAGAGTGTCCATTATACAATTTTTTTTGAATTGGACTAGTTTTTGTGGTGTCGTTGAATTTTTGGTTGATTCAGGTTTTGTTTGATTTTTGTTGAGTTTTCTATTAAAGTGACTTTTAGTTGAATTCTTGGATTTTGTTGTTGAATTAAAGAGAATGTTCTGTTTCGTAGACTTTTAGTTGAATTTCTCGGATTAATCCGTACCAATTTAGTTTATTTTTACTGGTTAGAAGGGCGAGTGACAAAAAAAAAAAACCTTTCCGCTGACTATCTTTTTACTGTTTCACAGACCGGCTTCCGAGCGCGCATTGAAGTTTTAGAGGTTAAACATAATGGCGGGGTCAGCTCTTAGTGACTTATAGTCTTGGCCCACATCTCCCTTCTGCACACTTAACTCACCAAAGTTATTATTAATTTGCCACACTTGGTCAGTTAATCTTTTGTTTGAAATAATTTTTATTAAGATCTCTGCCAAGAGGAAATGGATAATGGACAGGATGTGGAAACGTCCTCATTATTCTAGAAACAGGACTCTTTTTGTATTTTTGCTTCCCGCTTTCCCCTCAGCAAACGCTTGTCTCCTGGCACCCTGATCACCTCGCAGAAGTAGACGAAATCATGAGATTATATATATATATATATATATATATATATATATATATTGTCATCCACAGACAGATCTGTTTCGTTCTATCAGAACTCTTCAGTGTGGCTAGACAGGCTAAATTCCCGAAGCTGGGATCGAAACCCGGTTGACTCAAACGCCAATATATATATATATATATATATATATATATATATATGCCGGATTTTGCAGAAAAAACGATCTCCACTCGGTTGGGTAACATTTTAAATGGTGACCTACCAAAAACCGAAACTATAAACCAAGCGTATCATGTTACTGCTTGCGCACTGGAAGAGAGATCGAATTCTGTCTACTCATGAACCAGCAGTTCTTCGATTATTTTACTACATTTAGTCTTAATGAAACTGCTTCTGAATCTGGACATAGATTTAATCTAGCATGTCATTTTGTAAAAATATATACCACTGTTAGACTCTTTCTACCCCTTTACACAGAACTTGGTTCATTAAGAACTTTGTAAAAGAAAGATTATATGATTCCAACACTTAAAGATAAAATGTGGTCCATAGAAATGGGGTAGAGGTGTTGTTGTCGACCTTAGTCCAGGGTGACCAGAAGGCTCCCTTTTCATTTGCTAAAAGTAAGGTAAAGTTGGCTACCTTTGTCGAGGGTGACCAGAAGGTTCCCTTTTCCATTGCTACTACACTGAGGCCGCTACTCCTTTCCTTGGATTGCTCCACCTACACCCTTGATATATACCTTATATTGTTGAGTGTTAAGCAAGAAAGCATCAAATATCATTTTTAAAGTCTTTGGTATTGAACCCAGGTCTCCCGGATGGTTGGCGGACACTCTATCCACTCGGCCAAGGAACCGACAACACTGAAAATGTCATTTTTATAGGGGAATTGTTGTCTGACAGGAATTACAAAGGTAAACTGAACCCACACGTACTGATGAAATTCATTCATATTAATTTGTTGAAGTTTGTTGGGACTAACAGCGCTGAAAATGATGCTGACTTAATCAACAAGATGACAGGTCAACAAAAATGGAATGGAATTTCGTATCGTAATTTTTTATCATCTAATCTGGCTGCCCGGTCAGCTGTGCCAACTGCATTTGTGTAAAGGAGTCAGACGCTACTCCCAACAAGTGATCTTGGTATGATACAAAAAAGTCTGATGGTGAGGCCCCAGTCCTAGAACTTTCGGGAATGCAAAATGCACTTTTATTGCCATTACTCCCCGGTCCACGCGGACCAGGAGTGGTAGTACCTGTTAGGGTTCTATTTTGGGGTCAAATAGAACTATCTAATAATTTACTGTATTTGAAACTGCGTGAAGACAAATCATTGAAATATAATAAAATTATCACTGAATGCAAACAGTAAAAACAATACTTGAATCCATTTGACTGTGTGCGAGTAGAAGTATTGATATTAGATAGCAATACTTGAAACTATTTAATTGTGTGCAAATAAAACTGTTAGTGTTAGATAGCAATACTTGAAACTTTTTGGAAATGTGCAAGTAGCAGCATTATTGTCAGATAGCAATACTTGAAACCCTTCAACTCAGTGGAAATAAAACTATTCGTGTGAGATAAGAATATTTGAAACCATTTAACTGTGTGCAAGCAAATGATTAATATCAAATAAGATTATCTCTGAATGAAAACAGTACAAACAATACTTGAAACAATTTAACTGTGTGCAAATAAAACTATTAATGTCTGATAACAATACTTTAAACCCTTTTCCTCTGTGTAAATAAAAATATTCGTATTAGAAAGCGATACTTGAGACCCTTTAACTGCATGTGAATAAAACTATTCGTGTTAAATAGCAATTCTTGAAACAATTTAACTGTGTATAAATAAAACTATTAGTGCCTGATAGTGATACTAGAAACCCTTTAACTGTGTGCAAACAAAACTATTTGTATCTGATAGCAATACCAGAAACCCTTTAACTGTGTGCAAACAAAACTATTTGTTTCTGATAGCAATACTAGAAACCCTTTAACTGTGTGCAAACAAAACTATTTGTATCTGATAGCAATACTAGAAACCCTTTAACTGTGTGCAAACAAAACTATTTGTATCTGATAGCAATACTAGAAACCCTTTAACTGTGTGCAAACAAAACTATTTGTATCTGATAGCAATACTAGAAACCCTTTAACTGTGTGCAAACAAAACTATTTGTATCTGATAGCAATACTAGAAACCCTTTAACTGTGTGCAAACAAAACTATTAGTGTCTGATAGCTATACTTGAAAACATTCACCACAGTGAAATGTACCATCTCTGAGTCAAACAGAACTATTCTATCATTCACTTGAAACCCCAGACTATTCATTAATATTAAATAGAATTATTTTTGTTTGATAGGAATACTTAAAACCATAAAATTGTGTGCAAACAAATGATTGATATCAAATTGAATTATTAGTATTAGATATCAATACTTGAAACCATTTATATGTGTGCAAATAAATACCAGATGGAATTATTAGTGCTGGATAACAATACATGAAGTCATTAAACTGTGTGCAAACAAATGAGCTTGGACTCGTTAAAAATGCTCCCTACAAGCTATGCGCTCATAAATAAATATATATATATATATATATATATTGAGCATTCCGGAAAATGAATTAACGGCTGCCACTTACATTATGCAAATTTCCTCAAACGAACTGAGCACTCCGGTATCTGATAGCGTAAAATGTAGAAAAAGAATTAATACATGTGCATTAAATTCCTCAACTGACGTTGGATCGCGGATTGGCTAAGAGGTATGTTATCGGTCTGACATAAAATCAGCTGGTTTCGATCGCAGCTTGAAGTATTTCTCGTGTCTAGCTACACTGAAAAGTTGTGATACAACGAAACACTCTGTCAGTGGATGGCGATATATATATATATATATATATATATATATATATATATAATTAATCTCGATGAGGATTCATATAATTCTCCAGGAGTGCTCGATATATGACAATGAATATATAAAAAAACTCATCCACACCAATTATATCTGTAATATAATTAGAAGAAAAATTCAACAGTACCTCATTTTACTTCTATGAATTTTTTTTTTCAGCGGGCTACGACTAGGTTGTCTGCCTCTTCACATAGCGGTAAAAAATGGATAGGCAAATACACAAGCATTGCACGTTAAAAGAAATATATATATATATATATATATATATATATATATATTTACCAACCCCTCTGCTCGGGCAGGATATGACACAATGTCAATTTTTAAGCAGAGTTTAACAGGTTTGAATTCAAAGTTTTCCTTCTCCTAAACTAGTTGCCTCACTAATATATATATATATATATATATATATATATATACAGAATTCGACATTAAATAACCAACAAAGGTTAATATGACATAAAACATTACCATCCAACCAGCCTAATCTAATTTAGATAAGTGATAAGCCTGGAGAAAGATTCTACCTCGATATTTCTGCGAAGGAAACTAGATACTAAGGGCACTTCAGTCTAAATATCACGCATGATTACTCCTGGAGACGAGTACCTCCACCACAAGCGCGTAAGTAAATGTTTCAAACGCATCTGAATTCAGCCCAGTCGGCTTGGGCTGTAGAATACACAGACTGCATCTCTACAGAAAGGTAAGACCCACCCACAACGAGTGTTCTTGATATGACATTAGACTATGATAACGAGGCTTCAGCCTTAGAGATTTGGAGAATGCAGAATACCCCTTCATTGCTATTACATCCTGGACCACTCTGTCTCAGAGTGGTAGCACCTGACAGGGTCCTATCTATAGGTATAATAGAATAAGCTGTGTGAAACAAATCACTGATATTAAATTGTGCTGTTTATTCACAATACTTAAAACCATTTAATTGTGAGCAAATAGTGCACTGACTCGTTTAAGAATATTATCAACAAAATTTGTTCACAAATCATATATATTTGATATATATGTATAAACTGGATAAGGCATTAAATAACCAATAATGGCTGATGTGCCATAAAACCCGACCAAACTAAATCATATATATGTAATATATATGTATAAAGAAGATTTGGCATTAAATTACCAACAATGGTTGATGTGCCATAAAACCCAACCAAACCAAATCATATATATGTAATATATATGTCTAAAGAGGATTTGGCATTCAATAACCAACAATGGTTGATGTACCACAAAACTCAACAAAACCAAATCATATATATTTAATATATATATATATAAAGAGGATTTGGCATTAAATAACCTATAAAGGTTGATATGCCATAAAACCTAACCAAACATTTGAACCTTATTAACCAATGCTTTAGTAAAATATATTGAGCGTAAATGTTCGATTACTTAAAAAATATTTTCCTACAGAAATTTTACTCTGTTTAAGAGTAAAATTTCTGTAATATGATACACTGTCATCATCATCATCATCATCAAGGCATGCCGACAGCACAGATTGTTTTGATTCTCTCTCGTCAGCCATCGCTATCGACAATTGCTTTTAATATATATAGACAACATCCATTGTTCTCACAGAGCCAATGCATGTAAGTTTTTGCTGGTTGGTCAACCCAGGTGCGTCCATATGTACGTGTTCACGTCTCTTATGAGTTCGTCCTTATCTCCACAGCCGTAACCTCATTTCACCTTTCTTTAATGACTTCTGAGATGGGAAGTAAGTGGTCATACAACTACTTTTTTTTAGTGTGCTGTTTTCAGGATTTGTTCGAAACTTCCTAGAGTTTTTCCCATCCCAATCGTTTTGTTAGAATCCCAGTAGCGTAACCATACAGTAGTACTGACACGTCTACAGCTTGAGACAATTCCCGTTTCTTTTTATGAAAGAGATCAGCTTTCCATATGGTCGATAACCTATCAACAGCATCCCCTACTTCGTGGACGGGTATATTGACATCGTTTTAAGTTGATGAGATATTGCTACCGCAACATATGGACCGGTTTACGAATTTTTCTGCCTTTCTATTTAATGAAGAGATAGTACCATCTTAATTTAGATAGATAGCTAGCTAGCTAGATAGATAGATTGGAATACTTATTTTGTGTAATTCATATTCTATTGTCCTCAACTCGTTTCATCCTTAGGTTATCAGAAAAAGAAAACTTTTGTAAGGAAAAGTTTGTTTTGCTTTTTTTCCTAAGTTTTTAAATGAATTTTTAGGTTTGTTGATATTCTATAAGAGAAGCGACTAAAACTGAACTGGTAACGCAGCATCTCCATTCACAGAATGAAGATTTTTTGAAGCGGATATCTAGTTGTCTTCAACAGATTAAGTATGATCTCTGCAATCGTCGACATCAAGCACAGAGATCTTCATTTGGAATATATATACAAAAGATATTCATTAAAATGAATATCTTTTATATATATATCCCAAAATTTACTTATTCAAATAATAAAATTTCCTAAGTTCAAATCTTTTTATTAAACTATTTTCATCTAAGCTCCTTGACATTTGAAAGATTTGCGGAGAGCTATCCAAAGATAGGAAAGATAGGTGCCTCTTATCTCCAACTTATGTCTTGCTTCTGTAGGGCAAGTTGTAGGTTATAAATAGTTTTACCGTCTCTCAGACATTGAGTGTTGCTTGTGGCAGATGATGGCGCCGTAGGTAATGAATGACTCTAATTATGGTATTTCCTCTGTAGAATTTAAGATCATTTCAAGACCTACGCTGCAATCTCTTTTGATTTATGGTACTTTCGAAATTAAGCCAAATGTCACCAATCTTTGGATTCTTTATTTCAAAACCCCACACAATTCTAAAATACAATGACCAACCGAAGTTTGCGAGAACTTCTTGTTAATATGGATGGTTAAGTGGAAACTATTGATTGCATAGGTGTAGATTTTGGTTGTAAAAATGATATAATGATATACATAGGATTGTATGATGTTCTACAAGAAGCAATTAAATACGGTCATCTTCCACATAGAAGAACTCGATGAGATTTCTAAGATCTTTGAGGGGGTGTCCTCGTCGTGTAATGGTTCAAGCGATGGACTGCGGAATCGTAGTACGCGAGTTCGTACTCCAGTCGTGCAATAGCACGTTCACTTTCGGGCAAATACCCATGGGAAAGGTATGAACCCCCTTATCCTCCCAGCTATGATTTAAATAGTACCTCAACTTTTCTTCTAGGAGAATGGCTTTCGCATTAAATAACCTAAAAAGAGTTGATATACCATTAAACAAAGAAACCAAACCAAACCTAAGATCTTTGAAGCCATTCTTCTTTTTAATCACAATCATATTCGACTCTTTGTAGTTTGGTTTAGTTTGGTTAATGGCAAATGGGTTATACAATATCAAAGCCATCCACCGTTTTCCACCTTGGTTTTGTAGGGTCCATCAGGTAAATGTTATTGGTTGGATCGCCTGGTCCCATGGTGCCTTCCCCAAAATAGTACATGCTTTGCAGGGCTGAGTTCATCGTGTAGCACCTAAGCGGCTTCAAAAAAGGAATACCGACAGAACCAATCAATTTTTTACGACGGCCGTTTAATAGTCTCAATTCGTGCATGGAAACCACTATAAAATAACACACGGTTATTTTATAGTTGGGTCCATGCACGAATCTGTCGGTATTCCTTTTTTGAAGCCGCTTAGGTGCTACGCGATGAACTCAGCCCTGCAAAGCATGTACTATTTTGGGGAACGCACCTTGGGACCAGGCGATCCAACCAATAACATTTACCTGATGCGAACGCCAGGTGGACCCTACAAAACCAAGGAGGAAGACCGTTGAATGCTTTGATATTGTACAACCCATATGCCATTAACCAAACTAAAGCAAACCACAAAGAATCGAATATGATTGTGATTAATAAGAAGAATGGCTTCAAAGATCTTAGAAATCTCATCGAGTCCTTGTATGTGGAAGATGACCCCACTATAAAATAACACAAGGCTATTTTATAGTGGGGTCCACTTGGCTTGGTAGAAAATCAGTTAGATACCAATACCAAAACCATGCTTCTGCAATAACAACAATGAAACAATTTATTCCATAGCGTGGGGTGGTAAGTGGGTTCATACATTTCCGAAGGGTATTCGTTCCAAATTAACGTGGTAGCTCGACTGCAGTTCGACTCACTTACTACAATGTCACAGCCCAGTACGTCAACTACAACGCTACAGAAACTCCTTCTTTGCGATATAACATGGATTGTTCCATTATACCGGATAGATTAACTCGTACACAATTCAACCAAGGCTGACAAATGCATACTTCACATGGTACAATGGTTAACTAGCGAGGCTAGAAGACTATTGGTAAATTATCTACATGGCACTCAGTGTCTCCACAGACCTTATGAATGAGCAAAAATGATGGAATAAGCATTATCAGAAGATGTTTTCTTTGGATTATTATTATTATTATTATTATTATTATTATTATTATTATTATTATTATTATTATCTACCGGACATTGGCATGATGGTTAAAGAGCTCACCAATGGCCCGGGAAACTAGTGACAGGTCGAGTCATACCAAAGACTCAAAAAATGGTACTTGGTGCCTCCTTGCTTAACACTCAGTATTATAAGGTACGGATCAAGGATAAAGGGAAGCAATCTAGGGAAAGGAGTAGCGCCCTCCCTTACACCTTGGTGTAGTAGTTATCGTAAAGAGGGCCTTCGGGTCACCCTCGACTATGGTCGCCAACTTTACTTTATTATTAAGCAATAGATAAACTAATAACAATATGAAGCAAAACCATCTTTTATTTAATTCTGGTTTATATAAAATGTACCTAAAGCAAACTAAATTAATTATTCAAATTAATTAACAAAAATAATGATATGGATGTGGTAATTTTGAGTTGCAAATTGGTTGCAATTTGGAACATTGAACCGTTATTGCTCTAACAAAAATCTCACTAAGTTGGGCAATTTTCAGCCGTTTTTTTGTAACACACACAAAAAAAAAAAATAATCCTCATTACAATCATATACTTTTCTTTTAACTCCTTCTTCCCCTCCGCTTCATTTATCATTTTCTTTTGTTTTTGTATTTTTTCTTTTTGTTTTCTTCATTTATTTTTTCATTCTTTAGTATAATCTCTTTTTTCCCTCGTCCACTTCACCGGTTTCTTTTTCGTTTTTTGATTTTTGTTCATTATCATCTCTTCCTCTTTCTCCCCTCTTTTTACTTCGTCTTCTGCTTTTGCATTTTTGTTGTTTTTTCTTTTTTTGGCTTTTTGTTGTTGTTGTTTGTTTTTTCAACTTATAGTCTGTCGAATTTGCTCGATGCCATGTCTGCTTGACAGGAGCTTGCAAACTATGACGGCTGACAGGGCACGGAATAATCTCAAATATTAGTCCCTGGAAAACTATATGGAATTAGCACCCTTACAGGAAGCTCACTTTGACCTTTTTTATTTAGCAGTAAATAAACAAATAACGAACAAGACCTTATTCCTTAAACAAAACTAAACAAAATTATTTAAATTAATGAGATTTTCTCCAGGTAATACGGAGGAAAATATTATGGAATAACGCAATAGTAAGGGAAGAAAAAATGGACTTCATTGACAAAAAATTAGAATTAACTTTATGTTTTTTTTTTGTTTTTTTTTTTGCATTCTTCGAAAGTCGGAATCCACTTATTATCATTATATAATCTTTTAGAGTTTTTCACATCAGCGTCAGCTGGTGGTTTTTCTCTGGAGTTTGAGTGACAGCAAATCTCCTCAAGTCTCCAGGACTCTTCTCAATATTTTGGCCGTCTTCAATAATGCTGTCGTTTGGGTGGTTTCCACTCGGCCGCCAACTTCCAAGTCCTCCAGTCCCTTTAATGATCCTTTTGTTACAGTGCCAACAGCACCAATGACAATTGATACATTCGTCACTTTCATGTTCCATAGTTTTTTTTCAATTCCCTAGCAAGGTTGCGGGACTTATCCTTCTTTTCATATTCTTTCAGTTTTATTCTGTGGTCAGCCGGATCAGCAAAGTCGACAATTTTGCAAGTTCTCTTTTCTTTTTGTTGATCATTATAATGTCTGGTCTTCTGGCCGAGATTAGGTGATCCGTCTGTATGTCAAAGTCCCATAGGAGTTTAAGAGTATCATTTGCTAGGACAGGTGCTTGGTTGTGCATATACCATTTTTTCGTATGGTCAAATTTAAATTTCTTACACATTATTATTATTATTATTATTATTTCTCTTTTGAGAGTTTTACACACTAGCGTTAGCTGATTGTTTTCCTCTGGAAAATTAGAATTAACTTTTTGGTCTTTTTTTTTTTTTTGCATTCCTCGAAAGTATGGATCCACTTATTAACATCATAAAAATCTTTTAGAGTTTTTCACATCAGCGTCAGCTGTTGGTTTTTCTCTGGAGTCTGAGTGACAGCCAGTCTCCTCAAGTTTCCAGGACTCTTCTCAGTATTCCTGCGTGATCTCAACAATGCTGTAGTTTGGATGATCTCCACTCTTCCTCTTTTTTCCATGTCTTCCAATCCCTGTACCAATTCTTTGATGATTGTACCAAGTGCACCAATTATAATTGGTATCACCGTCACTTTCATGTTCCATTGTTTTTTCACTTCTCTAGCAAGGTCCAGGTACTTATCTCTCTTTTCGCTTTCTTTTAGTTTTATCCCATGGTTAGCCGGAATGGCAAAGACCACTATTCAGCATGTTCTTTTTTGTTGTTGTTGTAGTTGTTGTTGTTGTCTATCACTTGATCTGATTGTCTGGCCGAGATTAGATGATACGTTTGTGTCTAAAAACATCCCAGATAATTTTCATTTTCTAGGACGGTATTATTATTATTATTATAGTTTTTCATATCAGTTCTAAACAATCGTTTTACACCAGAGCTGGAGCGACAGCAAGTCACCTCAGGTTTTCTGTTAACTTACCCAGTGAGATTTCCGCTGCTGAGCTCGGTCTTTTTATTTCTTATTCTTTCTTTTCCAACTTCTTTCCAGCTCGGTTTTGAGGTATTCATTTCTTACTTTTTCTTTCCAACTTTTTGACTTTCCAAATGATACGGATAAACTCGCACCACTTCCATATATGTACATAGACACAAAGTTTGGAGGTGCCCGTGGTGTAATGGTTATCGTCGTAGGATATGGACACGACGATACGAGTTCAAATCCTGGACCAGGCTTATTGCATTTCACATAGCACTAATACCCTAGGGAAAGGTATGAATCCAATTATTCTCCCTCCAGCTATGGGTAAATAGTAGGGCAGACTGGGTTCTACAGCCTTGGTGAGGAAACAAGTCTAGGAGAAGGAAAACTCTGAATTCAAACCTGTTAAACTCCACTTAAAAATTGATCTTGTGTCATATCCTGCCCGAGCGGAGGGGTTGGTAAATATGTATACACAAAGTCTGTACGTATACATACTCATGTAGTGGCTCAGTAGGCTGGGGCTGCTGAATACATTGACTGCATCTCTGCAGAGGAGTAAGACTCCCCACTCAACGATTGTTCTGGATATGACACTAAACAATCTGATAGTGAGGCTCCAGTAATGCTGGAGCTTTGGGGAATGCGGTGTACCCCTTTATTGCCATCACTCCGGTCCAGAGTGGTACCACTTGATAGGGTCTTATCTATATTTCAAATAACCCATTGGTTAGTTTGGTTTTATGGCATTTCAACCCTTATAGGTTATTTAATGCCAAATCCATTTTATGAAAATAGTTCTATTTCAAACAATTCAGTTTAGCATAAGCAGACAGTTTAAATGAAGGTACAGTTTAATTGTGAAGAACATTTCTATCGCAAGCTCTTCAGTTTAGTCAAGCAGTTCTCGTTCAGCTACTTCAGTTTAGTATTAGTACAGATTTTGTTTCCACACAGTTAAATGCCAAAACAGTTCTATATTAAACAATTCAGTTTAGTGGAAGTACAGTATCAATGTCAAAAAAAGAGTTCCATTTCAAATAATTCAGTTTAACATTAGCATGTAGTTTAAATGTATGTACGGTTTGATTGTCAAAAATATTTCTATTTCAAGCTCTTCAGTTTAGGCTAAAAATTCAGTTTATCATAAGTATGCCGTTAGTTCTATTTAACCCATAGATAGGGCCCTATCAGGTGCTACCACGCCGGGCCAGAGTGGACCTGGGAGTAATGGCAATGAAGTGGGGCTCCGCATTCCCCAAAGCCCCAGCATTACAGGAACCTCACCATCAGATTGTTTAGTGTCATATCCAGGACACTCGTTGGGGGAGAAGTGTACCCCTCTGCAGAAGTGTAATCGGTGTATACTACAGCCCTAGCTGATTGGGCAAATAGGTCAAATAGAATGAAACTATGTACTTATGCTAAACTGAATTGTTTGAAATAGGTCTGATTTTATATATATATATATATATATATATATATATATATATATGTGGCATTCAATTAGTTTCCTGACTTTTTATACAGGCATTTAAAATAGTCGTGGACTCTTGAAAATTCACTATGTTATTGCTATACATGTTATGAGATGACTGTCCAATTTTTATGATTTCAGGCTCAAATGAACAACTACAGCAGGAATTGGAATACACCCTACTAAAACCTGTTATAGCTGGTGAATTTCAAAAATGCAACATGGACGTGAGGAAGAACGATATGCAATAAAATTCTGTTTTAAACTTGGAAAAAATGCCACAGAAACGTATGGAATGCTTCAGACTGCTTTTGGACCATCTTGTATGAATCGAGCATCAGTTTTTGAGTGGCATAAGAGATTCAAGGAAGGCAGGGAGTCTGTGAGAGGTGATGAGAGATGTTGGAGGAGTAACGAAGTCAAAACACTGGAGTTGATTGGCCAAAGGACTAAGGTTAGGGTTTGGGTTACTATGTTGAGGTTTTAAGGGATTCAGGAAGAGATTCCGTCGGAAGAGGCCAGCACTCTTCAAATCGGGTCAGTGGCATTTCCACCAGGACAATACACCAGTCCACGACTCCATCCTTGTCACAGACTAATTGACACGCTCACGCAAGAGGACTTCCATGGGGCCTTCCAGAAGTTGTTGGAACAGTACAACAAGTGCATTGCAGCCAGAGGAGATTACTTCGAAGAGGACTAGAGTTTTATGTGTGTACTATCAATAAAAATGCCCATACGAAAAAAGTCTGGAAACTTATTTAATGACCCTCGTATATAAATATATATATATATATATGGATTTGGTAATAATAACTTACACTGCCATAAAAGCAAAGCAGACATTACAAAATCTCCCGGAGTCCGAATCTCAACTAACTGCTTTTTTTTTCCAAAATCACCCAAAATCCTCAGCCCATCGCTTCCGGGCATGACGTCATTCACATCCCCAGTCACATTTCCTATCCGTGGTTTTTATTATGACATCTGTGATTGTCATATCCTCCCCACTATAGCGTGACCACCTGCGCTCAATGTGTGCCCCTACCCGTGCACTAAGCTGAATAGTTCTAAGCCTAACTAAACCGAAAGATAAGATATAACCAACGAAAAATGATAATAAAAAAATCATTCCGCAATTATATAACACATCGAATGAAAATAATTCTATTTCTCATTAATCATTTGTTTGCACACAGTAAAAGTGTAACAAGTATTGCTATTTAACACTAGTTCTATTTAATACTATTCATTCTTTTGCGCTTAGTCAAAAGTTTCCAAGTATCGTTATGTAATACCAATAATTCAATTAAATATCAGTCATTTGTTTATGCTAAGTTAAATGATCAAATAGATCTATATCAAACAATTCTATAAGTAATTTGTTTTCACTCAGTTTATATGCCAAACAGTTCTTTTTGACCCATAGGTAGGATATTATCAGATACTACCGCACCGGTCCAAGTGGACCAGGGAGTAATGGCAATAAAGTGGCACTCACTATTCCCCAAATCTGTAAAACTTGAGCCTCGCTATCAGATAATTTCATGACTCTTTGTAGGCGTCTTACTCCTCTACAGAGATGCAGACGGTGTATTTTACGGTCCCTGCTGACTAGACTGGGTTTGTAGGATGGCTTCGGATGGTGGTATACTGTGTTCTGAGTGATAGGGGATCTAGACTTGTATGAACAAAAGGCTGCCAAGCGAGAGGGCGAAGGTAGGGTACATCCTTGTATTTTTTGAGTTTTTTTTTTTTGTTGTACAATGTCATATAACATAAATATTTTACGTGCTTCTTATTTTCTTGTTTCTGATTTTGTTTAGTCTCCTTTTTGTAGTTTCAATGGATATAAATTGGATTTACTTCCGGTGCACTCCTTTTACTTCCGGCATAATGACCACAATTCAATCATTATAATTCGGTCGTAATTATTTCTTCAAGTCTACCGTATCCAAATTTATCTTGTAAACTTTCTCTCCGGTGTTCATGTGAATACTTGAAGGTAATAATGACGACAATCGGACAATCTGATACTGGGTTCTTCTTCTTCTTCTTCTTCTTCTTCTTCTTCTTCTTCTTCTTCTTCTTCTTCTTCTTCTTCTTCTTCCTTTCTTGTTTGCTTGCTTCTTCTACTTTATAGCTTCTTCTCCAATTACTTCCGCTTCTTTATATCTTCCTTCTTCTTCTTCTTCTTCTTCTTCTTCTTCTTCTTCTTCTTCTTCTTCTTCTTTCTTTCTTTCTTTCTTTCTTGTTTGCTTGCTTCTTCTACTTTATAGCTTCTTCTCCAATTACTTCCGCTTCTTTATATCTTCCTTCTTCTTCTTCTTCTTCTTCTTCTTCTTCTTCTTCTTCTTCTTCTTCTTCTTTCTTTCTTTCTTTCTTTCTTTCTTGTTTGCTTGCTTCTTCTACTTTATAGCTTCTTCTCCAATTACTTCCGCTTCTTTATATCTTCCTTCTTCTTCTTCTTCTTCTTCTTCTTCTTCTTCTTCTTCTTCTTCTTCTTCTTCTTCTTCTTCTTCTTCTTCTTGATCATTTTCTTCATTATAACTACTTTATTTCCTTCTTTTTTCTTTCTTTCTTTCTTTCTTTCTTTCTTTCTTATTTATTATAAGTTCTTTTTATAACTTTTTCATTCTTTTTATTACAAATTTTTCTTCTTCTTCTTGTTCTTGTTCTTGTTCTTCTTCTTTATAACTTTTCTTGTTTCTTTTCTTTTTTCTTCTGTCTTCTTCTTCTTCATGGTATATTCTTTCTTTCTTTCTACTACTTATTCTTCATTTTCTTCTTCTTCTTCTTCTTCTTCTTCTTCTTCTTCTTCTTCTTCTTCTTCTTTATAGCTTGTTCTTCTTCTACTTCTCCTGCTTCATTATAACTTATTCGTCTACTTCTTCTTCATTATAACCTCTTTCTTTCTTTCTTTCTTTCTTCTTCTTTTTCTACTTTTTTTTCTTCTTCATTTTAACTTCTTCTTCTTCTTTCCTTATTCTTTATAACCAACATTTTCTTCGTCTTCATTACAACTTCATCTTCTTCTGTATAACTTCTTTATCTTCTTAATTATAATTTTTATTTATTTCTTTTTTCTTTCTTGCTTTCTTTCTTCATCTTCAATCTTCTACTTTTCCTTTTTCTTTCAATCCTTCTTCTTCTTCTTCTTCTTCTTCTTCTTCTTCTTCTTCTTCTTCAATACCCTTTTCAATTGCAATTTTTCTTTTCTCCAAAGCTGTAAAACAATCATTAAGTCTATAGAATCCGATCCACAGTTTAATTTTGCACATAGTTATGATAAGAAGAGATGGGTTCATGCCTTTCTAAATGGCAATAAGGTGAAGTGAAAAGAAACCGACGCGAAATTTTAAGGTGGTCCGTAAATTCCTCTTTTACAGCAGATAACCTTGCCGCTACCCCAGCACTTCAGATTATATCTTTTCGGTTGTAAATAACATTGATTAATTGATTTTCATCACCATGTCAATCCGTCTAAAAATATTTTAAGCCTACTCGTCCATTGTATGTTTATATTTACTTTTTTTGCACACGGTCCTATCGAATAAAAATAAATTTAAAACAGACCTAGTTTGATACAAAAGTAGCCCCATAACAGGTACAACTTCTCCCAGTCATAGCGGATCTGAAAATAAAGGGAATTAAAGGCTACTCGACAATCCCCATTGGTCCAGAACTGTAGTCTGACCATCAAATGCAGTTTAGTTTCGTATCCAAGACACCATTTTTTTGGGAAGGGTCTTTCTTCTCCGCAAGAAATACAGTCTACGTATTCTATGACCCACCAACAGTGATATGTAAATAACAGAAACAAATTCTCGTGGACAAATCAGGCAGTAAATGAATTGGGCATTTTAGGATTGTTGTCAGTGATAACAATATCCGAGAATCCAATTGCGGTCGTTAATACCTTCACCCGAACACAGTTGAGAAAGTTTACAAGATAAATTTGGATACGACTGACCTGGAGAGATAATTACAGCCGAATTAAATGTATGTAGTGTCACCATAATACAGGAAGTAAGAGGAGTGTTCCGATCGTAAATCCGATTTATATCCAGAGAAATATATACAAGACGTGCAATAATCTCCATTGAATAGAGCATGTTTTACGCTTTCTTGGAGAAGCTGGTTGTCTTTCTCTTTGTACTAATGCCCTTTGGAAAGGCATGAATCAATATTTCCTCATTAAACTGCATCCGATATTGAGAGAATGCAGAGTACTTTCTCATTATCCTTACCTTCGGATTCACTCTGAACTGTGCAGTAAATACTTTCTAGGGTCCGATCTATGGGTAAAATAGAACGTTTTAATAACTTACTAGAGATTACAATTATTACTTCTTTGAAACAATACAGCTATGTGCTAATTTTTCGTCTTGGATGGGAATACTTGATGAAATAGAATTACTGATATTAAGGAACAAGACTTGAAACTAATTAACTGTATGCAAACAAATGATCAATATTGAATAGAATTATTAGCGTTAAATAATAATACTTGCAGCCATTTAATTTTGTGCAAACAAATGATTGATATTAAATGGAATTATTAGTGTTAGATAATAATACCGGCAATCATTCAACTGTGTGCAAACAAATGGGTGATATTAAATAGAATTATTAGTGTTAAATATCAATGTTTGAAACGATTTAACTGTGCAAACAAATGATTAATATTAAATAGAATTATAAGCGTTAAATAATAATACTAGCAACCATTTGACTGTGTGCAAACAAATAATTAATATTATATAGAATTATTATTGTTAAGTCAACCGGCTCATTGGATTAGTGGGTAGAGTGTTCGCCAACGGTCCGGTAGACCTGGGTTCAATCCCAGGTCGTGTCATACCAAAGACTTTAAAAATGGTACTTGATACCTCCTTGCTTAACACTCAGCAATATAAGGTATGTATTAAGGGTAAAGTGGAGAAATCCAGGGAAAGGAGTAGCGCCCTCCCCGACACCTCGGTGTACTCGCTATTGAAACGGGAGACTTCTGGTCGCCCTCGACTACGGTCACTAACTTACTTACTTATTGTTAAATAATGATACTTACAACCATTTAACTGTGCAAACAAATGATTAATATTAAATAGAATAATAAGCGTTAAATAATAATACTTGCAACCATTTGACTGTGTGCAAACAAATAATTAATATTATATAGAATTATTATTGTTAAATAATGATACTTGCAACCATTTAACTGTGCAAACAAATGATTAATATTAAATAGAAAAATAAGCGTTAAATAATAATACTTGCAACCATTTGACTGTGTGCAAACAAATAATTAATATTATATAGAATTATTATTGTTAAATAATGATACTTGCAACCATTTAACTGTGTGCCAACAAATGATTAATATTAAATAGAATAATAAGCGTTAAATTAAGGCTTGGATTGATTTAAATGTATTTACATTATACATATGAAAACCGTATGATACCAGTAATGCTTCCATTAATTTCTGACCACAGACTATCCTCAGCTTTCTTATTTTCAGTGCATTTCTTCAATAAAATGATCCCAAAGGAAACATCACTGACGACCCATCCCGAAGCATCAACTAAGATGTATGGTATAAATTTCAATAAAATCATTAGCATTATACACAAAATAACCCTTGTTTGTTATTAACACTTGAATAATTCTTGAACTCTGAGAAACCTTTTTTGTTGATTTTTGAAAGAACGGCACATGAAATAAATGTAGTGATGCTGAAACTGATTATGAGAAAAAAATAAAAATTCTTTATTTAATCATCACTGTTTTCTTACTGTCCAAATCCTTTATTCTTTTAATGCAGATAATAAATGAACAGAGAAATATTGAAGTAGGGTTAAAGTCAGTGGTGTTGTATACTCATATAATAAATATGCATAATCATATCCACGCACAATAATAAAGACGAGCGAAGACTTGTTTAAACAAAATATACCTCTCACTTTATTTGAAAGGTTTGTGTGTGTGAGAGGGAGTTGGAGACCGAACAGAACTACAACATATTGACCCCCACTCTTATGGCCATCAACGTTGTGCCTTTCTCGTTCTCCTGATGCTCAATAGGGGGCCCAGGCTCTCGGGACATGTTCACATTCCAGCATCTTCTCACCAATTGGTCTGGTCTCCAGACTCCATCGGGGGTCCCGAGGGCCCCTTCTACTGGGCGGTGGCTTTCTCTACCACATCTTCTCGCCAACTTCTCTGGTCCCCAACTCACTGACTTCCTGTCCTCACCGAGTTATATAATAGTTCAATCGCCCACTCTATATCTTTGGAATGGCATGTTTGATCGCCATCAAGTGGAAATAACTGTCATGCAGTTCACAGGTCACTCTCTTCCGGTGCATCAGTCTATGAGTGTACCATGGGATTTTTACCTCGTCCTATTTTTTCAGCCAAGCCCGCCTACGCGATTTCTTCTCGTACCTGCCATCGGAATCTGTCATTTCCTTCCGGTGCATCACATTGGAATGGCATGTTTGGCCGGGTCGAAGGTCAATATACAACAAGCGCCCCTTCATTATCCTTACTCGCAAATTCACTCTCAAACGGGTGATTAATATCTTTTAGTGTATGGTTGGCCTAGTGGATAGAGTGTTTGCTAATGGACCGTGAGACCGGGGTTCAGTCCCAGGTCGCATCATATCAACGACTTTAAAAAATGGTACTTGATATCTCTTTGCTTAACACTCAGCAATATAAGGTACGTATCAAGGGTAAAGTGGAGCCATCCGAGGGAACGAGTAGCGCCCTCCCCTACACCTAAACTGGGCTGTTGAAAAGGAAGCATTCAGGTCGCCCTCGACTACGGTCACCAACTTTACTTACCATAGGAAAAATAATTTACTAATCATGTATTATTAGTTTTTTAAAGCCATACAGCTGTTTGAAAATTGTTTGTATTGGATAGGAATACTTAATAAATCTCTCCCTGACCCTCTCTTACCACCCGTCGCTATCGTCCATTGCTCTTGGGATGTCTTCAAGGATATATCCTGTATCGGCACGGAGCTGTTGTATAAAAGTTCTTGCTGGTCGTCCTGCTTTTGCTCGTCTAGGTGAAGAGGTCTACTGGAGTATATCACTTATGCGTTCACCCTTACTTCTCCAGCAGTGTCCCGCATGTCTGGTTCGTCTAACTTGGATAGTTTTCGTGATAGTTGGTAGGTGGCCCTACAGCTGCTGTTTTGTGGGTTGTTATATCCCGGGCTTGTTCTGTATTGCTCACAGCATTCTTGTATAATTGTTGTCCAGCTTTTTCTCCATACGTTTTGTTAGCGTTCATGTAGTGCATCCTTATAGCAGTATCGACACGGCTGCTGCTTAGAAAAACTGCCCTTCATTTTATCGGTCTGTTCTGACTTCCATATGACCGATAGATTGTTTTTAGCAGTACATGCCTTTGATAATCACGTGTTGATGTCTATCTCGGTTAATGAGACATTGCTTCCTAGGTAGGTGAACTTTTCCACTAGTTTCAGAGAGCTACCGTTTAATGTGGAGATGCCGTCTCTTTATTTAAAGCACATGTATTCCGTCTTGTCTGCGTTGACATGGAGACCTACGTGAGCAGCTGCTAGTTCCAGAATATGCAGTAGGGTTTCCGCTTGGGCTAGTGTATTTGCCAGAAGCGTTATATCATCGGCGTCCGTAATTATTTGTGTGGGGTATCTTCTGCTTATTTCTTTTGCCAGTTTAAAACCGTTATCTTTCATTATATCAACAGACGTTCTAAGCACGTAGTCTACGCAAAGGATAAACAGGTATTGGGATTCTGTGTCTCCTTACAGCACACCTGCTACAATGTCAAAGTAGTCTGTGTCTCCATCCGGGGAGTGTACGTTTACTTTCGTAGAATTACTAATATTACGGGGCAACACTCGAAACCATTTAACTGAGTGCTAACAACTGATTAATATTAAATAGGAGTATTATAGCTTGATAATAATACTTCACACTAATTAACTGTGTGCAAGCAAATGATTAATACTGAGTAGAATTAATAGTGTTAGATAACAATACTTGAAACCAGTGATCTGTGAGCTATCAAATGTGCTCTGACTCGTTTAAGAATTACATTACCTACAAACTATTCATTTACGATTTAAGAATATATATATATATATATATATATATATATTCTTAAATCGTAAATGAATAGTACCATTTTAAAGTCTTTGGTATCACGTGACCTGGGATTGAACCCAGGTCTCTCACATCATTGCCGAACACTAAGTACTAATAAGTATCAATAAGTAATAATAAATATCAATAAGTAATAATAAATATTAATAAGTATTACAATATATATATATATATATATATATATATATATATATATATATATATCATAGTTTATAATATACAAATCCTCTATTTTAAAAAATGCCCATGAGGTTATGATTACGTGGAAGCGTAACTCCAACTTGGGAAGACGTAGCCCTGGAGGTGACCGTGTCCTCCATAAGAGTCCAGATGTAACTCCAAGACACACCAATTTAAGTAGTCACGCGTTTATGATGACTAATTGATTTGGCATCGCTTTGGTGCAGTTTGGACCATTGGCTCAGTGGTAGAGTTTTGGCTCTGCATTCTGAGGTCACTGGTTCGATCTCCTATGGAGAAGATCATGATATACACTGCTGACAAAGTCGAAACACCAATCCAGAAGTTTCATATGTCACATGCTGTGCTTGCCGGATTTTCTGGTCTGGATAATTCAATTTAAAAAATATATCTTTGTATTCATAATCGAGTTTGGCATTAATTCAGGCACAAGAGTTGATATGCCATATAAAACAAAACAAACGTTAAAAAATTTATAGGTAAAAATGAACTGATAACTTGGATCTCTTGTTTTGGAAGGGCAACCGTTCTAGAAGGAAAACCCATATATTTAAAACTAAGAAATAGATTTCCGAGAGTTTTCTGACGTGTTCACTCTTGTTCTGGCAATTTTTACAATGACATGTTGCTCTTCTTTTGCCCAACATCGTAGTTGAGATGGGTGTTCTGCTGTATGGGCAACAGCAGTTTTTTTCTTATGATTTTGCCAAGGTCTGTGCTCAAATCCAGGCGCCGATTCATCTTTTTGTAAGACTGATCTATATCATAGCAGGGTACATTTAACACATTGGACACCAATAAGTATTCGCATTTAAAACTAATTAGTCTTGATAATTAGTAATAAGTATTAATAAGTATCAATATTTGATATATTGAATACTAATAAATATCAATAATTACTAATAAGTATTAAAAAGTATTAACATTTAACACATAGAAAGGACACCAATAAGTAATAACCTTTAACACAATACTAATAAGTATTGATAAATAATAGTTGCTGGCGACAGTACTCGAGAAGGCTCCCTTTTCAATAGCTACTACACCGATATGTAGGGGAGGGCGCTACTTCTTTACCTGAATTGCTTCACTTTATCCTTGTTACCTACCTTATATTGCTTAGTGTTAAGCAAAGACGTATCAAGTACCATTTTTAAAGTCTTCGGTATGACGTGACCTGGGATTGAAACCAGGTCTCCCAAATCATTGGCGAACACTAAGTACTAATAAGTATCAATAAGTAATAATCAATATCAATAAGTAATAATAAATATTAATAAGTATTACAATTTACCACATTTAATACTACTAAATATTAACAAGAATAACTAATTACTAATAAGCATTAACCGGTTAGAGTGTTCACCAATGGCCCGGGTTCAATCCCAGGTCGAGTCATACCAAAGACCTTAAAAATATACTTGGTGCCTCCTTGCTAAACACTCAGCATTATAAAAGTATCATGGGTAAAGTGGAGAAATCCAGGGAAAGGAGTAGCGCCCTTCCCTACACCTTGATGTAGTAGCTATCGAAAAGGGAGCCTTCGGGTCACCCTCGACTATAGTCGCCAACTTTACTTTTACTTCAATAAGCATTAATATTTACAGCATAGAAAGGACACAGATAAGAAGTAGTATTTAACACATTTAATGCCGAAAATATTAATAAGTACAAATACGTATCAATAAGTACTAATAATTATTAATAATTATTAACACATAGAACGGACTCTTATAAGTATTAACATTTAATACACTTAATAAGCATTAATAAAAAGTAAAAAGTTAGTGACCGTAGTCAAGCACGACCAGAAGGCTCCCTCTTCATTAACAACCCTCGATTGTTCCAATTTACCCTCGATACATACCTTATATTGCTGAGGGTTAAGCAAGGAGGTATCAAGTGCCATTTTTAATCTCTTTGATATGACGTAACCTGGGATTGAACCCAGGTCATCCGGACCATTGGCGAACCCTCTACCCACTAGGCCAATGAGCTGGTATTAATAATTACAAATAAATATTAATAAGTATTAACCTTTAACGCATTCAATACTTATGGGTCTCAATAAGTATTAATTAGTATTACAGTTTAACACATTTAATACTAATAAGTATGAACATTTAACACTTTTAACACTTAAAGTATTAACAAGAACTAATAATTATTGATAAGTACTAGCACATATTAATTAGCACTAATTAGTATTAATAAGTATACTAATAAGTAGTACCATGTCACACATTTAGTTCTAATAAATGTTAATAAGTACTTATAGATATTGATAAAGTATTAACATTTAACACATTTAATATTGATAACATTTAGGAAAAGTACTATTAAGTATTGATAAATATAAACATTTAACACATTTCTTTAATATTTTCATCATACAACGCGTGAAAGCACGTGCGATACCCTGCCCTCATCAGCCGCCAACCGGGGTAATAACACAGTTTCGTTAACTCAAGGTGGTACTGCCACCCCTGGCACTACCGAGCAGCTTTTGCCACCGGACAGGGTATTTAAAATACTAATATTAATAAGAATTAGTAAAAGTACTGTTAAGTATCAATAAATATTAACATTTAACAGACTTAATATTAGGCTTGGTTTTTAGGGTTTTATGGCATATCAACCTTTGTAGGTTATTTAACGCCAAATACATTTTTATGTAAATAATCTGTTCTATTGAAAACAGTTCAGTTTAGCATATGTACACAGTTTAATGGTCAAAAACATTTCTATTTCAAACTATTCAAGCAGTTATATGTAACAATTAAGTTAAGTGTGAATACAGTTTTAATGTCGAAAAACAGTTCTATTTCAAATAATTCAGTTAAGCATAAGCACGCAGTTTAAATGTAAGTATGGTTTAATTGTCAAAAACATTTCTATTTCAAGCTATTTAGTTTAATCAAATAATTCAGTTTAGCATACTATGCTGTTAGTTCTCCTATTTACCAACCCCTCCGCTCGGGCAGGAATTGACACAAGATCAATTTTTAAGCGGAGTTTAACAGGTTTGAATTCAGAGTTTTCCTTCTCCTAGACTAGTTTCCTAACCAAGGCTGAAGAACCCAGTCTGTCCTACTATTTACCCATAGCTGGAGGGAGAATAATTGGATTCATACCTTTCCCAAGTGCTATGTGAAATGCAATCAGTCTCGTCCAGGTTTGAACTCGTGTCGCCGTGTCTGTTTCCTTCGACGATAACCATTACACCACGGGCACCTCCATTGTTATGTATGCTGTTAGTTCTATTTAACCCATAGATAGGGCCCTATCTACTTCATATTAATAAGTAATAATTAGTACTAATCAGTGTTAGTAAGTACTAACATTAAACACATCGAAAGGACACTGGGTTTGAATCAACCTGTGAGTGTTATATTTTGACCTTCGACCCGGCCCAAAAATACTATTCAAAGGTGATGCACCGGAAGGAAGTGACACATTCCAATGGCCAGTAATCGAAAGAGATCGCGTGGGCGGATTAAGACTTATAATATGGGACAAGGTGAAGGTCCAACGGTGCCACTACAGTGATGCACCGGAAAGAGAGTGACCTCTGAACTGCATGACAGTTATTTCCGCTTGATGACGATTAAACATTCGATTTCAAAGATCCAGTGGGCGATCGTGTTGGCGTTGAATTATTATATAATTGAGTTGAGTTGGGTGCCAAAAGAGTTGCCAGTAGAATTCCAGACAGCTAGAGACCAGATGTGGTAGGGAAGGCCACACCCGATCAAGGGGGCCCTCGGAAACCCCCGATAGAGTTAGCCCTAGGCCTCCGGTTGAATATCAAGAGAACAAGAAAGACACAACGTGACGGTCATAAGTAGTGGAGGTCAAAATATGAAGTTTATGTTCGGTCTCCAGCACCCTCTCACACGCAACCCTTGAACAACCCTTTCGAACCCTTGCAATAAATTGAGAGGTAAAATATATGTCGTCAAAGAAGTATTCTTGCGTCATCCTTCCTGCGTCTTTCTCCACTCGTCTTTATTATTCATTGCGTCAAAATGAATATAACATGAGTAAAGACAACAAAATGCTGACTCTTCTCTCGATAGAGTTCAATAACTGGAACCTCAACACTACAAACAGTTTACTATCATACCGAGGATACTAATTAAGTTTTAAGTAAAGTCATAAAGCTGATTCTTTTTAATGCTTTAGAGGTGCTTGCGGTGTAATGGCTATCATTGAAGGAAATGGACACGGTGATCTAGGTTCAAATACTGTGCAAGGAAGCTTGTTTTTCATATAGCACTAAAACACTTGGAAAAAGTACGAATCCAACGATTCTTCCTCTAGCTATGGGTAATACAGTAGGGAAAACAGAGTTCTTTAATCTTGGTATGGCAACCGGTCAAGAAGAAAAACTCAAATCTATTCAAATCTATTAAAATCAAACCAATTAAAGTCTCCTTAAAAATTGACTTTATGTCACATTCTACTCATAAAATGCGGATGGTAAATACGTATAAAGTTGGTTTTTAGAGCTTGTTTTTGTTTTCTTTTACTGTTGCCGTATATAAGAAGAAATAAATAATTCAAAAATACAAAAATGTTTTTGATACGTCATTCGTTAGGAGAGTGTTGATTGGTTGATTGGATGTTTTAAATTATACCTCAAAGTTAGGGAGTCGCGTTCAATGTCCGTTTATGCTTTTGAATGTTTGTTTTTTTAGATATTTTTTCGAAAACAAATAATTTTTAAACGGATCCATTTGATCCATATCTGGGACCCTCACAATTACTCCCACTCAGAGTCACAGTGGAGTTGGCAGTAATGGCAATTAAGGAGTACTTCACACCTCCAAGATCACTAGCATTGGAACCTCACTGTGAGACACAGTTTAGGTTCATACCCAAAGGACCTTTTTTGAGGAATGTTACCACTCTCCAAGGGATTCAGTCTGCGTATGCTAATAACCACTGATGGAGTAGTGATTCAATTTTTAGTACAGTGATAATGTTTATTTTGGACAAAGTAGGTTTTCTGTTTGGTTTTGGGGTTTTTTTTTGTTTGTTATTTTCTGGGGGGGTGAGGGATGTATGTATATATTTGAAAAAAGTGCTCAGAGGTGCATTAGCCTCGGTTACGCGAGCTCAAAACTTGAACGAGGCTGTTTACTTAGAAAAGATATGAATCCATCGATTTTCCCTCAATATATGAGTAAATAATCGGGCAGAGTGGGCTCTTTAACCTTGATATGAAATCAATACAAAACACTTCATTCAAATTAGTTGCCGACCATAAAAGAGATTGGCTCTACCTGGCTAATTCTGCCCCAGACACACAACATAACTCAACGATTAAACAAGGTTATGGGACCATAAAGATACAAAAATAAGAAAAAAAAAATGCTTTTGATAGACCAATATATATGTCATTTGTTTGGTGGATGTTAAGTGTATCATACGGAAAATACCATCTAAGCGTAACAAATATCGATAGAAAGATTTGTATAAAATAATTGATTTTTTTTCCTTTGATCAGGTTAATTTCTTTCTCCTCAATAGATATTTTAGCTCTCTCTTGCATTTTATTTTGACGCCAAACAGAAGCGAGAAACGCGACTCATATACATCCTAAACGTTGGTGCAAAGGCATATAACTTAAAAAAACATTTTGTCAATCTATTTTCAGATAGTTTACTACCTGTATAATTGAATTTCATTTCACATTGCTGTAAGCCGTTTCCCAACCTATTTGAAAAGCAAAAGGTTCAGAGTGATTATAGCCGGGCATAAGACATTCACGTCTCCCATATAAAAGAAAGTATACTTTCAACCTTTAGGTTAGTCTTAAATCCACAGAATTTTCAAATTTATGGGCATTTTTTTCTTTTGATGAACTACTTGCATAAATCGTTTTGTTGTATATATATATATATATCTTTAAGAAAAAAACCAAAGACCGGTTAATTCATGATTATAAATTTATTTCGATCCCGTATTTTCAGTTTCTGGTGTGAACCAAAAATATGAAGAAGAAAATTAATACAGGACTTCTTCAGACCCAATGGATAATTAATTAAATTTAAATTTAAATTCAAATTTAAATTTAAAACCAGAATAAACACGTGGGGTGTAGGGGGACGAAATTTAGGAGTTACCTCCTCATTTTATTGAATTTCCGTTTTTATTTTAATTATATATATATATATATATATATATATATATATATATATATATATATATAAAGATAACTGAAATGGCCGTAGATAAAAGCTGTCTCTTCTTACACCAGCTATGAGTGAAATAATAGGTTAGACTAAGCTCTCCAACCAGGGTCGGGTAACCGGTCAAGGAATTCGAAAACTAGGAACATTACTCTGAATTCGAAAACTAGGAACATGACTTCAATTATTAAAACATATCAACCTTTGTGGGTTATTTAATTCAAAAGCTTACTTGGACCATATGGTGAACTGCTCAGAAGATTACGTGACATATCAACGTGCCGTTTCTCTGTTGAAAGGGTCATGATGTAATGACGGGATTCCGTAATCTTAGTAAGGCGACCCATCTAGGAAATGAAAAATCTGAATTCAAAACCTGAAAAATGTCGTTAAAAAAATAAGTGGCATATTGTAAGCCCCATTCTTCTCAGCACTAGATGCAGTTTAATGTGATAATCAGGGTACCAGCATTTTGGTGGGGGGTATTTAATCCCTCTCCAAAAGATGAAATCGGCATATTCCAAGCTCCACTCCAACATGGTGATTTACCCTTTTGGATTCAATATTCACTTCGCAGCTATGGGCTAAATAGTAGCACTACTGTTCTTCGACGAGGATGGCTTGGCATTAAATAACCTATAAAGTTTGAATGCCATTCAACGAAGAAACCAAACCAAATCAGTTTTCATTAGAAATAAAACCATTTGATAATGTAACAAAGACAAATTAATTTTGACATTTAATTTGTCTGCCAATTTATTTGTTCAAAATATTCCAAATAGAAAAGTCCAAAATTAGATATTCCTTTGTAAGAATCCCTTCAGATGACCCATGATTAACATATTAAGATATTTCACAAATTAAATCTTAATCTAAAACCGGTAAACTTTTAAAATGAATCTTGTCTGGTTAAATAAATGCCCAATATGTGTCCATTCTTTCAGTTGTACAAAGCTCTCACTGTCTGTCTGTCTGTCTCTGTCTCTGTCTGTCTCTGTCTCTCTCTCTCTTTCTCTTTCAAGCTTCAGTTTCTTATTCGGTTATCTTACTGGGTCTGTGTCCTGATTTAATACTTTCAAAATTTATAGTTTTACAACTCACTCAGTTTTATATTTATTTTGTCCGGCAAAGTCAGTATATATATATATATATATATAAAAATATATATATATATATATATATATATATATATATATATATATATATATATATATATATATATATAGTATTATTCGGTCCAGTTAAACCAGAGTTGGGAGTAATTCCTTCAGGACATCGAAATTAATATAAGCATTAATATTTCTCTTAAAAGTTAATTATCGAACTTAACATGAAAAGAAAATAAACCAAACAAATAAATAAAAAAGTTAAATTACCCGTAATTATAACTGACGGAAGAAATTTGAAAATAAAATAAATAGGTAAATAAAAAAAACGGAAATTCAATAAAACGAGGAGGTAACTCCTTAATCTCTTCCCCCTCCCCCTTCACCCCACGTGTCTATTCTGTTTTATTTATCCATTGGATCTGAAGAAGTCCTGTTATATTTTTCTTCGTATTTTTGGTTTACACCAAAAACTGAAAAACAGGATGGAAATAAATTTATAATCCTAAATTAACCGGTCTTTGGTTTTTTCTTCATGATATATATATATATATATATATATATATATATATATATATATATATATATATATATTATATAGGGTGTCTCAGAATAGATGCAAACCATTAATATGATGATGATTAATACTGAGACAAGCGCCATAGCCGTCATTTGGAATACGTCCTGTAAAAAATGCATCCTTTGAGCTAGAGACATCAAATTAATGACTTTCTTATTGTTATTATATCAGCTTCCAGAGCACGCAATTTTTCAAAAAGTTTTTATCTCAATAAATAATCCTTATCATATTAATGGGTTGCATCTATTTTGAGACAGTTTTGAATGATTTTATCTTTAAAGAAATAGTGACCCATAATATTTTTCTCTCTTATCCAAGGCATTGTGATCAAGAATTAATTGTTGTTATAGTATACTATTTTCAAATTTGAAACAAAAAGAACACAGCATTATTATTAGTCGAATTATTAGCAGTCACAAGGGTCCCATGTATATTGAGACACCCTATATATATATATATATATATATATATATATAGAGAGAGAGAGAGAGAGAGAGAGAGAGAGAGACTCAACGAGGTAGAAACTGTCAAAGATCTATCTATAGTTCAAATAGATCTGTTTAAAATGTATTTGTATTCGATGAAACCTCTTAAGAAACAACGGCCCAAAAAGATGTAAATATGAACGGACAAGATTACATTATTTCTAAACCTCTAAGCATAAAAAATCCCGATGGGTTGACAATGCTGTTAAAATCAATCAATCAATCAATCAATCAATATTTTGTTGTCTGCACAATAGCGGGTAGGAAACCACCCTTTTAAAGCTCATCGAGTAGGAAGCAATTTTGCTGTAAGCAAGTGACAAAAAATATACATCGTTCATCGTAAACAATATTTCCACCTTAACCAGAATGAATCCAAACCAATTTCTCCGTTTTTAATTTTCGTCAAGGATGTTTTTTTTATGTGGATGGAGGAATAGGTGAGTGGAGGAGGGATTGTTCAATTAGTCCGACATTTTTTAGCGGTTCTGATGTAAAATAGGAATGACAGGGAAAAAAAGGGGGAAAAAAAAAAGAAAACTTTGCTTCACATTTATTTGTTCGATGAAATACAAACATCATTCCAGAATTGGAAAAGGATTTGCTGTTTGGAATATTCATTATTATTATTGTTATTATTACTATTATTATCATTACGATTATTATTATTGTTGTTGTTGTTGTTAATTTTTATTTTTTGTTTATTAATTTATCTATTTATTTATTGTATCCAATCAACTTTTTGGCATGTAAGCACAATTTTGATAAAATAGGTACATGTACGCACACACACCCACGTTCGCTCGTGCGCGCACACACACACACACACACACACACACACACACACACACACACACACATAAGCGCGCACATTACTTGGCACACCGACTGTACAAATATGCACGTACACAGAAATACATACATATATTGAATCACACTTTCACAGTGTCTTGCGTATGACCCTAAAGTTCAACTGATGGTGAGGTTCCACTTCTGCAGTTTGGTGAATATGAAGAAAGGCTTCATTACCAAAATTCTTCTGTTCTCATCCGGATTGATAGAACCTGTTAGGGTCCTGTTTATCGATCAGATAAAACTGTTTAATCATTTACAATAGATTGTTATTTATAGTTATATCAAACCATACAGCTCTATTTTTTCTGTGTGTTTTATGGTATATTAGCCTTTGTAGGTTATTTAATGTCAAATCCGTTTTTATACAAAAAACAGTTCTATTTCAAACAATTCAGTTCATCATAAGTACACAGTTTAATTGCTTAAAATCATTTCTATTTCAAGCTATTCACTTAATTCAAATAGCTATAATTCAAACGATTCAGTTTACTATAAGTATAGTTTTTGTTTACACGCAGTTGAATGTCAAAACAGTTCTATTTCCAGCAATTTAGTTTAGCATAAGCACAGTTTCGATATCAAAAACAGTTCTATTTCAAACAATTCAGGTTAGTGTGTAAAAACAGTTCCATTTCAAGCAATTCAGTTTAGCATAAGTACACAGTTTAGTTCTATTTGACCCAAAGAGTAGACCTGGGAGTGATGAAAATGAAGTGGTACTCCGCATTCCCCAATGCTCCAGCATTACTGGAACCTCACCATCAGATTGCTTAGTGTCATATCCAGGACACTAAATTCGTAATTCGTTTCATCTCGAAAGCGATGTTAATATCTGTCGAGCGAAGTCTAATCTATCCGTTAAAATAAAACGGAATTTTTCCAAGCAAAGGTTGTGTCTGTACTTCAGTCTGGATGCACCACATGGACGCTGACAAAATGCATAAAGAAAAGGCTTGACGAGAACTATACAAGAAGGCTTCGAACTATTTTGAACAAATCTTGGAAGGAACACTCCACAAAACAGCAGTTGTACTGCTACTTACATCTTATGTCTAAAACCATTCAAGAGGCCCGTGGAAGACGACTGGAGAAGCAAGGACGAACTCATAAGTGACGTTCTTCTATGGACCCCTATACGGCCACTTACCTCCCATCTCAAAAAACCATCCCAGTAATATGAACAAGACACGTGGGAGACGACTGTAGAAGCAAGGACGAACTCATAAGTGACGTTCTCCTATCGACCCCGACACATGGAAGTGCAAGTGTTGGCTGACCAGAAAACCTATTTACATCAACTCTGTAAGGACACAGGATGTAAATTGAAAAACCTGCTGGGAGTTATGGATGATATGGACGGATGAAGTGAGAGAGTGGGAAATATGTGCTACCAGTGCAATATTCAGATGAGTCGTCATGAAGATGCCGTAAAACCAGCGAAAATGATTTGGGTAGTGGTATCAGAACTTCAAGTGAAGGCCTCAAGAATGTATAAAATATTTAAAATAGTGTTTGTTTGGGGGTTTGTTCTTTTGTTCGCTTTTTTGTTTGTTTGTTTGGTTGTTCTTTGCTTTTTTTTTTAATTTGCTGAGATGTTTTTCGTTGGTTTGGTTTTTTTTTTTTTGTTTTTATGGGTGTTTGTTTGTTTGTTTGTTTGTTTTTGCTTTTTTTTGTTTTGTTTTTGAGTGTCTATTTTTTCTCTCATTTTGTTTATTTTGTTTTCTTTTTTTTGCATTGTGAAATCAAATGCTGGATACGGCTTATGTTGTTATCTTTATTTACGTTCCAAATCCCAGAAGGAGAGTACTCTTAGTTAAGTGGCTGACGTGCTAGACTGTGATATCGGAGTAAGCGAGTTCGAACTCCCGTCGCATCTTTTACTTTCACATTTGGAGAAATATTCTTGGAAAAGGTTAAATAGTTCCACTACTGTTCTTTTACAAGAATGGTTTTAGCATCAAATAATCCATGAAGTTTGATATGTCATTAAACTGAGAAACCTAACCGAACATTATTAAATTTAATAGATATTTATTTATATCATCTGTTATTCCGATCATTTATGTCATAACAGATATTTATGCCTTCCTTTTATATTGATTGACAACAATTGCATTATTTTAAGAAGAGATAGAGATCATAGTCTTCGTAGATTGCCCTGTTTTGTTAAATGATTGACTGACTGATATATATATATATATATATATATATATATATATATATATATATATATAGGGACCAAAGGAAAATTAACGTTTCGTTCGTTGTTAAACTTCATTCTCCATACCGTCTGACTGCATAGTTTGGAACGAGCAGCCGCAGGCATAGGCCACTATGTTAATGCACACAAAACGAAATATATGTGCTATAATCAAACGGGGGACATCTCCACTCTAGAAGGAACCCCTCTTAAACTAATAGACAGATTCACTTACCTAGGAAGCAGCGTCGCATCAACCGAAAAGGACATCGACACGAGGTTAACGAAAGCATGGACAGCTATCAATAGGCTATCGATTATATGGAAATCAGACCTAACCGATAAAATGAAACTCAATTTCTTCCAGGCAACGGTCACATCGATACTGCTATACGGGTGCACTACATGGACGCTAACGAAACGGCTGGAGAAGAAGCTAGACGGCAATTACACAAGAATGCTGCGTGCAATCTTGAACAAGTCCTGGCGGCAACACCCCACAAGACACCAACTGTACAGCCACCTGCCCCCTATCACGAAAACGATTCAAGTTAGACGAATCAGACATGCAGGACACTGCTGGAGAAGCAGGGACGAGCTCATAAGAGATGTACTCTTATGGACCCCCATACATGGCCGTGCAAAAGCAGGACGACCAGCACGAACATATATTTAACAGCTATGTGAGGATACGGGATGTTGTCCTGAAGACCTGCCTAGGGCGATGAACGATAGGGAGGAGTGGCGAGAGAGGGTCAGGGATATCCGTGCTACCAGCCCGACATGATGATGATGATGATGATGATATGTATGTATCAGTCTGTTCACATCTATCAATCAATCTGTTTACATACATCTTGATATTAATTTGACACGAGACTTTCCAATTCATCTATCTATCTATCTATCTATCGCATTCTGTTCATATCTATCTATCTATCTGTTTTAAATATCGTTATACTCATTTTTCTATCGGTTCCCCCCCTCTCTCTCTCCCTCCCTCCCCCCCTCTCTCTCTCTCTCTGTATATATGTATATATATTTATATATCGATATATGTGTGTATACGTTTGTCAGTATTTATGTGTGTGCCCGTCAATTCAAATCCAAATATCGTCATTTTCGTTTTACACTGGATTTAACCATCAATTACTGTCAGTTAGTATCCTATTTACCAACCCCTATGCTCGGGCAGGATATGACACAAGGTCAATTTTTAAGCGAAGTTTAACAGGTTTGAATTCAGAGTTTTCCTTCTCCTAGACTAGTTGCCTCACCAAGGCTGAAGAACCTAGTCTGTCCTACTATTTACCCTTAGCTGGAGGGAGAATAATTGGATTCATACCTTTCCCAAGGGTATTAGTGTTATGTGAAATGCAATCAGTCTCGTCCAGGATTTGAACTCGTGTCGCCGTGTTCATTTCCTACGACGATAACAATTACACCACGGGCACCTCCACTGTCAGTTAGTATCTATCGATCTATCTATCTGTTGATATATTGTTATATTCATTTTTGTTTCCCTCTCTCTCTCACTCTCTCTCTCTTGCTATATATATATATATATATGTGTATACATTTTATATCTATCAATATATATATCTATATATGTGTGTGTGTGTGTCACTCTGCTCATAGGGATATATCTATGTTCATATATATATTGTTATTTTCGTTTTAGATAGGATTTTACTATCAAATACAGCCAGTTCGTATCTATCTTTCTTTCTATCTTAGTCCGTTCACATCCTTACATCTATATAAATACGGTCATATTCATTTCACACAAGATTTTTTCTATCTATCACAGTCAATTTGTATCTTTCAATCTACCTAACTATCAATCAATCTTTTCATATGTATTGTTATATTCACTTTATTCAAGTTTTTACTTTAATCATTCATCATCATGTCGCACCGCCTGCGCGGATATCCCTGACCGTCTCTCGCCATCTCTCCCTATCATTCATCGCCTCCGGCAGGTCTTCAGGGTTACATCCCGTGTCCTCACATAGCTGCTGTATGTAAGTTCGTGCTGGTCGTCCCACTCTTGCACATCCATGAGTGGGGGTCCACAGGAGTACATCGCTTATGAGCTCGTCCTTGCTTCTCCAGCAGTGTCCTGCGTGTCTGGTTCGTCGAACTTGTATAGTTTTTGTGATGGGGTCAAGTGTCCGTATAGTTGGAGTCTCGTGGGGTGTTGTCGCCAGGACTTAGCATCAAATCACTTCTTTTTATATAAACGAATGATTATCCACATTTTGGTAGACGCAAATTTTGCAATATCAAAGGAATCAACAAAATGCCCTAAATTCTAGTATAAAAAAATTATCAAATCAACAGAAATTACAAAATACGAACAAAACATGACGAATAAAAAATTGTAGCATAATCTAAACAATTCTCTTTCAGTGTAATCAGGTTAATGTGTTCAATAATCTTTGGGAACTGATCAAAAATCGATTAATTTCAACAAAACCTTCATTAGATTCCGGTTTTCTTTGATTCATCGTCTAATCAATTAAATTGGTGATTTTCTCTTGAATTGGTTTTCTTTAAGTGAACCAGGGAAGTGGAGTCACCTCTGTTTTGACTTCTCGAATTCTGAGGGAAATCCTCCTTTGTTAGAATATCAAATTAAGGTCACGTGATGCAGATTCAAATTTCTGATCTACTCTCCCCCTCTCTTCCCCCCTCTCTCTCTCCCTCTCTGTTTGATTTCTTTGTTTAACAGTAAATCAAGCTTCACAAGGTATATAATGCTAAAGTTATCCTTGTTGAAGAATAGCAATGATACTATTTAACTGGGAGGAAAAAGGAGTTCACCCCTTTTCCAAGGGCATTAGTCTAAAGTGAACGTGCAGCGACTAGAATTCGAACACGTTCACTTCGTGGCAGCAGTCCACTGGCATTACCTATCTATCTATCTATCTATCAATCTATCTATCTAGATAGATAGATGTTGGTTGGGTTTTATGGCATATCAATACTTGTAGATCATTTAAAACCAAATCCTGTTCATATGTATTTGTTTTATGAGTATGTGTCAGCGTGAGAGAGTTTTGTGTTTTCTATGGCACACCAACAATAGTTGGTTATTTAATCCTATTTACCCAACCCCTCCGATCGGACAGGATATGACACAAGATCAATTTTTAAGCGGAGTTTAACAGGTTTTAATTCAGAGTTTTCTTTCTCCTAGACTAGTTGCCTCACCAAGGCTGAAGAACCTAGTCTGCCCTACTATTTACCCATAGCTAGAGGGAGAATAATTGGATTCATACCTTTCCCAAGGGTATTAGTGCTATGTGAAATGTAATCAGTCTCTTCCAGGTTTGAACTCGTGTCGCATTTCCTACGACGATAACCATTACACCACGGACACCTCCCGTAGGTTATTTAATGCAAAATTCTGTTATACATATATTCATTTGTATGATTTGTAAGCGAATAGAAAGTGATTAGTATCTTAAACAAGCCAGAGCTCATTTGTTTATTCAGAGTTAAACGGTTTCAAGTATTTTTAATTCGTAATAATAATTCTATTTTGTATTAACCCTTTGTTTGATCAAATTTCTATGGGTTCACGTATTCTTATGTAATACTAACAATTTATTTTATCATTAATCATTTAAATGGTTATAGGGGTGTCCTCGTAATGTAATGGTTAAAGCGGTGGACTGTGGAATCGTAGTAGGCGAGTTCGTACTCCTGTCGCGTTATTACGTTCACTTTCGGACAAATACCCTTGGGAAACGTATGAACCCCTTTATCCTCCCAGCTATGCGTTAAATAGTACCACTACTGTTCTTCTAGGAGAATGGCTTTGGCGTTAAATAACCTACAAAGGTCGATATGCCATTAAACAAAGAAGCCAAACTAAACCATTAAATGGTTACATATATGATTTATAAATGAATAGATTTCTGAAAACACTAAAGATATAAATAAAAGGAGATAGGTTAATATATACAAATTGTACTAAAAATGTACTAAAACGTCCAGATAGATAGATAGATTGGTTGGTCGGTCGGGTTTTCTGGCATATCAACCTTTGCAAGTTTTTTAACGTCAAATCCACTTTTATGCAAATAGTTCTATTTGAAACAATTTAGCTTAGCATGAGTACACGGTTTAATTGTCAAAAACATTTCTATTTCAAGTTATTCAGTTTACTTAAATAGTTCTAATTCAGCTTAGTATAAGTACAGATTTTGCTTACATAAGTTAAATGTCAAAACAGTTCTATATTAAACAATTCAAATTAGTGTAAGTACAGTTGCAATGTCAAAACAGTTCCATTTCAAACAATTCAGTTTAGCATAAGCACGAAGTTTGAATGTAAGAACAGTTTCATTGTCAAAAACATTTCTATTTCAAGCTATTCAATTTATTCAAACAGCTTTAATTTAAACAATTCAGTTTAGCATAAGTATGCAGTTCTATTTAACCCGTAGATAGGGTCCTATCAGGTGCTACCATTCCGGGCCAGAGTGGACCGGGAAGCAATGGCTAGAGTATAAAACCAAACAAACAATGAAGGGCACGTTCTTAAAAAAAGTTCACTTATCAAAATCAATACATAGATTGAACACATCACGACGTCAATGACATTGAAATGTAAGAGGATAATGAAGAAAAGAAATCAATTCATTGATTTTAACGGCATGTCAAACCGTTTTATGTTATTTTATCCCTAAAGGTTAGTGAATCATGTTCATTGTACAATCATAGTTACATTATTTTTTAGTCGTTACTAAAGAATTCTTGCATGCAGTTATGTATATGATATCAGTTGCTAGAAATACAAATAATTAGCACACAGTTGTTTGGTTTCATGTATTCCTATCTAATAAAAAAAATTTGTCTTAATACAGGGTGGAACGATAAAATTGTCGCCCTAAAGAAAACAACGCTACAGTCTTTAATTGGAATCATTTTGAGATGAGGCTTCTTAATCTGAGAATTAATTTTTATTTATTGCAGACTTTTTGTCCTCATCTTGGTAGGGTTTTTTTTTTTTTTTTCTTCTTTCACTACGTTTCGACCAAATTTCACCTCTGGCCTCTTTCAGGTGATTTGCCGCGTCTTCGGATAGGAATGCTGAGTCTTGTAACCGTATCCCCAGTAATTACTGCCTTCCATAGTTGTTGTCTATCGCATCACGTTTTTGACCAAGTAAACCTCTGGTCGGCTTGGGTTGGATTTGAAACCGCTATCTTCTGACCATGCTCACCTGGAACCGTAGAGACTCAACGCCTCTATCCGCTGCGCCGAAGGGCGATCAAGGATGGATTTTTTGGTCTTATAAATCCTTATCTGGTCTTCCAGAGTCGGGTTCGTACCGAATTTTTGTACTTGTCTAATCTGAGAATTAATTTTTATTTATTGCGGACTTTTTGTCCTCGTCTTGGTAGTTTTTTGTTTTTTTTGTTTCTTCTTTCACTACGTTTCGGCCAAATTTCACCTCTGACCTTCTTCAGGTGATTTTACCGCGACCTCGGATAGGAATGCTGAGTCATGTAACCGTATCCCCAGTAATTACTGCCTTCCATAGTTGTTGTCTATCACAACACGTGAAAAAAAATTAACTACAGCTTTATTTTAAAACTTTTATTGAAAAAATCAATTCAGCTAACTTGATTATGTAGTAGAGCTGACATCTATTCAATGTAGCAGCTTTCAGCCTCAATCACCGCCTCGATACGGATCCGGAACTGGGAGCATGCCTTTTCCACAAGCGCCGGCGGGAGCTCGGCGAATACTCGGTGGATGGCAGCGATCAGGCTGGTTTTGGTGTTGTGGGAGGTCATGTTGGTGATCTTCTCGACGTATGACCAAACGAAGTAGTCCAGCGGGTTCAGGTCGGGGGAAGAGGGGAGCCTGAAGGACTTGATTAGCCTGAGGTTCTTTGTCTTCTCTGTCAAGATCTGGCTTGTCTGGCGTCTGTAAGACCAACACTTTAAGTCCTCCTTCACACATGCATTCACAGTTGTGTATGAGACGCCTAAATCTCTGGCAATCTGCCGAATAGGCCTCTGGGGAGTTGCATCAATGATTGCCTGGGCCTTTTCGATGAACTCCTTGGTCTTGGTCTTTCTGCCGGTGTCCTTCCGCTCCGCCGCCTCCAAAGGGTCGTCCGATGCGTTGAGCTGTGCCCTCAAGCGTTGAACCGTCCGGATTTGCATTTTGAGGGTGCTGGCAATGGTCCTGTTGTCATAACTTGGATCGGTAGAGAGCATGTGTTGTACAGCGGCGCATCTCCGATCTCGCTCGTTGAACATTGTGTCACTTTCAGACATGATAGAAGGCTCCTATCGCTCTTGGGATTTGTACACAACAGGCGAATTAGTAGATGGTCTGCAACAAAAAAAGAAAACCGGTTTTCATTAAACGGAAACGGAATCATGTCGTCTTTTCTAGGGCGACAATTTTATCGTTCAACCCTGTATAATTCCTTCGTTTGTATTACAGTTTCATTATCTTATTTTAATATCTGTGTTAATTTCTTAAATGTAACAAGAGTTTAAGTTGGAAATGTTTGGAAATGTCTATGGGAGTTATGCTAAGTGGTGTATATCGATTGTAAAGAATATTCTTTTATTTGTTTGTCTAGACAGTAGGGGCTGTCGAGGGATAAGACCATTGCTCCCAGGTCCACTCTGGCCCTGAATGTGGTGTTCATCGAGTGTAAAAACACTCTTTAACTTGTTGACTACTCTGCGACAAAGGTTTGGATTTAAGCCCGTTTGTATAACTTGATCCCAGGTTTTGTAGATATTTCTTCAGGCCTAAAAAGTCGACTGGTTCACCACAATGTATAGTTCTTATATATATATATATATATAGCCATCCACAGACAGACTGTTTATTTGTATCACAACTCTTCAGTATGGCTAGATACGTAGGATGCTTGAAGCTGGGGTCGAAACCCACCTAACTTTATGTTAGACTTAGTATCATACCGCTCAGCGAACAAGCGAACCACGTCAATTCGGGAATTATAAGGTATTAAGTAGTAGCTTTCGTTTTGTTTACATTTATACCGTACCGGATACCAGAGTGCTCAATTCGTTCGAAGAGCTTTGCATTATACAAGAGGCAGCCGTAAAAACACGAAGAAAAAAAAATTATACTGGACGTCCCGTATAAATTTTTTTTCTTCGTGTTTTTGGTTTACACCAGAAACTGAAAAACAGGATGGAAATAAATTTATAATCCTAAATTAACCGGTCTTTGGTTTTTTCTTAAAGAAATATATATATACATATATATACAAGGTCAGTCTCGGTAGTGATGGGACTGTAGGAGTTATGGGCGAAAGAGGAATCAACGGATTGTCATATCATCTGATATATCTTGGAAGTATATAACTATAATCTTAGCTTTCTACAACTATTGCATTTTTTCAATGTTTTTTCTTACTTCTCCTCTTTTTCAGGTCGTTACATAATGAACACTGAACACTGAATAAGCCTGAAACTTTTTATTTCCTAGAGAAAAACTCAGTCACAAACACTTGAAATGCTTTTCCCAGTGGAAAGATAACAATATGACGCTTACTGGAATTCTGAGCAGAACAAGAGATACAAAAAAAAGCCTCCTGATGTGAAAGATTGCTTCAAGGTGTATTGTGATATGATAGTATATAAAGAAAACGAACGGCTAATTTCTAAGGAAGAAGAGAGAGAAAAGAAAAAATGGGAAGAAAAAGGCTGATATAGAGTCTATGGGGGTGGGTAGTTAACCTCTGAGTGACTTAAGCCCGTGACCGGCTGATTGTGGGTCAGCCGGTCACGGCTGAATGACTGCGTAAGTTGAGGATGACTAGAGAAAACTGGGGAGTCTAAAGATCTTGTGCGCATGTGCAAAGACTTGGGAAGCGGATGTTCCTCCCACCGACACCAAGCGGAAGGGAGAGGACGACTCGTTTCAAGGAGTTGACTGCGAAACGTGATGAGGGAAAGACAGACAGCTGAATACCAGCCACGAAGCTGAAAGGAGACCAAAGTCAATTTTGGGGGTGCACTCCAGAGGGGGTCTTAGACTAGACGTGACCCAGCGAAAAAGCAAGTAAGAAATGCAACAGAAAACCTGAAAGAAATTCGAAGGTTTGTGTCTGCTCTCTCTTTCTGTTCTTTCTCTTTGTCTAGCTAACGCGGTCAACACAACTCAGCTTCCATACTCTCTTTCTTTCTCCCGGCGACAGCCTACAAACCTTTGGGTAGTTAAACAGTTTTTTGCATTCATCAACTTTTACAACGGTAGGGTCACAACGGCGTTCTAGAGGTACGAATGCCTAGGCGGTGCTGTTATGGTCTTCAGGAGAGTGAGACTTTCAAGAAGCAGGATTGTGTTCAACGTCAAACGGTTTAGACAGATGGTGTGTGGTGATCACTGGTTTATTTTTTGAATAATCAGAAATCAGCTGGACATGAAACTTGACTGTGTTTGGAAGATTTGGACACGAGGAATGTCTACGCAAGATTAGTGTCAAGACAATTGAAGAAACGATCAGAAGGAACCCGCGTAGATATGTGTCAAGTCACCAGACATGGATATTTGAGTACGCCGCGGAAAGTAGGCACCAGAGCAGTCAGTAGAAGTCTCTGACGTTGCCGAGGTCGAAAAAAAGCAAGACGAAGGCAAAAGTCAGTTATACTGATCACTTTCATCCACAGCGAATTCTCGCCACTAAGCCAGCCGATCAATCCGTAAGTCTACAAGAAATGCTTCGTAAAGTCATAACTGGTGATGAGACTTGGGTTTTTGAGTGCGCCGCGGAAACCAAGCGCCAGAGATGCGAGTGGAAGTCTCCGATGTCGTTAAAACCGAAGAAAGCAAGACAAAGTCAAAAGCCATGTTGATCACCTTTTTCGATATGAGAGACACTGTCCACAACGAGTTCTTGCCACCAAGTATAACGATCAATCAGTTAGTCAACATGGAGATCTTGCAGCTTATGCTTCGCTCAATGCACGAGAAAAGACGAGAGTAGAACAAATCGTAGCGGCTTCACCTCGACAATGATCCTGCACACAATATTCTGAGTATCACACAGTTCTTGGACGAGAACAATATAACCGTATTTGAAAAACCGACCTATTCACCATCTTAGATGTTTTTATTTTCTCAAAGATCGATTGGACCATGAAATGGACCCGTTCTGAAGGTGTGGAGGCCATAAACATAGCCGTAACGACAGAGGAGCAGGGCATCCCAGAATACTCGTCCCATCAGTGCGTAGAAGCGTGGCGGTGGATGAGAAAGTGCATTAGACTCGAGAAGGATTACTTTGAAAGGGAAACCATCAAGTTTGTTTTGGGGAATTGAAATAAATTGTTTGTGACACTATCCCATCATTTTTCATACACTTCTAGTATATACACATATCTATCTATCTATCTATCTATCTATCTATATTTATTTCCAAGACACACACACACGCACACACACACACACACACACACACACACATATATATATATATATATACACATATATATATAGGGAGGGTAAGCAGATGTCTACTTACTGTGAAGATCAATAGGAAAGAGACATGCTCTAAATTTGTCATTTGATATGAATTATGTTTGAGTGTCTATTTGTATTACATTAAGAAAATAATAATAATAACAACAATAATAATAATAATAATAATAATAATAATATACGGCAAATCCATAAACTTCCAAGATAAACTTCGTGATGCAATTTGACTCTATGATCTTTGGCGATAAAACTGAGTTTCAAGGGAGAAAACCTATCAAAAATTGATGATGATTAAATCGATCATTCATTTTCAGTGGATATTTTTAGGGACATTCGTTTGAAATTTATCGAAATTCCAAATCATTTTCAGACGACATCAACACCGGCGCTCATCATCTGATAATGTGTTTTGATCTAAAATTCAAAAAGTTTCCTTTATAAATAAAGAGTGGAGGGAAAAAGTTAAATCGTTCCGCGGACGGACATTTTTTTTTTAATGATTTTTGGATAGGACAATTCCTAATTTATAAAACCATTTGCGGATCGTATATCTATTTTGGCAATCTCTTCAAATTTTATGGGATAGAAATTGATCTTAAACTCAGGTAATTTTTTTAGTATTCTGCTGCCGTTAAGTAAGCGGTAAGACTTTTTCCTATCGAAAATTTATCAAAGAATCAACTGCATTAAATTACTTTCAAAAGGAAAAATATCATAAATCGCATATATATATATATATATATATATATATATAAGTGTCTGTGTATTTAATAACCTCTCCGAACTAACCAGATGTTGCCCAGTCGGCTGGGGCTGTAGAATACACCGACTGCATCTCACCAAACGTGTGTCCTGGATATAACTCTAAACAATCTGATGATGAGGTCCAGTAACCTCTCATTGCCATTGCTTCCAGGTCCACTCTAGCCAAGAGTAGTAGCACCTGATAGGGTCTTATCTATGGATCAAACAGAACTAAAATGCCTACTTACACTAAACTGAATTGTTTGAAACAGAACTGTTTTGACATTTAACTGAGAGTGGACAAAAATATACTTATACTAAATTGAATTGCTTGAATTGGAACTGTTTGACTAAACTGAATAGCTTGAAAAATAAATGTTTTTGACAATTATACTGTGTACTTACATTTAAACTGCGTACTTATGCTAAACTGAATTGTTTGAAATGGATCTGTTTTTGACATGGAAACTGTGCATACGCTAAAGTGAATTGTTTGAAATAAAACTGTTTGACTAAACTGAATTGCTTGAACCTCACCATCAGATTGTTTAGTATCATATCCAGAACACTCATGATGGGGGTCTTACCACTCTGCAGAGGCGCAGTCGTTGTATTTTATAGCCCCAGCCGATTGAGCAAGGCAACGAAAGGGTACTTCTCATTTCCCAAAGCTCCAGCCTTATCCAGAACACTCATGATGGGGGTCTTACCACTCTGCAGAAGTGCAGTCGTTGTATTTTATAACCCCAGCCGATTGAGCAAGGCAACGAAAGGGTACTCCTCATTTCCCAAAGCTCCAGCCTTATCCAGAGCACTCATCGGTGGGGTCTTACCACACTGCAAGGGTGCAGTCGGTGTATTCTACAACCGAAGCCGACTTGGCAAGTAACAAATATGATCATGATTGTCTTTGCCAATACTCATGGATGCTTTTTATGCAATTATGTGAAAAATTAGAGCTTATGATTATTGACAATACTATAACACTGGTCAACAACAAATTGGTTGTCAGCGTTTTTTAGCTGATTTAGGACGAATCTGATGCGCTGAATCCAAAAATCACATTGGTTTTGCTCAATCAGGTCAAGGTTTTGAGGTATGGTCACATTTTATTTTTAACGTTTTTGTTCACATTTACGCATATGTGGAGCATTTTAGAAAAGGTTCGTGGGGGTAAAATGCCATGTCGAATAATTGTTTTGATTGGAAATGATTATTTTAATGACAAGAAGTATTCAGTTCCGATAGTTCTGTGTGATTATGTCGAAAAGGGATCAGTTTGAAGTCATAAAATCATGTTTTCTGTGCATGTGGGATAGTAGAGACCGTGCTCAGCATAACACGAAGAAGGACTGGCCTTTGCGGGAGGAATTGGTGCCTTGCAAAGAAAGGAACGTCATCAACGACCCTCTGGTGGACAGAGACAGAATACTCTTCCCACCGCTGCACATCAAGCTCGGCTTAATCAAGCAGTTCACTAAGGCTCTGGACAAGGATGATGACTACTTCACTTACTTGTGCCAGGCTTTTCTAGGATTGCCCATGGAGAAGTTGAAAGCTGGCATCTTTGACGGTCCTCAGATCCGGTAGCTCATCAGAGATCCAGAGTTCAAAAACTCAATGAAAGAAGTGGAACAGGAAGCGTCGAAGGCATTTGTTCTGGTAGTGAAGAACTTTCTTGGCAACAATAGGGCAGGACCTACGCAGAACTTGTCAACAACATGCTGACTGCTTTCAGAAACCTAGGCTGCAATATGAGCGTCAAGATGCTCTACCTATTTTCACATATGGACCGGTTTCCTGAGAACCTGGGTTCAATGAGTGACGAGCAGGGGAAGAAATTCCATCAGGACCTAAAAGAGATGGAGACCAGTGTCGCTGGGACACAGTCACGATGGCTGACTACTGCTGGAATCTGAAGAGAGACCTCCCTGCCGCTGAGCATTCCAGGAGTTCGAAGAAACGGAAGTTCAAACCCTGAAGTTTGAACAATGGTGAAGCAACATGCAATCTACATGTACTTACAATTATCAATGCCCACCATTCAGTTTACAGTAATCGATGTTTCTATCAGGTAATCAATATATCTTGTTGGCAAAACATTTTTTTCTCTTAAAAAATTTTAGGATGATATGTGTTGACAAAAATCGGCTGATAATGCCACAAAAATGTAATCGATTTTGTCAAAAGATCTGATTTTTTTCAAACCAACCTCACAAAAAAAACCCTGACCTGATGGAGAGGAACAGATGCCATTTCCTGATTCAGCAGTGCAAAAATATCCTAAATCAGTAGTAGAAATCTACACAACATTCAAAAAATAAAATAATTGTCACCCAGTGTTATCTATCTATCTATCTGTGTGGAGGCATTTTAATTCTAGTTGATTATGGTAATATCTATGTTCTTGCACACGCGACTGCAGATGCTGTAAGCTCGAGTGGCTGGTTTATGGTGTTTAAAGTCCTAACGTCAAATTTTTTTTTTTTTTGTTAAAAATGTTTTTGCATCAAAATAAGTTGAATACTGGGTCCATGGAACATCAACAGAATACACTCCTTGTTTAAATATATTAAGGGTGATACGGTTTTTGATTAGACTCATGGTATGCTTTCGTTGGCTGATTTTTTCACTTATCATTTAACGCAACACTTAGAGATGAGTAACACTAGTTTCCTAACTGAACTATTTGATCCTGACCGTCGAGCCATGAATTTCTTTCAACCTGCACCTGGTGAAGCTCACCGTTGACTTGACTGTGGATTTATCCACTGTACTTTACATCCTGAAATCTAGACAACATTCAAAAAGTAAAAAATTGTTGCCCAGTGTTATATTATTTTACTGACAATACTAAAATAACAGAAACTAACAACAAGGGCAGTGGGCGTGATGGTTAAAGCGATGGGCTTAGGAATCATTATAAGAAAGTTCTAAATCCAGTCGCGCTTATACGTTCTTTCGGACAAATACTCTTGGGAAAGGTATGAACCCTCTTGTCCTCCAAGTTATGGGTTAAATTGCATCACTGCTGTTCTTCTAGAAATATGGCTTTGGCATTAAATAACTCCCGAAGATTGATATGCTATTAAACAACCAAACCAACAAGTGCAATTATAGGGACAAATCAACATGCCCTTTACAAGGAAACTGCCTAAAAACGTTGTATAAATATTTCTTTAACTACTATAGCGAGGCGTAAGGGGGGTGCTACTCCTTTCCGTGGTAATCATGTAATATAATATGTATATTTCTATGTGCAAATGCTCTATCTTTGATATTGGGGACAATACTGCAACATTTGGTCGTCCATTAACTCACCTTATGAGCTAGGAAGAACCATAAACCTCTTATATATATATATATATATATATATATATATATATATATATATATATATATATATATACAAAACATTAGAACACACACTAAAATGGACAAAAATATTAGACCACTCTCAAATATGGACAAAAATATTAGACTACACTCAAAAATGGACAAAAACATTAGACCACACTCAAAAATGGCCAAAAATATTAGGTCACTCTCAAAATGGACAAAAATATTAGACCACACTAAAAATGGACAAAAATATTAGGTCACTCTCAAAATGGACAAAAATATTAGACCACACTCAAAAATGGACAAAAATATTAGACTACACTCAAAAATAGACAAAATTATTAGGTCACACTCAAAATGGACAAAAATATTTGACCACACACAAAAATGGACAAAATTATTAGACACGACTCAAAAATGAAGAAAAAGATGTTGTTTACAATTTTTTAGATTATGAAAATCAAAGGTATGTAAAATAAGGCGTGAAGAGGATTAGATTTAAAGTATGAAGAAATTTCAATTAATTTTTTTATATGGGTATTAGCATTTATCCTTGATTTTAAAATTTTGTTTTGGTTGGTTGGTTGGTTGGTTGATTGGATTTTATAGCATATCAACCTTTGTAGGTTACTTAACGCCAAATCCATTTTTATGCGTTAATTCAGTTTAGCTCCCAGGTTAACTCAAGCCCGGAGTGGTAGCACCTGATAAGGGCCTTATCTATGGGTTAAACAGAACTAACGGCATACTTATGCTAAAATGAATTATTTGTCTAAACTGAATGGCTTGAAATAGAAATGTTTTTGACAATTAAACTGTAGTTACATTTAAACTGCGTGCTTAAGCTAAACGGACTTATTTGAAATGGAACCGTTTTTGACATTGAAACTGTACTTACACTAAACTGAATTGTTTAATATAGAACTCTTTTGACATTTAACTGTACAACCGCTTGACTAAACTGAATATCTTGAAATAGAAATGTTTTCACATTTAAACTGTGTACTTTTGCTAAACTGAATTGTTTGAAATAGAACTATTTTCATAAAAATGCATTTGGTGTTAAATAACCTACAAAGGTTGATGTCATAAAACCCAGCCAACCAATCAAATCAGTTTAGCATAAGTATGCAGTTAGTTCTATTTAACCCATAGATAGGGCCCAATCAGGTGCTACAATTCAGGGCCTGAGTGGACCTGGGAGCAATGGCAATGACGGAGTGCTCCGCATTCCATAAAGTTCCAGCAACATCAGCACCTTACCATCAGATTGTTTAGTGTCATATCCACTTATTGGCGGGGTTTTATCCTTCCGCAGAGATGCAATCGTTGTATTCTATAGCCCCAGCTGACTGGGCAATTACACTGGTTTACAAAGAAATTGAGGCAAGCACAAAAATACCCGTTTTTACCTAATTTGAGGGTGCTGAATTCAAATTTGAAATCCGTTTTTACTCATCACCTCTAATTATTTTTAGATATGCATAGTGTGCATTTTGTGCATATACGGTACATAAAGTCGTATATGAATTCAGGGTTAATTCTAATATTGTGAGACTTATGGCTAATTTTTTAGTTATTATGCACTAAATATAAGTGATAGCATTACATTGCATTACACACATATATATATATATATATATATATATATATATATATATATATATATATATATAGTTATATATCAAGACGGATTTTGACAGTTAAGGCAGCAGGTCTCAATCCACACTCTGGCAGTCATTGGAAGAGGTTGTCTCACAGGCGGCGCAGGAGGTTGGTGTCCCTCAACTATCGTGTTACACATCTTTTGGGTTACTAAATATTAGTATTAAGTTTTCAAATACACATTTAGTTTTACTTTGTTATATTTTCAGATTCTCCAATGGCTTCAAGCACGTCAAAATGTCAAGGAGACCTCAACAAGGCCAATTCTTTCTGCTACGTGTGTGGGGACTTCACAACAGTTGCGCAGCGTCGAACCATCACTTCCCTCCTCAGAAGCGCCTACTTTCACTATTTTGACTGTAAAATTGGTGATCACAACAAGTCTCGGGCTCCACACATCTGTTGTAAACCCTGCTACAATGGACGAACTGCATGGTTTAATGGCAAGAAAGCGGCTTTCAACTTTGCAGTCCCGATGGTTTGGAGAGAGACGCGAAACAACGCGGATAATTGTAAGATTCCACCAAGACATTACGAAGATGGAGAGCAACTATCAAGGCAAACGGAACCCCGGCATGATGGGGGACTTCTGCTGGATGTTCTTGCGTGACAAACCCGGAGGCAAAATACACCAGATCTCCTAAGAAAACACACTTTTGACTGTGGTATTATGAATTGTGTAATTGTGTCATCCAAGTATATTGATTCAATCTGTGTTCTTTATCTATCCTGTTTTATCTGTTATAAGCTGCTGCAACTCTTGAAATATGCACATATATTCTCTGTTTATACTAAAATGAGACTATTTAAAAGCCAGAAAACTAGAGCAAAACTATTTAAAAGCCAGAAAACTAGAGCAAAATTATTTATAAATTTGAATTCAGCACTCCCAAATTAACAAAAAACACCTATCTCCATTCTTGCCTCAGACCAAAAATTTATTTTTGTAAACCAGTGTTATCAGACTTTCTCTTTGTGCTTCATAGTAAAACCTTGGACGATGCATTCTTTACTCGTGCTTAATTTTTCGCTTTTTACCTTCTAATTGTTCTAATACTGCAAGGAACATCCACAAGAAATTTCAATATTCCTGATGTTAACGAAGTTTTCGTTTTTACTTCGCGAACAATTCTTCTCTTGAATTTTAGTGATAATGTTTTCTGGTCTGCCAGTCTGTTTTTTTGTTCCATTCTTATTTGACCTTTTATCTCCATGATTTTCCGTCTCTTTTCAGGGCTGTAGACTCGCCTTTCTCAAGTTCAGATTATCTGGTTCTTTTAACCATTTATGTTTTTAATATTTTAAGTATTACATTTTTAATAGCTTTTATATTACGTAGACTATATTCAATAAATCTTTCAATAAAATTAAGTCCTTTTTATCTTTAGTTTGGTATTACTTATATTTATGTCAAAAAGAAATTTTAAAATTTAGCATAAATGCTAATATACTCATAAAAAGGAATTAAAATTTCTTCTTATTTTAATTTAAATCTCATCTTTCATAGAACTGATTTTCATAATTTAAAAATTGTAAACAATATCTTTTTCATTTCTGAAGGTGGTCTTAGATTTTTTGTCCGGGGGTTTCTATATATATATATATATATAGAGAGAGAGAGAGAGAGAGAGATGAACCAGAAGAAAATGCTCTACATCAGAGTGGAAGAGCATATCTAAAAAACTAAAATATCCGTTATATAGAAATGATATAATCTTAAGTACGTTACCACAAAAGTGGATTATATAATCTTAAATCCGCTGCCATAAAAGTGGATTATATAATCTTAAGTCCGTTGCCATGAAAGCCGTTTATATAATCTTAAATCCGTTGCCATAAAAGTGGATTATATAATCTTAAATCCGTTGCCATAAAAGTGGATTATATAATCTTAAACCCGTTGCCATAAAAGTGGACTATATAATCGTAAGTCAGTTGCCATAAAAGTGGATATAATGTTTAAGTCCGTTGCCATAAAAGTGGATTATATAATCTTAAATCCGTTGCCATAAAAGTGGATTATATAAAATTATGTCCGTTGCCATAACAACCGTTAGAAAAAGATGGTGAGTTAATCGTATCAACGGGTTCAAAATTTGTCACGTGGGATGATGTTTGCTCACGTGTGACACACACGTAAAAAATTATTGATTATCGACTTTAGAAATCGGGAAAACAGACTAAATACAAGTAAAATACATTTTGTAATTAATCAGGTGGTAAGGGACACAAAAGAAATTTGTTGTTACATATATATACGCACACACACACACACACACACATATATATATATATATTTAAAGAGAGAGAGTCAGAGAGAGAGAGAGTCAGAGAGAGAGAGAGAGAGGGACAGAAGAGAATATTATTTGTATAGGAAAAGACTTCTTGTTTTATATCGTTGGGGCAATCTCTTTCTTTCTTTCTTCTTTTCTTACTTTCTTTCTTTCTTTCTTGTTTTGTTTTTCTCCACCTATTTGCTTTGATTGAAGTGGAAACATAGTTTCCATTTGTTTATTTTTTTCTGTTTTGCCAACATGTTTGTTTTTGTCGGAGTTTTAGTGAGTATCTCCGACCGTCTTCCACCATTTTTGCTAATTTCGTTTTGGGAGAGTTTTGTTTGTTTCTTGTATTCGATTTTTTAGATTTTTTTTTTTTGAGTCGTACTTTTAATCATTTTTCTTTCGCCTATCGAATACTTTTCCGTTTGTTTCAATCGAAAGTCATCATTATCTGGCTTTAAATCTCAACCTCGAAGACTCACCGAATTTTATCTTTGCCCGGCATCGACAAATTGGAGAACAATTATCAAATTTTACATCAGGTGTCTCACTTTTCGCCCCAGATATGTACTTTATGAACTATTTTTAAAACATTTGTTGCCTCTCTCTCTCTCTCTCTCTCTCTCTCTCTCTCTTCAAGGAACTGAAGTCTCTAATCTTTAAAAGTCATAGCATGAGCAAAATTATGACTATTTGAAAATTGTGGCTTTAATAAGTGAAAAACAAAGCAACAAAAAAAAAAAAACTCTCACGAGATGGCGTCTTCCGGGGTTCGTTTAGTTGTTACATAAAAGAACAATGAGGACACACACAGACAAACAAACAACGAGACAAAATGAATGGTGGTATATACAAAACACTCACTTGAAATCCTCTTCCTTCTTCTTTCCTCACTTCCTTGACTCCTCAAATGTCTATGCGACGGATCCGACCCCAAAAATTCCTTTCCTCATTACCAACTCCTTTTATCTTACCAGAACCTGAAGTTACCCCTACTTCTCGAGAGACCAGTTGTTCAGTAAAAAAAAATCCTGAGCTGTTGTGACCCCGTTTCTGTATAAATACCGGCCAAAAAGTCTGACTCATAAATTGACCTACCCTTGTGGCTCGTTCGGCAATTCCTCTCCCTGCCTCCTGCCGTCTTCCAGAAGATCAGACGCCATCATCTTTTTCCAGTCGCGAGCAGTGACGCAAGAGGTCAGCTTTTTCTTCTTAACTGTCCTTTTCAAGATTGCAGTTTTCCCTTAACTCTTCTGTTCTTCCAGGATTACCACAGGTAATTTACTCTCTACCGTCCATTCAAGGTAAAAGTTCACTTATCAACATCACGGGGACGTTGACGTGTTTAGCAGCCAGCCAAATACAACGAACACTCGGAGAAAAGTTTTGTCCACAAGCAGACGATACCGCTCGGACTACTGTTGACTTCATTAGCAGAGTAGCAACATATATCAACTCAGTTAACTGCCGAATCCCCTTCCGACACGTCGATTAGCTTGTTTCTACAATTCGACACGTCCAATTCTCCGGTCGTCTTCAAATACCTGGTTATATAGCGGCACTAACGATATTTCCAAGATCATCAAGAAACGCTATTGCCAAAACCTACTGGACAGCCGAGTCGACTCTTTCGACGCCACAAAAAATTTATCCAACTTCCGTTTTCTTGTATAGTTAGCAAAATAAAAGTTGGTATTTGAAATTTACCCATTGGCCTTTGTCATCCTTCCCTTGTCTGTATCACGTCATTCATTTCTAAAAGTTTGTGGGATCGACATATTTATCGGCCCCGCAAGAATCTCAACCTTCAGCCCAGTAGACTGATCCTGTAGTGGGGTCACCATTCACCTCGAGTGTCCTCTATATGACACAAAACAATCAGATGGTGAGGCACCAGTAACGCTGGAGCTTTGGAGAATGCGAAGTACCTCTTCATTGCCATAGATAGGACCTTATCTGGTGCTACCACTCTGGCTCAGAGTATACTTGGGAGCGATGTCAATGAAGAGGTACTCCACTTTCAACAGCCCTAGCCGACAGGGAAAAAAATTGTTTTGACATCAATATAAGAATAATAAGCAGAACTATAGAATATAAAGGCAATTTTTTTTAGTTAATATTTTGAAGATCTACCGGTAACTTTGATAACCACAAAAATTCAGATGTCCCAAAGCCCCAGCATTACTGGAGCCTCACCATCAGATTGTTTAATGTCATATCCAGAAGACTCTTGGATGTAGTTGGAGTATTTTACGGCCCAAGCTGACTGGTCTAATATTTTTTGTGTACTACAAGAGTTGTCTTACAATGATCTTTATTTACGTGACACACACTCATAAAAAAAGTATAATTCATTCATCTTAGAAATCAGGAACAGTCCAAATTCAGGTAAAATACATTTTGAGATCAATCAGGGAGTAAGAGGCGTTGAAGAAATCTGCTGTTAGATAGATTGATAGATAGATAGTATAGTGTAGAATATGTATATTGGTAAAACAATTAATTCTTATATGAACACGGGGGTGTCGTCGTGGTGTAATGGTTAAAGTGATGGACTGCAGAATCGTAGTACGCGAGTTCGTACTCCAGTCGCGCTATTACGTTCACTTTCGGGCAAATACCCTTGGGAAAGGTATGAACCCCCTAATCCTCCCAGCTATGGGTTAAATAGTATCACTACTGTTCTTCTACGAGAATAGCTTTGGCATTTAATTACCTACAAAGGTTGATATGCCATTAAATAAAGAAACCAAACCAAACCTTATATGAACCCGATTTCTTTACATCTAGGCATAAAATAACCCTAAACGCGTTGGCGTGCTTTGAAAATCAATCAATAAGTTAGAAAAATATTTGACAATATTATGGTATGTCATACTCGAACTCATGACGTAATGATTTGCAGGTTAACTGTAAGGTCAGCTGGAAGAGCGACATCACTCAAATATTTTTTAAATCCATTTACAAAGACTCGATCTGGTATCATTGCCTGTTTTGTGCGATTCCTTTGAATTGAGAATATCAACAGAAACTTTTTTACCCCTCTCTGAGAAGCACCCCCTACTCTCTCTCTCTCTCTCTCTCTCTTGTGTATACTTCGTATTTTCTCACATTTTTGGCAGGGTGGGGTGGGGAGAAATGTCTTTCAAAATCTACCGTTTTTTGTACAATTTTTACTTCGTTGTATACATTTGGTATGGAATGGTTTGCTGCCATTCTCTAAGGAACACGCACCTGGCCTCTGAATGCTCTTTTCTGTTTCTTTGATCGCAAAGATTGTGCAAGAAAGATGAACAAAAGTAAACATGTATTTACCATACCTGCTCACTGTAAGCAGGTTTCAACGCGAAGTCGTTTTTAAGAAAGGTAAGTTAGTAAAGCAAGAAGGAAGGAAGGAAGGAAGGACGGACGGACGGAGAAAAAGAAACGCGGAAAAAATGCTAAATAATACGAACAGGACGAAAAAAAAAAAAAAAAAAAACAATGCAGGAAAAAAGAATATTTGAAGCAAAGAAGGAAGAGTAAAAGGAGGAAAGAGAGAAATTAGTGAAGAAAAGGAAAGAAAAAGAAAACGTTCAGAATTGTAGAAAAAAACAAGAAAAAGAATGAAAGAAAAAACAAAGAAGAAAAAGAAATGAAAGAAAAATGAAAACCAAGAAAGTGAAAAAAGAAAAAAAGGGAAAGAAAGATTTTAAAAATCAAAAAAAGAAAGAAAAAAGAAAAAGAAAACAACGATCGACATAACCAAGAAAAAGAAAAAAGTAAAGGAAAAAAAGCAAATGAAAAGAAAGAAAGAAAGAAAGAAAGAAAGAAAAGCAAAACCAAGAAAGAGAACGAAGGAAAGGAAAAAAAGCAAAGAAAGAAAGAAAGAAAGATAAGCAAAACCAAAAGAAAGAAAGAAAGAAAAAAAGAAAGAAAAGCAAAACCAAGAAAGAGAAAGAAGGAAAGAGAAAAAAAGCAAAGAAAGAAGATAAGCAAAACCAAGTTAGAGAAAAAACGAAAGGGAAAAAGAGGAGACATAAAATTAAATTTAAAAAAATAAGGAAGAGAAATAAAAAAAGAAATTACAAGGAGTTTTTAGCACGAAGAAGGAAGGAAGGAAGGAAGGAAATAGAAAAATGGTAAATGATAGGAACGAGAAGAAAGAAAAGCGAAATAAGGATCAAAAGAAACAGAATGAAAGAAAATGAAGGAAAAAATCTTCTAAGTTAACTAAGTATGAGACAAGGCTAAAGTATTTGATGTTCCAAAATCATCATCCATCCACTTATTAAGCAGTTGCGATACAACAAAGACCAAACAAAAACACGTTTTCCATATCTATCTATCAATCTGTCTCTCTCAGCCTGTTTATATCTATCTATCTATCTATCTCGGCCTGTTTCTATCTATCTCGGCCTGTTTATATCTATCTATCTATCTATCTATCTATCTATCTATCTATCTCGGCCTGTTTCTATCTATCTCGGCCTGTTTATATCTATCTATCTATCTATCTATCTATCTATCTCGGCCTGTTACTATCTATCTATCTCTCTATCTATCTATGCCTGTTTATATCTATCTATCTATCTATCTATCTATCTCGGCCTGTTTCTATCTATCTATCTCGGCCTGTTTCTATCTATCTATCTATCTATCTATCTCGGCCTGAACTATCTATCTATCTCTCTATCTATCTATGCCTGTTTCTATCTATCTATCTATCTATCTATCATTTCGACCTGTTCATATCTATCTATCAATGTATCTATCTATCATAGCCTGTTTATTTCTATGTATCTGTCAATCTCGGCTTTTCCGTATCTATCTATCTATCTATCACATTATTCTTATCTCTTTATCGGACAATAGAAAAAATTAACGGATATATCACAGTGTCTTTTCAGTGGGTGTCCTATTTAATTCGACCAAACACTGACACTGACACTTAGATCAGTATTAAAATCATTGCAATTCTACACTCACTCCACTCGTACATCTATTGTTCTCACATACTCGTAAAACTACAGCACTCGACATTTAATGCACCTGCACAATCATTACACTTTTAAACTGACTGCACTTGCACGGTTTCTGCAGTCGTACAATCACTAAAGTCATACAATGACTTCATTTTAACAATCACTGCACTTGCAGTTATCAACTCACTTCACCTTTAAATGTACTGCCTTTGTCCAATCACTTACCCAGTCGGCTGGGGCTGTAAAATACACCGACTGCTTTTCTACAAAGAGGTTGGACACCCACCAACGAGTTACCTAGATATGACACAAAGTCATCGCAGCACACTTGGCTGTGGCTGTAGAATACACCGACTCCACCTCTGCAGAGATGTATGACCCACCTACTACGAGTGTCCTGCTTTTGACCCTAAACAATCTGATTGTGAGGTTGCAGTAATGCTGGAGCTTTGGGGAATGCAGATCACCATTTCATTGCCATCGCTCCCAGGTTTACTCTGGCCCGGAGTGGTAGCATTTGATAGGGTCCTATCTATGAGTCAAACAGAACAAAACTGTGTACTTATGCTAAACTGAACTGCTTGAAATAGGACTGTTTTGAAATTTAAACTACGTACTTATGCTAAACTGAATTGTTTAAAATAGAACTGTTTTGGACATTGAACATGTACTTTAAGTGAATTTAATTGTTTGAAATAGACCTGTTTTGCCATTTGATTGTGTGTAAACAAAACTATACTTATACTAAACAGAATTGTTTAAATTAGAACTGCTAGACTAAACTAAATAACTTGAAACAGAATTATTTTTGGCGATTAAATTGTGTACTTATGCTAAACTGAATTGTTTAAATAGAGTTGTTTATTATTTTAAAGTGGATTTGGCATTAAATAACCTACAAAGGTTGATATTCCATAAAACCCAAACAAACAAGCATGCACACATTGCATTTCTTACACATTTCCCCGTGAATCACCTTACCGACCCAGTCGTGTCTCGCCTAATACTCCCGCTGTGCTAATTTGCTGCAGTCGCTTATAATATGATTGATGGTTTCATCTATGTCACCACATAGCCTGCATTTGCTATTTTGTTGAGTCTTATCTATTCTCGCTTTGATATGATTGGTTCTTATGGCGCTGTCTTGTGCTGCTATCAGGAGAGGTTCTGTTTCTCTCTTAAAGTTTCCTTTTCTTAGCCATGTCCAAATTTTGTCGTGTGAGATATTGTTTATTAGTCGTTTAAGCCGCCCATAGAGTTCTTTTCCTACCCATTTTTATTTCCTAGTTATTGTCATTCTGTTGTTCATCGTGTTCTCAGTTTCGTTTCTGGTGGCTGTAATGAGTCCTCCTTCGTGTTTTTGTATATAGTCTTTGAGTCGTTGTATCGATGCGTCAACGCTGTCTTCAATGCTGGAAAGTCCTCTTCCTCCCTCTTTTCTTGAAACATAGTCTTTCAACGTCGTCTCTGGGATGTAATGCCTTATGCATTGTCATTAGTTTTCTTGTTCTTTGGTCCATTTGTTTAAGTTCGTCTCTGGTCCACTTCCGGAATATTTAACGAAAGGTACAGCCCATGTGTTTATTCCTTTGATAAGATTTCTGCTATTGAGTTTTGTCTCGAGTAGTTTTCTAGTTCTCCTGAGATATTCTTTCTGAATTTTTTCTTTCATTTGCTGTGTGCAAATATTTTGTATAAGAAAAGATTATTTGAAGAATAAAATAACTAATGTCAAAATAGCAAAACTTGAAACCATTTAACAAATACTTGATATTGAATAGAAATATTAGTGTTAGATATGAATACTTGCAACCATTTAACTGTGCTCAAAAAATGATTAATATTAAATGGAATTATTATTGTTTGATATGAATACATGAAACCCCTTAACTGTATGATAACAACTGATTAATATTGAATAGAATCATTAGGGTTTGATAAGAAAACTCACAGCTACTTAACTGTGTGCAAACAAAGGATTAATATCTAATAAAATTATTAATGTTAGATAGGAATACTTGAAACAATTTAACTGTGAGCAAGAAAATGACCTCTACCAACTTGTTTAAGAATAAAGTTACCGACAAATTATACACCTACAAATTATAAATATAAACATATAAAACAGGATCAAGCATTTAATAACCCACAAGGTTTGATCTGCTATAAAACACCAACAAACCAAGTAACAGATGTGTGTTTTGTTTGAGAACACAAATATTTATATTCTAATTTGCCAAAAGCCGGTAATTAATAATTAATTAAATGCATAAAACAATTCAAAAAAATGCACACAAACGAGAGGGAATGTATTCATTGGCTTAGAAAATTTTCAAATAATCTTTATCATTGGATATACCCAAACTAGGACTTCTCTTACAGCTAAAGTGAACGACTTATCAAATTCGAATTTGATATCCACATGTACTGCACCTATTTAAATAGCAATGGTTGGTTGGTTGGTTGGATTTTGTTGCATATCAACCTTTGTTGCTTATTTAACGCCAAACTTTTATACAAATAATCAGTTCTATTTCAATCAATTCAGTTGAGCATGAGTACACAGTTTTATTGTCAAAAACATTTCTATTTCAATCTATTCCGTTTATTCACACAGTTCTAATTCAAACAATTCAGTTTAGTATAAGTACAGATTTTGTTTACACAGTTAAATGTAAAAGTAATTCTATATTATACAATACAGTTTTGTGTAAGTACAGTTTCAATGTCAATTATCATGAGCACGCAGTTTAAATGTACGTTGAGTTTAATTGTCAAGAACATTTCTATTTCAAGCTATTCAGTTTAGTCAAACAGTTTAGCATAAGTATAAAGTTAGTTCTATTTGACCCATGGATAGAGCCTATTAGGTGCTACCACTCCTGGCCAGAGTAGACCGGGGAGCAATGGCAATGGATGTGTGTTCTGCATTCCACAAAGCTCCAGCATCACTGGAACGACACCATCAGATTGGGGAGGGGTCATACCTCTCTGCAGAGGTGCAATCGGTGTATTCTACAGCAACGAGAAACTCAATTTGTAAAATAATTAAGTTGGTTAATTAATTATATTTTATTTATTTGTTAAAATTGTAAGTTAGCTATTAACTTTGAATGTAAGTGTAGTTCCTCGCAATGGTCATACGCATGCACAGGCAACGACCAGGTTTACCACCTCACGTCAACGTTGGAGAAGACAGGATATTAACAATAAACAAATCAAGTCTTGTCAACCGGCGTAGGGAAATAAGAGTTTGTGACACGTGATGATTCTAGAAAGTATAATGCAATAAGTAATTGAAATACATCATATATAAAATTAGAGAATTCAAAAATTTATTAATTGTGTTTTGAAATCCACAGAAAGAGAAGTTGAATTTTTAGTTGACATGCGGGAGAAGTTGGCGCGCATATGGGTGGGGTAGCGGGAAGCGTGATTCTCTGATAAACCCTTACACGGTCTTCCTCTTTCCTCTTGTTTGCGTCGGACTGCTATAAAACTTAGACAGTCTGAATAACGACTTGCCGTATTCCAAAGAATATGAGTAGCTTGTTATTTCAGAATTTTAATATTCAAATCGGTGGGTAAGGTTTTTATTTCACGCTCACTAAATTTTTTTGTTGGTAGGTGTCCTCTTGGGGTACTGGTTAAAACACTGGACTGCGAAATGGAAATAAGCACGTTCGAACTCCAGTAGCGCGATTACGTTCACTTTAAAACACTTGGGATAGGTATGAACCTCCTTATCCTCCCAACTATGGGTTAAATAGTACCTCTACTGTTCTTCCAGATGGATGGCTTTGGCATTAAATAACCTACAAAGGTTGATATACCATTAAACAAAGAAACCAAACCTAGGCGCAACACAAATTTGACCAAGTCTTGATATTCGGTTATTTCTTAGGATTTTTCTTATTTTTATCCGTTTTCGTTGATTGATCTTAACGGCATGCCAAACAATGTTGAGTTATATGATGCCTAGAGATTAGGGAATCGCGTTCATGGTACATTTATATTTACATAAGTCTTTTTGTACTTAGGTATATGGTTTCAACCGGGCCATTGGCCAAATAAGTAGAATGTTCGCCAATAGCCTGGGAGACCAAGGTTCAATCCTTGGTCGAGTCATTCCAAATACTCAAAATAGGACTTGATGCCGCCTTGCTTAACACTCAACATTATAAGGTAATGATAAAGGATAAAGTAAGGCAATCAAGGGAATTGAGTTGCCCTCTCTCCTACATATTGGTGTAGTAACTATTGAAAAGGGAGATCACCAACTTTACTTGGTTTCAAGTATTCCTATCTAATACTTATAATCATATGGTTTCATGTTGGTGTTTCTATTTAGTAATAGTCATTTGTTGGCACAGAGTTACATGGTTCCAAGTAATTAATAGTGATCCATTTTAAACAATCGTACCTTCTAGAGACTATTTGTTATACAAATAAGTAAGTAATGTAATCAGACTTGACCAGGATTTGAACTCGTGTCACCGTGTCCACTTTCTACAATACACAACTAGCCCACATATGTGTACACTTATGTGTGTACATATTTGTGTGTGTATGTGTGTGTGTGGTTATAATGACGTGGAGATGTAAGTAGTAAAGTTGGCGACCGCTATCGAAGACCATCTGAATGCCTCCTTTTCCATAGCTACTACACCAAGGATTAGGCGGGGGCGCTACTCCTTTCCCTAGAGTACGCCATTCACCTTTAATCCGCACCTTATAATGCTAAGTGTTAGGCAAAAAGTTATCAAGTACCATTTTCTGAGTCTTTGGTATGACTCGACCTGGGATTGAACACAGATCTCAAGGTCGAATAGACAATCCTTTAGATATGTAATCCAAGGAAGAAATCCAAAGGGTAAGAGTATCCAATTTGAGGGCTGAGTGCCAACGGCTATTGATGTAAAAATTAATTTTGGATTAAGAATGCATCAACACTCAACGCGCAGAGCTAAAAAAAAATCCTTTTACATAGAAACAAAAAGAAAGAATTCACTTCCTTAGAGTGATTATAGATTTATTTCAGCAGATGAAAAATCAATATATATATACATATATATATATATATATATATATATATATATATATAGTAATTTGGGCGGGTATTTTCGAAAATTCTACAAACTTGCACACAGTTGTATGGTTTCAAGTATTCTTCTCTAATATGAATAATTATATTTACTTAGAGTAGAGTGTTCGCCAATGACCCAGGAGACCGTAGTTCAATATCTAGTTCGGGTTATACCAGACTCAAAAAATGTTACTTCATACCTCCTTGCTTAACACTCTGCATTATAAGGTGATGATCAAAGGTAGAGTGGAGTAACCTAGGTAAAGAAGTAGTGCCGTCCCCAACAATTAGGTGTAGTAGCTTTTGAAAAGGGAGCCTTCAGGTCAACTTGATATATAGTTTCAAGTAATTATTTCCATTTAAAAATTATTATTTGTTTGTACAGTTATATGGTTTCAACAAACTAATAATAATCCTTAGTAAACATAAGATAATGTATGTTTGCGTTCCTGTGTCTTTGAATCCATTTCATTTTCTCTCTCTCTCTCTCTACATATATATATAGAGAGAGATAGATAGATAGATAGATAGATAGATAGATAGATATTGCAACAGTGCGATATAACTTGGAGAGTGCTCAATATATGAGATAGAGCTATTATATGATGATAAATAAATGTATATTAGATTTATATATTTATTGCCATGAAAGTTTGTCTGCGACCTTTGGTTTCATATATATATATATATCAATCTGTCAGTCTGTCTCACTCTCCCTCCCTCTCTCTCTCTCTCTCTATATATATATATATATATATATATATATGTATATGTGTGTGTGTGTGTGTGTTTCTTTGTGTGTGAGCTTGTATCTATCTCATTTTTATATCTAATTGGGAAAGGTATGAACAACCTTACCCCATAAACAATGTGTGAAATACTATCACTGCTGTTCTTCAGGGATTGCTTTCGCATTAAATAACCCACGACGGTTGATATGTCACCAAACAAATACAAATACCAATATCTATATCTGTCTGTTACTATCTATCTATCTATCTATCTAATCAAAATCGCTGGTAAATATTCACCTGATCTGTAACGCTTTAAAATCAGACGCTAATTTAGAGCCGAAAATGGAATTATTAGAATTATTTTTAGTATTTTTCCAATAATGGCACTGAGAACCAGGGTTCGTTATGAGCGATTGTTTTTACTTTTAAATTTTTGTTTAGCGTAACTTTCGTGGGGTGAAAGAGTGAATGGACAAAAAATGATAAAAAAATAAAAACAAATACAAAAAACAACAAATGAATTATCATTTGTAAAATGGGTGTTAATTGGACGCGAAAGGTAAGAACAAAAATTTGGGGATTTTAAGGAAAGAAAATTTTGGAAGAGTTGAAAATAATGGTAGGGAATTAATCCTTTTGGGGATATTCTGAATTAACCAATCAGCGAAAGAAGAAAAAAGTGCCGTTGAAGAAGAAGAAGAAGAAGAAGAAGAAGAAGAAGAAGAAGAAGAAGAAGAAGAAGAAGAAGAAGAAGAAGAAGAAGAAGAAGAAGAAGAAGAAGAAGAAGAAGAAGAAGACACAGGGAGACAGGATAAAATTGAGAGGAAAAGAAACTAAAGAAGAGTTGATTAGAAAAAGAAGAGGGAAAGAATGAAAACGAGAACAAGAAAGACGAGGAAAAGAAAGACGAGGAAGAAGTCAAAAGGAAAGGGAATGAGAACAAGATGGTCGCGGGAAAAAAGACTTGTAATGGGATAAGAAGAATGAGAAGATGAAAAAAAAGTTCGAAAGTGGATTACAAGATGACAAGAAGCGGGAGATGATAAAGTAGTAGGAGGAGGAAAAAGAGAAGGAAGAGAACAAGAAAAATGAGTTGAGGAAAGAAAAAGAACAAAGAGTGAGAAAAGAAAAAGTAAGAGAAGGAGAAAAAGAAAAGGGGTGATGAGAAAAAAGAAACAACTGAAATGTGTGAACAACTGCGGTTAATTTAAGGAGAAATCATTTTTTTCTCTTTCTGAATAAAACAGTAAGAGAAAAAAAAATCAATTTCCCCAAAAATAAGCCACATCTTTTCCCTCATAGGAAAGTTCGTATGACGTTGACCAAAAGCTTTATTTTATACTAGCAGGGATACCCGGCGTTGCCCGTATATTATAACAAATTAACACCAATAATATACAATTTTTTTTTAATCAAAAAATAATTGGGGATGTCCACGTGGTGTAATGGTTAAAGCGATGGACTGCGGAATCGTAGTACGCGAGTTCGTACTCCAGTCGCGCTATTACGTTCACTTTCACCCTTGGGAAAGGTATGAAGCCCCTCATCCTTCCAGCTATGGGTTAAATAGTACCACTACTGTTCTTCTAGGAGAATGGCTTTGGCATTAAATAACCTAAAAAGAGTCGATGTGCCATTAAACAAAGAAACCAACCAACCATCAAAAAATAATTAAAAGAGGGACAATATTTATATCAATCAAATAACAATTGTCAAAATATAACTTCATAAGTTTAAATATGTTCTTCGATATTCAAAAATCCGACGAGGGTATATTTATAATGTACACACTTTTTTCTATTTTGATTAAATCATTGTTCATTTTTATAAAAGGATTTTACGATTAAAATTGTTTTTTAAGTCGATGTTTAAAAATATCTTTTTTTTTAAATCAATATTGAATGAAGTGTGTCAATTTGAAATTAATTAAAAAAAAAAAGAAAACAAGAAAAAAATTGCTCAGTCTGCTAGTCCTGTAGAATGTGCCGATTGCATCTCTGCAGAAGAGTTAAAATGTAACATATTGACCTTCGACCCAGCCGTCAATTAAGGAACAGATGCATCCGGTCGAAGATATCAGGGTATAACCTTGACTGTGGACGGGTTGAACTGGGTGCAGATGTGACGCCTACAAGAAGCAGGTGGAGGTCAAACAAGTATATAACCCAGTGCAACAGACAGGTTCAGTGAGTTGGAGTCAGTAAGTTGGAGATAAGATGCTATAGAGAGAACCAGCACCCAACAGAGGCCTATGGGCCCTCTGGACCCCCGATTGAGCAGCCCAGCAGAACGAGAAAGAAGTGCTGCTAAAGACAGAGGAATTTGGGGGTCAATATGTTTCAGTTTGTTCAGTCTCCAACTCACCTCTCACATATAACCCTTTCGTAACCCTTTCGCAACCATTTCGAATAAAGTGAGAGGTATATTTTTCTAAAGAAGTGTGTTCGTTCTTCATCATTGTTGTTGATTTAGTTTCCGCATGTATATGTGTATAGTTGTATATATCTGTGACTATGCAACAAAAACCTTCCAAACGACTGTCCTAGATTTGATACTTAACTGCATGTGATGATCAGGTGCCAGTCCTGAAGCTTTAGATAATTTGAAATGTTCCTTTATTGCAATTACTCCCAGGTTCACTCTGACCGGAGCAGTTATATATGTTAGTCCCATCCCATTGGACAAATAAAACTGTTTAACCATTTACCTGTGAACAAACAAATAACAGATCTTAATAATTACATAAAATTACATGACCGGACATTGGCACAATGGTTAGAGTGTTCGCCAATGGCTCGGGAGACCTGGGTTTAATCCTTGGTGCAGTAGCTATGGAAAAGGGAGCCTTTGGGTCACCCTCGACTAAGGTCACCAACTTTACTTACAACTTTACTTACTTAAAACTATTCAACTGTGTGCAAACAAATGATCAATTCTAAATGAATTATTTGTGTAAGATAGGAATACTTGGAACTACTTTAATTGTTTGCAAACAAATTAGCTTTGGCTTGTTTAAAACATTATCTACAAACTATTCCTTTTCAAATTATGTATATCTCATGTATATATAAACAAGATTTGGCGTTAAAGAACCAAGAAGGTTGATATGCCACAAAACTGGCCAACCCAACAAACCAAAGAGAAAAAAATGGATAAAACGGCTTTTAAAATATTTATTAAAAGCAAAAAAGAAAAAGAAAAAAAATGCGAGACTACATTTTTTATTTGCTATTATTTAGCTTCTAATTAAATAAATATTTTTGTAAATTTAACATCGACAATGTATTTATCATGAATTATTTCTTCCTATTTTAGTTCAATGTTATTTCAGATTCATAAAAGTATTTTACGCTTAAAATTGTTCACAGAGATTTAAAAAATCGTCAAAATTTGTAAATTCTTTAAGTGAGGACGAAAAGAAAGTGATTGTATTTCACAGAAAATGTTTGTACTTTTTCAAAATGATCCCTTTATTGCCCGTATATTAGAAATAAAGAAAGACCAATATGAAAATTCAGACACACTATTAAATAATATAATTAAAAATTATTGAAATATTATTATATAAATTATTATATAAATTGTTATATAAATTATTATATAAATTATCATTATATGTATATTATTAAATAAAGATATAACAGAAATAAAAAAAACGTGAAAAATTCAGAAACACTATTTGCAATTAAACTTCTTTTTGTTTTACAATTTATTAATGAAATTTTAAAAATTATTTGTCATTTTATTTGACTCCATTCATTAAAACAATAATAATTTTGAAAAGGGGAGTTTGATACGAAGTTTGTTTACATCATAATTAGCGAAAAGAAAAAAAAAACATTATTTTAAACAGTAAATTATTGTAAGTGTTTTAAGTGTAAAATTTAAAAAAATGAAAAAAAGATCGCATTTCATTATAAAATATTTCTAAAAATAAGTTCAAATCAAAAAATACTATGAAACTTCGTCAAAATCACAATTTTTAACGAAGAAATATGCACATATTGGGACTTTATTATTTGATGAATCGGTGAAGACAGTAAGTCAATTAGTTTGGCGACCAGACCAGTTTTTTGGAGACCAGACCAGATTGCAGATCGGAGAGTTTTGGAGACCCGTTGGTGACAAGATGCGATAGAGGAAGCCAGCACCCAGCAGAGTGGGTCCCCGGGCCTCCGGTTGAGCAAACCTGGAGAACGGGAAAGACACAGCGCTGATGGCCATAAGAGTGGGGGTCAATATGTTGCAGTTCTGTTCGGTCCCCAACTCCCTCTCACTCACAAACTTTTCAAATAAAGTGAGTGGTATATTTTTCTAAGAACTGTGTCTTCGTCTTTATAGTGTCGTTATGATTTTGCATGCATATGTGTTTGTATGGTTGGTCATGGCTATACAATAGTAGAAGTAACTAGTTTTTTTAAAGGGAGTTTTATTTTTCATGTGTTTTAACTATTCAACCTTTCTATAATATTACTCCCAGCGAATTTTTCACACAAGCGTTAGCTGATGGTCTTTCACAGGAGTAAAATGACATCTAGTCTCCTCAGGTCTCCAGAACTCTTCTCCATATTGTGACCGATCTTTGTTATGCAGTTGCTTGTACGGTCTCAGTTCGTCCTCCGATTTCCAAATCATCTAGTCCCCTTACAAAGCCTTTGGTAACGATTCCAAGTGCACCAATTATAATTAGTATCACCGTTACTTTCATGTTCCATAACTTTTTTAAATTTCTCTAGCAAGGTCTTATTATAAATAACTATTATTATTGCGAGTTTTTCTACTTAATCTAACTGGGCGATTTTCTTAGGAGCCTGAGAGACAGGTGTCCAAGACCCGTTTAAGTATTCTGGCTGACTTTAACACTGCTCTGATCTCCAGTTCTTATAGTCTCTTTTCCAGGCCTTTGAGGACTGTTCCAAGTGCTACAACTAAAATTGGTGTCACTTTCACCTTAACGTACCACAGCTTTTTAAAATTTCTCTGGTAAGAATCTGTTTGTTTTCTTTTTATTTTCACTCAGGGGTCCGCTGTAACATTAAATCCACTAGCTCCCCCAGTCTTTTCCCGTTTGTTTCTTTTTTTTTTAGTTTTCTTCTGACTGCTACAATTTTAATAGATGTTTCCGTCACTTTAATGCTTTTTTTATCTCTCAAGCAAGCTCCTGGTATTCGTTCGGTTTTCTCCTATTTACCAACCCCTCCGCTCGGGCAATTTTTAAGCGGAGTTTAACAAGTTTAAATTCTGAATTTTCCTTCTCCTAGACTAGTTGCCTCACCAAGGCTGAAGAACTCAGTCTGTCCTACTATTTACCCATAGCTGGAGGGAGAATTATTGGATTCATACCTTTCCCAAGGGTATTAGTGCTATGTGAAATGCAATCATTCTCGTCCAGGATTTGAACTCGAATCGCCGTATTCATTTCCTACGACGGGCACCTCCGTATTTATTCGGTTTCCTGGTTTCTTTTACTTTCACTTAGAGTTTTTGACACAGTGAAGTGTGCGTGTTAATGAGTCTTTTCCTCATTACCTAAAATTAGGTCCTGTATTGTCTGTGATTTGTTGACCTCTAAAATTTTCAGATAATTTTGGGTGTTTCCTCGGAAAGTTTCTGACTTGTCCATATACCATTTGTTTGAATGGTCCACGTTTTGTCTCTTGCACAAATCCCAACATATCACCCTTCCAACCCATTCTAGTAATCATTTTGAGCTAGTTTCCTGCATTCGCTATTTATATATTTAACTGTTTCATTTTTTGCCAACACATAGTCTACAATTGATACTCTGCTGCGTAATATATACAGGTCATACCATGTGTAATTTCCTTTGTTTATCGCTTGAAGTATGCATAGAATTGGGGGTTTTCTTCCCCCAAAATGTTTCGGCTGATGAGTCCTGCAGCTTTCTTCGGGTGTTTCTTGTCGAAATTGAAAGCCTACACGAAACTTAAAACCGAATCGAACCAATTATTTAACCCCTCGGGTAAATTGCTGTATTTCCATTAACCATAACCGGGAACATACATTAAAAATTCTTCGTTATTAATCGGTTGTCAGGATTGAACTTGCAACCTCCAGATGATTTCAGCTAGAAGTTCTTTAACCAAACCCCTATATCTGTTACACCATATCGATGATACTAGCCGCTGCAATCAATTTCACTTTGCTCTTTTTGTATATTCTTCAAGTCCCTGAACAGCTGTTATTATGCAATCCTAATTTCTGGCGAAACTTCATTCTCTTTCATCTCTTGTTACTCGGAATCTGTCCATGTCATCTTTCAGATGTAAGGCCTAATGTATCGTCATCAATTTCCTTTTCATTGTGAGAATATTATTTACTTGTTTTGACTCGTCCCTCCGATAGTATAAAACGACGTAGAGTGTTACATAGCCCTCACGGGTGATGCAAAACCCTGGTACTTATCGACTTGTAGAATGTAGGTAAGGAACAGAAAACAAATGCTCTCTTAAACGTTTTTCATTTCTCACAGAATTCATTCCACCAGACTAACACTTCAATTAGTACCAGTAAAACTAAAGTTTCTGCAGCAAACTAGACAATTTGAGATTTCATGAGTTGAAATTACCCACATATAGTCAACTTAAATTGATTTAAAAAAAAAAACGCTGAAAACTAAACACAAACACTTGAAAAAAAAAAAAAAGAAAAAACATAAAATCCGAAACTTTTTTCTTACTAAGAAAATAATTTCTTTTTTTAGAGATGGTCAAAATAAATTTGTTCTCACGGACTGGTTATTTGAGGGGGGAATTTTGAAGGAACGAGAAATCTTTGCTGAAGGAAAATTTTATTTTCTGTTTGTTGTTTGGTTATTTAATACCAAATCCTTTTTTTACATATATATGAAAAATATGTGATTAGTAAATACATTTTGTAGATACACACAGTTAAATGATCAAACACTTCTATTTCTGACAATTCAATTTAGCATAACTCAACAATGTTAAATGGTTGTAAGTATTGCTATGTATTACTAACAATACAACTAGATATAAGGCATTTGTTTACACAGTTAACTGATCAAACAGTTCTTTTTCTAACTATTCAGTGTAGTATAAGTCATTTTTGGATACTATTTAAATGTCAAATATTTGAGCCATGGGTAGTAACCTATCAGGTGCTACCACTCTGATGATAGGATAAGATTTCCACTGCTTCCAACAGGTCTACTCTGCATACGTTGCCACATATCCATCGCTAGGGAACTTTTTCAAGAGTAATGTAAGCAGATAAAAAGAATGTAAAAGAAATATTTGTACATCATGTTATTATTGTGGCCAAAGCTTGTACAACGCGAATACCACTCTCTGAGTCTTCATGATCATAATCTAGTGACAAGCTAAAGCAAAATAACCAGCAATAACGCGCTACAAGTATTATATCAGGGTTTTCTTCGACTATTTGGATAACTTGACAGAGAAAAAAACATTCAATATTCCCAGGAATTATGTGCTAGATAGAAAAAAGTTTCCTCCACCTTTGAACAAGTCTTATTCTTCATACTACCGGATGTCTACCTGTAATATAATGGCCGAGGGATTTCGTTTTATATATCTTGCCTTTCGGTTTAGTTAAGCTGAAAACCTTTCGGCTCAGTGCATGGGTTAGTTAGGTGCAAACATGAGCGCAGGTGTTCACGCGCGCGCGGAGAGGATGTGTCATTCAAAGATGTCAAAATAAAAATCCCAGATAGGAATTGGGACCAGTTGATGGGTGACGTCATGCACCGGAAGCGTGCGCAGAGGATTTGAGAGAAGTCAGTGAGTTGAGTTTTAGCGTCCGAGGTAGACGGTTGACTTTCGGAGCTCGCCGAGGCCTTGCGGCGGGTGCTGCACGTGTGGTGGTGGTGGTAGGGGGCAGATGGAAAAGTCAGCATAAAAAGATTGTGTATCACTCTCCTTATTTCGAAAAACCTTTTAACTCAAAGGTAATAAAAAGTTTTGTACCTGAACTAAGAAGTCGTAAGTGTTTTTCATGTTTCGGGATTCCTATGTTATCTATATGTGAGTTATGAACATTCTATGTACATTTCACATATTCATGTATGGTTATATAACATAGCCACCTCAATCGGCAGGCAAATTTGCGAGGATAGCGGGTTAGTTTACTGATACCCTGAAATAAATGACTTGTAAATTCGATAGATAGATAGATAGATAGATAGATAGATAGATAGATAGATA
>OY757947.1:30594128-30704128 GCA_963585895.1 Sepioteuthis lessoniana | reverse complement strand
GTGACTAGACGCGTAGGACGCTCGAAGCCGGGATCGAAACCCATCCAACTTTACGTTAGACTAAGTCTCAGACCGCTCGGCCAACAAGAGTACCACGTAGGGAATTTTTAAGGGATTTATGTAGCAACAGCAGCAGCGTCCGTTTGTTTACATTTTTTTAATACGCTATCGGCTACCAGAGTGCTCAATACTTTCGAAGAGCTTTGCATTATGCGAGCGGCGGCCGAAAATTCTTCGCCAGAGCGACGTATGTACCTGTGCATGTATTTATATATTAATATCTATCTATAAATCTATGTATGTACGTACACTATCAGTCAAATGTATTTGTCCACCCTCAAAAATCTTTATTTCGAATCCTAAAAGAGTTAATTCTAATGAAATAAGTTAAGCATCACAATGTTTTTATTTATTAATTTATTATTCTAAATACAAATTATTTAGATCTTAGTATAACCCTCTATCTTTTGAAAAATTGATTTCAAGGCATGTTTCTTCTTTCGTATTAAGAATAAAAATTTCTCAGTACAACAGCGGATTAGACAGTTAGGAGATATCAGGAAACGGGGTAAAACAAGACCAAAAGTAAGGCTCTAAGACGAAAAGCAACAACCAGGACAGAGGACAATTTCATCTGAGACATCAGCTTAAGTAACTGAAGGCTGATTACTTCCAACACCACTGCACAACTAAACCTGGAATATAATTGCGGCGGGATTTTTTTTTTTTATATTATCATTTTTTTTCGTTCTATATATCTTGCCTTTCAGTTTAGTTAGGCTGAGAACCTTTCGGCTTAGAGCATGGGTTAGTTAGATGCACACATTAAGTGCAGGTGTTCACGCGCGCGCGGGGCGGATGTGACAATCAGAGGTGTCACAATAAAAACCCCAGATAGGAAATAGAACCGGGGACGTGAATGACGTCATGCCCGGAATCCCTGAAGATTTTGGAATTTGAAAAAAAAACAGTTAGTTGACATTTAAACTCCGAACGAGAAAGTCGATTTTCGGAGCTCGCTGAGGCGAGACCAGTTGAGGTCTACGAAATGTGCCACGCGTTTGTTGAAGAAATTGTGTCTCTCCCTCCTCATGTCGAAAAACCTTAAACTCAAAAAGGTAAATAAAAGTTTCGTACCTGAACCAATTTCGCGTGTTTTTCGTATTCCCTATCTCTATTTCACGTATACGTATCTTGGTCGTATGTTTTTGGACGTGGACCTGAATATATTACAAACCAATGTTGTAATGAAATGTATCAACATCCACTATGAGGAAAAATCTTAGTGAAACTGGCCTATATGGCAGAATTGCTGTTAAGAAACCGTGTTGTATAGCCACATACAGATACATAATACAAATATAAGCGGAAACAGTCAACAATAATGACGAACTTCAATAAACGAACAAACACACTTCTTTATTAAAATATATCTCTCACACTTAATTCACGAAAGGGTTGATGTTGGTTGTGTGTGAGAGATGAGCTGGAGACGGGGACAGACCCAGCAGTACTTCTTTCTCATCTTGGCTGGGTTGCTCAACCGTGGGTCACTGAGGGCTCAAAGCCCTCTGTCTGCCGCTGGATCTCAATTCGGCATCTTGTCTCCAACTAACTCAAAGCGTATGTGCCCTGGTTATATTATATTATCACGCCCACTTGCTTCCGCTCTTCTTCCGCTAATTTACACAGGTGCATCTCTTGATTTACAGCTCAGTCGAGGGTCAATATATAACAACTGCTGTTGATGGTTTGGTTTGGTTTCTTTTGTTTAATGGCATATCAACCTTTGTAGGTTATTTAATGCCAAAGCCATTCTCCTAGAAGAACAGTAGTGGTGCTATTTGACCCATAGGTGGGAGGATAAGAGGGTTCATACCTTTCCCAAGAATATTTGCCCGAAAGTGAACAAAATAGCGTGAATGGAGAACGAACTCGCTTACTACGATTCCGCTTTAAACATTACACCACGAGGACACCTCCCCCGAAACCGCTATTGAGGAAGCAAAACAATATCAAAGGCTCCAGCAGAGCAAGGCGTGCAAAATTGAAATAAGTCATTTGGACTGACGTATCAAAGTTAGAAATATTTGGGTCAAATGTAATCGTTAATGTGCGGCGAAGAGTTGGTGAAAGATTTGCCACCCCTATATCACATCAACCGTAAGGCATGGAGGAGGCTCTGTAGGGTTTTTGTGGGGTATTTGCACTAGATGAAGGACAGATTAAATTAAACCGACTATCACAGCATACAGTAGTATCCCGCAATCCCATCTTGAACACAGCTTGTGGGTGAAGGATTTGTATTCATGCAAGATATTGACTCAAAGCACACAAGTAAACACTACCAGAGGTACATTAAAAGGAAAGAGGAACAATACGTCCTGAAACTGATGTCTTGGCCAGAACAATCAGCGCAACTTAATCCCATTGAACTAGACAGGGGCGAACTTGACCGAAAAGACAAACTGAACCACGCACAAGTGCGACACATCTCAGACAACTCTTGGAGGAAATATGGTGAGAATTTTCTTCAGTCTACGTTTAGTCTTTAATGAAAAAAATGAAAAGAATCTGTGAAACAGTGATAGCAAACAAAGGGGTTCATTTTGATAAATCAAAAGTTTAAAAAGTTTTCTTGTGCTTTTTCCAATTTAATTTGTATTTAATGTGCCTGTGTAAGACTTGTATTTAGTAAAATAAATAAAAACATTATGGTGCCTAACTTGTTTGATTAAAATAACTCTTTGACGATGAGGAAAAAACATTTTTAAGAGGTCAAATACGTTTAATCGGTAGTGCATATATATATGTGTGTGTATGCGTGTGTGTGTGTGTGTGTGTCCGTTTGCATCTATCAGTTAATCTATCAATATATATATATATATATATATATGTATATATATATATATATATATGTATATATATATGTATATATAGATATAGATATTCATATCTGTCGATGTATTTATCTCTTTCTCTTTTTCTTGCAAATACACACACACACACACACATATATATATATATATATATATATATATATATATATATATATATATATTCTTATCCATCGACATATTCATCTCCTTCTCTTTTTCTTGCAAATATATATTTACGTCTTTCTCTTTTTCTTATATATATATATATATATATATATATATATATGCAATAAAAAGAGAAAAAGATTAATATATATATATATATATATATATATGAATATATATATATTCATCTCTTTCTCTTTTTCTTGCATATAAATATATATATATATATATATATATTGATATATTCATCATATATATATATATATATTTATATACATATTCATATCTATCGAAATATTCATTTCTTTCTCTTTACTTGCATATATATATATATATATATATATATATACATATATTAGCAAGGTATGTTCTTGTACTTACTTGAAAGATACTTAAAACTGTTAACATCTTCCGGCATATTAACACAATCAAAGCATGTTCTATTAATATTTCTATCTCAGCAACCAGTGTTACCCTAAAACCAACCATCTTCCTTCTATTTCACGTCTTTTTATTTCTTCCTCATCGATCTTTAGAGCATTTCAAATTATTCCAATCATATCGTTCTTATAAATTTAGTGCCACGATGCTCGCTACAAAATGCATATTTTAATATGAATTTTTTTTTTTGTTTTGTTGTGTGTTTGGCTGTGTGTATGTCTACGTTGTTTGTGTGATTGTTGTGCGTGAGTGTGTATGCGTATGTGTATGTGTGTATTTATGTGTACTCGGCCCTCGACATTTCATGAGATTTGAGATGCGAGGTGCTGAAAACCACAGCAGGTGTTCCTTTTAATATTACGCAACAAAAATGATTTCTCCCTGGGAAATCTGGAACAATCAAAGAACCGAATAGAAGATACGTCGCATTTCGAAAAAAAGAAATAAATATATCAAAAGAGAAAAAAAAGAAAATCTCTTTTATGAAGATGACGGCAAAGATTGGAAATAAAAAGGGAAGACAAAATTTTTCTATTCATCAAAGCAGGTGGATTTTCAACCTTTCTTTTCATTCAAATTCTGGATTTCACTTTCTGTTCACCGAGTGGAATACAGTTCTACAAATAAAAAAAACAGGGTGTGAGGATAAAAATCAGTAAAAAGTGTTGCATATTGGCTTCCATATTTCATAACATATAACATTCTCCTTTCCTTATTAAATGCCCCCAATATATCTAAGAGGTCAGATAAGCGAATCTCAGGTAAGTTGGTTGGTTGGTTGGTTGTATTTGTAGATGGTATATAAACCTTCATGGGTTATTTGATGTCAAATCCATCCTTGTAGAAGAACAGTATTTGTACAATTTAACACACAGCTTGAGTGGGATAAAAGGTTTCATGCCTTTCTCAGGGGTATTTGGTCGAAAGTGAACGTAATAGCGGGAATGGAGTTCGAACTGGTTTTCAGCTATGTTGCAATCCAGCACATTAGCCACTACTTCACGGGGATTTCTCAGCATCACCTAGGCTTATATTGTAACTCAATGATAATAATAATAATAAGCAGCAGCAGCAGCAGAATCAAGGCGCGCCAACAGCATGGAATCCTTTGAACTTGCGACGTGCAATCTAAAATTCGTGATCTCCTCATCGCCCACCAAACCAATTTTTCCATTAAAAATAATTTAAGAATTAAATGTGCGTTTGCTAGTTTAATAATTTCTTTCTCATGAAAATCGTATTAAACACAGGTAAATCCGTTTTGTTTTCTATCTCAATGCTTGATTAATTTATTTTAAAGTAAATTTTATTTTAAATTTGGTTTGGTTTGTTTGTGTATATGGCATACCATCATCATCATCATCATGTCGTGCCACGAGCACGGATATCCATGATCCTCTCTCGCCACTTCTCCCTATCGTTCATCGCCTCTGGCAGGTCTTCAGGGCAACATCCCGAATCATCACATAGCTGCTGTATGTATGTTCCAGCTGGTCGTCCTGCTTTTGCTCGGCCATATGTGAGGGTCCATAGGAGTACATTACTTATAAGCTCGTCCCTGCATCTCCAACAGTGTCCTACGTGTCTGGTTCGTCTAACATGGATAGTATTCGTGATGGGTGGTAGGTGGCCGTATAGTTGGTGCCTTGTGGGATGTTGCCTCCTGGACTTGTTCAATATTGCTCGCAGCATTCTTGTGTAATTGCCGTCTAGCTTTTTCTCCAGCCGTTTTGTTAGCGTTCAAGTAGTGCATCCATATAGCAGTATCGACCCGACCGCTAGTGGTTATAAAAATGTTCTTTACTGGGTACCATATTTCCCGAGGGTATTATTACGACTGTAATTTTCGAACTCGCTTACAACATCATTGGAGTCCAGCTCTTCATCATCAATGCCACCGGAACTCTCCCAATCCCAACAGGTACTTCAAATAATATTTTTGAGTAACCCTGTCGTAAAAAGATTTTAATCTCAGTAAAAAAAACGTCGTTTTGAAATTACAAGAGGTGACCAAAGAAATGACATAGTTAACCTTTTTGGGGCAAAGTGTTCTATAGCCATAATGATGTCAATCACAACAGTAATACAATACATATACAAACACTGGCGGACTCTTTCGTTTTGGATACAAACGGTTTATTAACTTCTGACTTCGGTCCATGGCGACACGAAGAGAGAGACACAATTCTTAAAAGTCTTTGCTAACCATACTATGCTGACCCCACCCCAATGCGCGGCTCATCTAGGGATGTTTAAGATCTCAATTCATCTCTGCCGGTCGAGACTGAAAACTGAACCGCATGTCTCAACGGTAGAAAACCCAACTCTTCCTTCCACGGTCAAAATCCAGCTGACGTCTTTTCAAAATCCTCAAATTCTCAGTGCCATCTCTTCTGGGCACGACGTCATCCACACTCCAGCCCCATTTCCTGTCTAAGGGTTTAATATGACAAATGGTGATTGTTATATCCTTTGCGCGCAAGCGTAAACTGCACCAACTGACTATGCACCGGGACTGAGACTTGAATGTTTCAAAGCCCTACTAAACTGAATAATAAAATATAATTAACGAAAAATGATTAATACAAAAAAATCATTCCTTAATTGTATAACAAAAGTTTATTCAAAAATAAAATCCAATGCTTTAGAATTTATGGTTTTGTTCACCAATGGTCCAGGAGACTTGGGTTCAATCTCAGGTCGCGTCATACCAAAGACTTTAAAAATGTTACTTGATATCTCCTTGCTTAACACTCAGCATTATAAGGTTAGGATCAAGGGTAAAGTAAAGCAATCCGAGGAAAGGAGTTGCGCCCTCCCCTACGCTACGGTGTAGTAGCTATTGAAATTGGAGCCTTCTGGTCGCCCTCGACTACGGTCGCCAACTTTTTCTATATCAATCTATCCATGCAGATACGATAATACGGTCCTCTGAGTCAGGGGGAAATTGAAATTTACATTCTTCCTGACCTCACACTATAGTCATTTCGATCGAAAGTATAAAAACGTTAAGTCACCGGCAGGCCCAACCCCACCACCAAAAAATATTCAGAAAAAGGGCAGGTCCTTTATCTTTATTTATTGTTTTAAAATGTTGATAAATGACGAGGTAAGTATCCCACATTCATTTTCATCACGCTTGATGAATATCTTTTTCGGACTCAGATGAGTGGAAATAAATCTATGGATCAAAAATTTTGTGTGTTCAGCCCAGAAGAGAAAGGAAAGCGTAATTCTGGTAGAGGAAGATTTCCGGCATAATAAAATAGTACCTTGACAGGAAGTGAGGAGTAATATTTGGCAGTCATCCAGTACAAAGTAAGACTGAGTGATGATTCAGCATTCGTTCAAGCACTCAACACTCAGCAGCTATTCAGTATGTAATTAAGTTTGATGCAATTGGTCAGATGTTAAATTTAGTTGGACAGAGTGCATATCATCCATTTTCGAGCTCTGATATTGATATATGTTTAATGTCACGAGCGTGGACACAGAAGATAAAGCCCTTCATGAGTGGTCTAATATCACCTATTCTTCGGGTTAAGTGTTAAACTGACTGGCTTTAAATAACAGAAACAGAGTTGATATGCCACGGATCCAACCAAACCACCCAACCAACCTAACCAGCGAAACCAAACAACCAGCCATCAACCCAACCAACCAACCATCAACGAACGAACGAACCAACCAACCAACCAACTAACCGAACTACCACCCACCCAACCAACCAACTAATCAAATCAAAAACCCAAACAACCGAATCACCAACGAACCAAACAACAAAACAATCAAACCAACCAACTAACCGAACCACCAACCAACCAACCAACCAATCAAACCAGACAACCAATACAACCACCAACGAACTGACCAATCAAAACAATAAAACTAACCGACCAACCAACTCAACCACCAACGAACGAACCAACCAACCAACCATCAAACCAACCAACCAACTAACCCAACCAACCAACCAACCAATCAAACCAAACCACCCAACCGAACCACCAACGAACAAACCAACCAACCAAACAATCAAAACAATCAAACCAACCAACCAACCAACCCAAACAACCAACCCAACCACCAACCAATCCAAAAACCAACCAACCAACCAAGCCAATCAAATCAAACCAACCAACCGAACCGCCAACGAACTTACCAACTAATCAAAACAATCAAACTAACCAACAAACCCAACCACTCAAACCAACCAACCAACCAACCAACTAAGCAACCAACAGAATCACCCAACCAGCCCAACCACCCAACTCAACCAATCCAACAACTCAACCAAACCAGCCAACCAGCCCAAACAAACGACCAAACCAATGAAAACAACCACACAACCAACTAACCCAACCACTCAACCAACCCCAAAACCCAACCAACCAACCAATCCAACAATTCAAACCAACCAAGCAACCAACCCCAAAACCAACCAACCAACCCAAAAATCCAACCAACCAACCAAGCAACCCAAAAACCCACCCAACCAACCTAAAAATCCAACCAACCAACTAAGCAACCCAAAACCCCACCCACCCACCAAACCAACCAACCCAAAAATCCAACCAACCAACCAACCCGAAAACCCACCCAACCAACCCAAAAATCCAACCAACCCAAAATCCCAACCAACCAAGCCAAACATCAGATGTTGAAACTGTGTTAATTGTTAATGCATTAATTAGTCGAGCTTCAGTAAAAAAAAAAAAATGCTAAAATGATGTCTCTAAAAAGGTTTTCTTTTCAAAAAAAAGTCAAGTGGTGTAACAACACATTTTTAAAAGATGATGAGATTCTGTGAAACAAAGAAAATTAATAAACATTTATTTTCAAAAGAATAAAGCCATTTATCTTTAAATATTTCTTTAAAAATTAAATCAAGAATATTTATCCCTGTAAGGGAGAGAAGTGAATATTTTCCAGACCGAAAAAAATGGTATAATTTTTCATGTACACTGCAATACTCCTGCTATTGAATAAAATATCAAGTTGGAACAAATCTATTATCTGATTTCATTATATATCTTGAAAATGAAAAAAAATGGTGCCTATGAAATATTTAACTATTAATATAACTTCAATTGCTGCCAAGAACCTCACTCCATTTGTAAACAAGCTCATGGATACTATGCTTTAAAATTCTTTATGTTCTGTTATAAAATATGAGACCAACTTGTGTTCATCTTTTTCTCTTGATACCAACCTAATACAATTCAAATGATTCTGTAATTGTTTGTTGTGAGTCATTAACCACACAACACTGATAGGTACGTTTTTTGAGATAGGTTTCTTACTGACGATAAAAAGGGGATCCTTTATTATAACATTAAACGTTGTCGTCAGTTGATGAGGAAACGGACCTGCTCAGCAAGCGAAAAGACTTCATCCAAAGATCATGTTTAGTTGGTTTGTTTTGGTTTGGTTAGTTGGGTATTATGGCATATCAACCTTTGTAGATTATTTAACGCCAAATCCATTTTTATGTAAATAATCAGTTCTACTTTAAACAATTCAGCTTAGCATAAATACGCAGTTTAATTATCAAAAAAATTTCTATTTCAAACTATTCAAGCAGTTATATATAACAATTCAGTTTAGTGTAAGTACACTTTCAATGTCAAAAACAGTACAAATTTAAACAATTCAGTTTTGCATAAGTATGCAGTTTAAATGTAAGTACGGTTTAATTATTAAAAACATTTCTATATATATGTGTGTGTATGTCTGTGTGTGTGTCTGTAAATTGGCTATCATTGATACTGAGCACTATTTAACAATACCGGCACCTTTGGTCCTTCAATAAGATTCTTATATATATATATATATATATATATATATATATATATATATATATCAGGTTGAGACTAATGTAGAGTATATATTATGAATTAAAAAACTGATGCCTATAAAAAGGTCTAATCATTAACATAACTTTCATTGCATCCAAGAATCTTATAAGATCTCTTAACAAGCTTAAAGATGTCACGCTTGTAAAATTCTTTATGTTCTATTATAAAATATGACACCAACTCGTGTTCATCTTTTTCTCTTGATGCCAACCTAATACAATTCAAATGGTTCTGTAATTGTTTGTTGTGAGTCATTACCTACACGACACTGATAGGTACGTCTTTTGAGATAGGTTTGTTACCGACGATAAAAAGTGGATCCTTTATTATAACTTTAAACGTTGTCGTCAGTTGATGAGGAAACGGACCTACACAGCAAGCGAAAAGACTTCATCCAAAGATCATGTTTAGTTGGTTTGTTTTAGTTTCTATGTTTAATGGCATATCAACTTTTGTAGGCTATTTATGCCAAAGCCACCCTTATATATTAGTAGTGGTACTATTTAATCCATAGTTAGGAGGATAAGGGGTTCATACCTTTCCCAAGGGTATTTGTCCGAAAATGAACTTAATAGCGCGACTGGAGTTCGAACGCGGTTACTATGATTCAGCAGTCCATCGCGTTAACCATTACACTATGAGGAGGTAGAGGTGCCCCTGGTGTAATGGTTATCGTCGTAAGAAATGGACACGGTGACACGAGTTCAAATCCTGGACGAGGCTGATTGTATTTCATATAGCACTAATACCCTTGGGAAAGGTATGAATCCTATTATTCTCCCTCCAGCTATGAGTAAATAGTAGGACAGACTGTGTTCTTCAGCCTTGGTGAGGCAACTAGTCTAGGAGAAGGAAAACTCTGAATTCAAACCTGTTAAACTCCGCTTGAAAATTGACCTAGTGTCATATCCTGTCCGAGCGGAGGGGTTGGTAAATATGATTACACGATGAGGATACCCCCAGCACCTCGTTTGAAAACAGTTTAGGACAAAAACGTCCCTCCTGAGAATGAGAATCATAACGATAATACCCGTCTTCACACATCTTAACTGACTAAAAAAATCCTCTATATTCTCCTGACATCGTTCCTTCTGATTATCACTTGTTGAAGGGATTACAAAAATAGATTGTTGCCCTGTCAGCTGGGGCTGTAGAATACACCGATTGCTTCTCTGTAAATGAGTAAGACCCCCTCATCGAGTGTCCTGGATATAACACTAAACAATCTGATGTTGATGTTCTAGTAATGCTGGAGCTTTGGGGAATTTGGAGTACCCCTTCATTGCCATCGCCCCCAGGTCCACTCTGACCCAAAGTGGTAGCACCTGGTTGGGTTCTATATATGGGTCAAATAAAACTAAAGTATGAACCTATTCTAAACAGAATTGCTTAAAATAAAACCGGTTTGACTTTTAAACTGCACACTTTTGCTGAATTGAATTGTTTGAAATAGAACAGTTTACATGTATAAAATTGAATTAAGCGTGAATAACCTACAAGGGTTGATGTGCCATAAAACTAAACCAAACTAAACTATGGAAATATGCTAAACTGAATTGCTTGAAATAGGACTGTTTGACATTTAGATTGCGTACTTGTGCTGGACTGAATTGTTCGAAATAGAACGTTTTTTGACATTGAAAAGTATAGATTTGTTTACATACAGTTAAATGTCAAAACAGTTCTATTTCAAACAATTCAGTTAAGCGTAAGTACATACTTACGCTTAACTGAATTGTTTGAAATAGAACTGTTTTGACATTTAACTGTATGTAAACAAATCTATACTTTTACTAAACTGAATTGTTTGAAATAGAACTGTTTACATGTATAAAATGTATTTGGCATTAATTGACCCACAATGGTTTATATGCCATAAAACCAAACCAAACTAACAAAACTACAAATGTTGGGGCTTCAGTTCTAAAGAACTGAGCAGTGTAGAATCACTCCTATGTTGGCTCTTTACCTGTCTGAGTCAAATAGAAAAAATATTAGGCCTAAATATCACTTGTTAGATGAACCTAGTTTGTTAAACATTACAGCCATACGAGATTCTCATGTGACCAGCATTTTCAGTAGGAATAACATTGCAATGAAAAATCAATGCTACCTTGGTCGTTGCAGAGTTAAAACAATGAAGAAGAAATGTACTTTGTCGTTTCCGTTTATCCATGAAAGATGGGCTAGACCTCTTCAATGAATCTGCAAAAACAGCACATCATACTGAAATGTTTATTAATGGATCACAGTGAATAAAGCTATATCCCCTTCAATTTGTAAGTGAATGATATTTTTTGGTGGGGTGAGTTTGAGTAATGATTGAGGATTGATTCAAGCACTCAGCACTCAGTCGATATTAAATTAAGTTGGTCAGATGTTTCAATTTGGTAGGATATAAACGTGTGGTCCATTTAAGTAAAGTTGCTAATATCGGTTTAAGACTTCTGGGAGGAAGAGAAGTTGAAGTCCATTCCTAAAAAGTCCGATATCACCGTTTCTCAGGGACACAAATTTTTTGCATTAAATCTAAAGAACATCTCAAGAATGGTAATAATGAGCTTGTTGAGAGATTGAATGAGATTTCAAGAAGCAATGGAAGTTATGTTAATGATTAAATATTTCTATTGGCATAAGTTTTTAAATTTATTATATATACTATGAGTTACTTGATACCAGAGAACTGTGTGGAATTTATTTTTGATATTGGTTGATTAGGCATGTCAACCCGTCTAATGTTATTCGAGTGTTAGACGTCAGAGAATGTCGCTTATTGTTCCGATTGTTTCTTAATCACTTAAATTCTCAAAAAATGGTGAAAATGATAAAATGTTTCTATCTGAATCATTGATTGGACCCTTACAGGAACCCCTACATATATATATGTATACTATAAACCCTAAAAGAAAATATTAAAGTGTCTGTGTTGTTTTTCTATATCAACCTTCGAGTTCTCCGACATATGCCTGAGTGACCAGGTGCGTACCGGTACTTGCCAGCTACCAATTCCACTGCCTACGCTACAAATTGTTAGACGTTTGGGACCTTCGTTTATTGTTCTTTCATATTTATATTGCTTATATAATAGTTTCTTAAGAGATTTTTTGCAAACGGTTTAATCAAATGCCAATAACTTGTAAAAAGATCAAATAGATCAATATACGTGATCCTATCAGGTACTACCACTCCAGGTCAGAGTGGAGCTATTAATAATAGCAAAAAGTGGCTTTCCAGATCTCGAGATGCAGTTTAGTATAATACCTAGGACTCCCTCTTTTGGGAGTGGGGATCACTTTCCTATTTTTACAGTCAGTGTTTTCTAAGCCCTCTATGTTAATAGGAATGAATAAACTTTTTTCATGACATTAGTTGTCTAGATTTCTGAGACAAAGCTTGTTATCATTAAGGGTTTTCGGACTATTGTCTTCATCTTCCTTGTTATTTCCACAACGTTTCGGCCGATATGTCCTACTTCATGTGTTTGTCGAACTTGGGAATGTTTACGGAACTTCGAACTACGTCCTTTATTGAAACCACGGGGGTCGCCTGTTCTGATTCCGTAAGCCATTACCGGGTAAAAGTGTTAAGTATTCCTGTATTGTTACTCGCCTGTAGTGAGGATTGAACCTGCAACCTCCAGATGATTGTCTCCTGAGAAGCTTAGGGAACCAACGCCTATAACGGTTGCGCTATGTGTCCTGCTCGACAACATTTAATTCTATGTCTCGGATACATAAACCGTTGGTTCTTACGGCGTTGTCTTGTGCTGCTATTAGGAGAGATTCTGTTTCTCTCTTAAAGTTTCCTTTTCTTAGCCATGTCCAGGTTTTGTCGTGTGAGATGTTGTTTATTAGTCGTTTAAAAGGCCCATATTATTATTATTATTATTATTATTATTTGTTACTTGAAACAAAGTTACGGTGTGCAAACAAATGATTATAATTAAATAGAAATAATGGATTGGAAATGAATGCGGTAGTCCGAGTTCAAATCTTGGACGTGTCATTTTGCATTTCACTTCGCACTAATACCGAAGATTGGGTTCTCTAAGCCTTTTAGGTTTGCAAACTGATCTAAACGAAAGAAAAAATTCCTCATTCCCTTCCTTACAACGTGTCAGCATGGCAAGGTGACTTAGCGTGTTCGATTAGTTTAAGGATCGGAAATCGTTCCTTGTTACTGCTACTCTGTAACACAGTTCAATCTGTCCCATGTTACTATACCCGCTATATGTCTCTCTCTCTCTCTCTCTCTCTCTCTCTCTCTCTCTCTCTCTCTCTCTTTCTCTCTTTGCCCAGTCGGCTAGGGCTGTAGAATACACCGACTGCACCTCTGCACAGGGGTAAGACCCCCCCAATGAGTGTCCTGATAATGACACTAAACAATCTGATGGTGAGGTTTCAGTAATACTAGTGCTTTGGGGAATACGGAGCACCCCTGCATTGCCATTGCTCCCAGGTCCACTCTAGCCCGGCGTGGTAGCACCTGATAGGGTCCTATCTATGGGTTAAATAGAACTAACGGCATACTTATGCTAAACTGAATAGCTTGAAATAGAAATGTTTTTGACAATTAAACCGTACTTACATTTAAACTGCGTGCTTATGCTAAACTGAATTATTTGAAATGAAACTGTTTTTTTGACATAGAAACTGTATTTACACAAAACTGAATTGTTATATATATATCGGTTTGAATAAACTGAACAGTTTGAAATAGAAATGTTTTTGACAATTAAACTGTGTACTCATTCTAACCTGAATTGTTTTAAATAGAACTGATTATTTAAATAAAAATGAATTTGGCGTTAAATAACCTACAAAGGTTGATATTCCATGAAATCCAACCAACCAACCAACCAACCATCTCTCACACACACATACACTCTCTCTCTCTCTCTCTCTCTCTCTCTCTCTCTCTCTCTCTCTCTCTCTCTCTCTCTCACGCATACATACACTCATGCATATTTGAATCTACAAAAGTTCTAACTATTTGGCCAATTTTGTCCTGTTCCGAACGAGCAACAAAGTTAAAACAATTCTATTACAAGTCCAGACATGAAAATAGTTTACTTTGGCCCAGTAGCGATTGGTTTGATCAATAGATCAATCAGACAAATAAATCATCAAATTTTGGCGCCAAAGCAAGATTGTGAAACAAAATATTTTTGCAATTTAAAATAAAATAAAGAAAACACAAACTAGAATTCCTAAATATAGAAACGTCCCAAGAAATATTTCTCGAAAACCACATACAAATATTTTTTTTTTAATACAGAAATATAGTAAAAAACATGTTTTTTCGAGAATGATTAAATATATTTTGTTTCATTTAGAATCAAATTGTATATTAATTTTTTTTCCATTATATATTGATAAAGAGCGAAAGTTTGGGTTGGGTAGATGTTGTTTTTTTTTTATTTTCCGGCGTATCAACCCTGTTCGGGTCATTTAAAGCCAAATTAAGTCATTTTGATTAAAGTTTCAAAACAATTCAGTTTAGAATAAGTATAGTTTTGTCTTTATTAATACATTGTTAAATGTCAGAATAGTTCTATTTCAAACAATCCAGTTTAGCATAAATACACAATTTAAATTTCAAAAACAGTTCCACTTCAAACAATTCAGCTTAGTATAAGCACAGTTTTTGTTTATACACGGTTAAATGTCAAGAGTTCTATATCAAACTATTCAATTTAGCATAAGTAGGTAGTTAAAACACACAGTTAAATGTAAAAAAAAATTAATTTCAAACAATTCATTTTTGTGTTACTATAAAGTTTAGTTCTATTAGACCCATAGATATTGAGAATAGATATTTAAAGCTGCAATTGTTTATTAATGATTATTATTTGTTAGTTCAATCTATATAACAATGTGAAAACAAATTACAATTACTGAATAGAAACAATTTCCTGAAACCATATAATTATTAGTATTAGGTAAGAATACTTGAAACCATACAAATGCGTGCAAATTATTAGTATTACATCGGAGAGACATGGGTTCAATCCCAGGTCGAGTCATACCAAAGACTTTAAAAATGGTACTTGATACCACCTTGCTTAACACTCAGCATTATAAGGTACGGTTCAAGGGTAAAGTGGAGCAATCCTGGGAATGGAGTAGCGCCCTCCCCTACACCTTGGTGTAGTAGCTATCGAAAAGGGAGCCTTCGGGTCACCCTCGACTATGGTCGCTAACTTTACTTACTTACTTACATCGGAATACGAAGAGTAAGTGTTATATAAAGAAGGAATGATTTTTTTATATTCATTATTTTTCGTTAATTATATTTTATCATTCAGTTTGGTTGGGCTTTGAACCATTCGGGTCTCATTCCAGGTGCATAGTCAATTGGTGCAGTTTACGCTGGCGCGCAAAGGATATAACAATCACCATTAGTCAGAATAATCCCCCAGGCAGGAAATGGGGCTAGTTTGGATGACGTCATGCCCGGAAGAGATGTTTCTGAGAATTTGAGGATTTTGAAAAGACGAGTTGGATTTTGACTGTTGAAAGATGTAGTTGGGTTTTTCGGATCTCTACCGACAGAGATCTTAAACATCACAAGATGCACCGAGCGTTGGGTTGGGGTCAGCATAGTATGGTCAGCATAATATGGTTAGCATAGACTTTAAGAATTGTGTCTCTCTCCTTGTGTCGCCATGGACCTAAGTCAAGAATTAATAAACGCGTTCGTGTCTGAAACAACAGAGTCCGCCTATATTGGTACATGTATATGTATTGTATTACTGTTGTGATTGATATCATTATGGCAGGGGGTCTACAGCATAAACATAAAGAAAGAAACTGTAACTGTAAGGGGTTAGGAGAAAGAGTGACAGAGGAGAGAAATTAAAAGAGAGAGATTAAAATAGACAGAGTGATTAGAGGCAAAGAGAAAGAGGGAAAGATGGAGAGACTGGATGAAAGATTTAGAAACGGAAGAGAAAGATCGGAGGAAAGACAATAGACAACGAGTAAATGAAAAGGAGGGATAGGAAGAATTAAAAAGGGAAAAAAAGATATAGAAAGAATGAGAGAAATACAGAGGGAAAGAATGAAAGACAAAGAGAAAAAGAGAAAGATAGACAGAAAGAATTAGATTCAGAGAAAAAGCGAGAAAGATAGACTGAGAGAATAGAAGATTTGAACTCGACATGTATTTCTTTTATGCTAGTTTCCTGCATTTGATTATTAAGTGATTAACTGTTTCATCACTCTTACCACAGAGTTTACTCTTGCTATCCTCCTGCGTATTTTCATTTTTTTTCTTTTTGATATAATTAGTCATCATGGCATTATTTTGGGTTACTATTATCATAGAGTAAGCAAAAAGAGAGAAACTAAATCTTTTATACCATTCGCACAAAGTAATGCCACAATTACTAATTACATTAAAAAGCAAAAATGGAAAATCCGCGGGAGACTAGCTAGTGTAGGCTAAATAGTGAGAGGGATTAAACAGTTGATCTCATTATAAGCGAACGCGACAAACCAACACACACAAAAAAAAAAAATACAAGAGTAGATCTGATCGTGTGGGAAAGGCGATCCACTGGTAATTCTGCAAAGGACTGAAATTTCACCATGCGTACAAATGGTATATGCATAAATAAGAAACCGAGTCTAATAAAATTCATTGGGATTTTGAGATACAAACTGATCACCCAATCCAAGCGAGAAGGCAAAACCTACAGTGTTGCGTTCTGGTTGATGAACGCAGGTAGTAGTAATAAAAGACAAACTTCGAGATACGAGGGAAAAGAGTTATATTTACTGGAACAAGTATTTACAAGAGAGAGGCTGTTAGTAATAAGAACATAGGATTAGTGGCTAGAATAAGAATATAGTTCAACAATAGTTATTGGCTTCCGTTATATGGAGCGGCTGTTCACCTTCCAGACTTATCCAGACTTAACTCTGACTTGTTCAGGCTCAGACTCAGCCTTACTGGTCTTATAAGCTACTGATATATATATAGCAGATGTGACTGGCTCATTATGCCAAAAAGGTAGGTGATACCCAACATACAGTTAATAAGAAAAAAATAACTTGACATCTTGTGGATTTTGCCGTCCCAGTAGACCATAGAGTGAAAATAAAAGAAAGCGAAACGATAAACAAAACATTGGATGTCTCTTGAGAGGTGAAAATGCAGTGGAACATCAAGGTGACGTTGAACTGTAATTGGCGTGTTTAGAACGGTCTCCAAGAGCTTCGAAAGAAGACTGGAGGAATTTAAAATCAGAGGAAAGAGCAAGACCACACAGACCACAGAATTGTTAAGACCAGCTAGAATACTGGAAAGAGTCCTGGAGACATGACGAGACTTGGTGTTACTCAATCTCTAGTGTGTGGACAAATTTGCAGGGATGACATTATAATAAGAATAGAGTCGCAGCAAAATATTAACCACCTCATGTATATATATAGATGTTATTTGCGAATAATGAAAAAGAAACAGAAAGCATCAGACAAATTATTAGAATCTATATTTTTGGAGGTGCCCGTGGTGTAATGGTTATCGTCGCGGGAAATGGACACGGTGACACGAGTTCAAATCCTGGACGAGACTGATTGTATTTCACATAGCACTAATACCCTTGGAAAAGGTATGAATCCAATTATTCTCCCTCCAGCTATGGCTAAATAGTAAGACAGACTGTGTTCTTCAGCCTTGGTGAGACAACTAGTCTAGGAGAAGGAAAACTCTGAATTCAAACCTGTTAAACTCCGCTTAAAAATCGACCTTGTGTCATATCCTGCCCGAGCGGGGGGGTTGGTAAATAGGATAGGATTAGAATCTACATCCAAGATATAAGAATGAAATTTGGGAATGAAAAATGTGCCATGCTTGATATGAAAACAGGAAAATGAGAAACGATGGAAGGAATAGAACTGCCCAATTAAGAAAGCAGCGGAAAACGTGAAGAAAAAGGAAATTCCAAGGATCTGGGAAAATTGGAAGACGAAAGAAATGAATAGAGCAGGATAACAAGAAAATTTCTTGAAACAAAACTCCACAGCAGAAATCTCATCAAAGAACAAAAACCTGGACAGTCGCCCACCCCTTTTAAGATGCAGATAAACGAGAGGTTTGTTTTTTCTGAGTGACACACACAGTCGCGCAACAAATGGACTTATGAAGAAAAGTCATAACGAATGGTAGACTACATAGTGATAGAGGGTGGGAAAAAAGAAAGACAGAGACAGAGAGAATGGCAGAGACATAGATAAATAGAGACAGAATGATAAGGCCGAGAGAAAGATTGGGGGAAAGAATGAAAGATAGAAGAACAGATAAAAAGATGGAGAGAGTAAGAGTCAGGGAGAAAGTGTGAAAGATAGACAGGAAGACTTATAGACAGAGAGAAATAAAAAAGAAACACAAAGAAAGAATGAGAGACAAAGAGAAAGAGATAAAGATAGAAAGAATTAGATAGAGAGATAAAGAGTAAATGATAGACAGAAAGAATGGAAGATAGAGAAAATAAAAAGGGATAGAGGGAAAGAATGAGAGCTAGAGAGAAAGTGAGAAAGACAGACAGAAAGAATTAGAGACTGGGAGTAAGAGAGTCAGAGAGACGGAACGAATGAAAGATAGAGAGAAAGATAGACGGAAAGTAAAAAAATAAGAATAAGAGAGAGAGAAAGAGAGAGAGAGAGAGAGAGAGTAAGAGACAAAAGGGAGAAAGATAGATTGAAAAATGAGAGAGAACGAGAAAGAGAGAAAAAATATACAGAAAAAATAAGAGACTGGGAGAAAGATAGACACAAAGAATGAGAAACAGGTAGAAAGAGAGGAAGATAGAAAGAATGAATGATCGACAGTCAGAAAAAGAAAAAGATTGACAGAAATAATGAGGGATAGATAGACACCGAGAAAAAAATGAATGAGAGACAGAGGTAGGGAAAAAAACGAGATATAATTTGAAAGAAAGAGAAAAATATAGAAAGAATAAAAGATAGAGAAAAGAGACTCGGAGAGAATGTGGCAGGGGAGAAAGAAAGAAAGAAAGAAAGAAAGAAAGAAAGAAAGAAAGAAAGAAAGAAAGAAAGAAAGAAAAGCAATGATAAAGACATGGAGACAGGGAAGAAGGAATGATTGAAAAATAACTAAGAAAGAGAAAAAGAGAAAGATATAAGGAAATAATGAGAGAGAGAAAGAGAATGAGTGAAAGATGGAAGGAATGATAGACTCACAAAACGAAAAAGAAAGAAAGGAAGGAAGAAAGAAAGAATAAACTATGAAAAATAAGAAGAAAGAAAAGATAAAGAGAAGAAAATTGATAGAAAAACGAGAGAGAAAGAGAAAGAGAGAAAGATATACAGAAAGAATGAGTGAAAGAGTGAAAAAATGGAAAGAATGAATGATAGATGAAAATAGAAACGATATATAAAAAGAAAGAAAGCAAGAAAGAAAGAAAAAAGAAAGAAAGAAGGAAAGAAATATACCCAAAAAGAATGAAAGATAGGCAAAAAAAGGGAGACAGGGAGAAACAGAAACAGAAATATTGAGAGACAAAGAAAATGAGAGAAAGAATGAGAGAGAGCGAGAGAGAGAGAGAGAGAGAGAGAGAGAGACTGTGTGTGTGTGTGTGTGTGTGTGTGTGTGTGTGTGTGTGTGTGTGTGAACTATATTACTGGACACAACCTAAACACTTTTGTCTAAAAAGAATCGAAAGAAAAGTTTTTCCAGTTCATGTATGAAACACTGAAGTGTCAGGTAGGCTAATATTTTCCCATACAATGTAGACTTCTAGAAGAAAATCTATGTTTCGTAGCTGAAAACTTGCCCCATCAAAATCGGTTCTTAAGCTTTGTTGCAGTTTGGATATAATAGATAAGAGGCCTGAATTTCGTATTCAGCTTCGTGACGGCAAAATACATTTTCTCAATTAAATATGAATAAAGAGCAAAAGTTTCGGAACAAAAAATACTTATATAATTATATATTTATATGAAGTCTGAAAAAAGGGGAATTGTAGACAGATTTTTATTTTCTTTGTGTCTTTCAAACGGATTTGCATAAATTTGATTAAATTAGCCTCTTTTTTCTTACATTATCTCTTCGCTGTCGAAATAGAATCTCCTAACATTCGAGATTTTCAAAACAAAAAAAAAACTTGTTTATATTTCGGCTGTTTCTGGCTTTCTCGCCTTCTAAAATGGATAACAGATTTTATAAACGGTTAAAATTATATTCTGATTTTATGAACAGCTGTTATTAAACTAATTGACGTACCCGTCTACGTTAGGTTCGAGAGTGGGAATACATTGTATATATCTATATATAAAGTGGCTTATCCATCAAAGGAAATTTTATAACTTTGTTCTTTTAATAGATGAAGGAAAAGAATAAAAAGATAAAAGGCAAAGAGTTATGTATAAAAAAATCAGATACGAGCTAAATGGTGAACGATAATGGTTAAAAATTTTATAATCTTTAACCATTATCGATATTATTTGATATCGACTAGAGCAGCTAAAAGATGTTTTCCGCAATGGGTATCATGATCAGATACTTCATCGCTTCCAAGCTTGAAAACCTGCCCAAGGTTATACTAACCGCATCATTTCTATGTTTTGCCTACTGACAAATCAATGATATGTGACCCTCTTTAGTGTGCACTCCCGAACTCTTCCAGAGTACTACAGTAATGGCGTTTGTTCTCCGGAAGCTACAAGGGAAATCATTGGAAAACATGGAACTGTTGGTAACGTTCGTTGATCTGACCGAAGGAATCGACTCAAGAAGCAGTGAAGGAATGTGGCAGACCATTGAACGACTCGGTTGTCCCCAAAAGTTCTTGAACATTCTGCGGCACGAAGACCAGCAGGACCAAGTCGGATCCAAACAGTCAGAGACTTTCCCGAACATCAATGAAGAGAAGCAAGATTGTGTCCTTGCATCAATTCTCTCCAGCATCTTCATTCCACGAAAGAACTTGATATCTGTCACATAGACCATCACCAAGGACCCCCCGCTTGATGAGAATCATGACACCTGGTATCTGACCACCAACCATGATGTCTTCTTTTTCCGGAGGGCCGCTCTCAAGGATAAAAGGCACAGAACTATGCCAAGCCCTGAATAGCCATGAAAAAATGGAGAGTGGGATCGAGCGAGGGAAGAAAAAGTTTAGCTGAGGTAAAAATCCAGAGAGATATGTTCAACGGGAATACTCTGTCAACATTAGTATTTGTAATAGCAATGAAGCCACTCAACCACATATTTAGCATATGCACAAGGGGCAACAAACTCCATAAATCGCAAAAAAAGATTAACCACCTAATGTATATGGACGACTCCAAGCTGTTTGACAAAAATGAAAAAAGAATCGGAAACCTTAATACAGACAGGGAGAATATACAGTCAGGATATAGGGATGGGATTTGGCATAGAAAAATATGCCATGCTAATAATGAGAAGCGGAAAACGACGAGTGACGAAAGATGTAAAACTATGAAATCAAGAAAAAAATCAGAACACTCAGAGAAAAGAAAAATTACATGTACGTGGGAATATTGGAAGCGGAAACCATCAAACAAGTGGAGATGAAGGAAAAATAATTAAAAACGAGTTCCTCCGGAGAATGAGAAAACTACTCGAAACCAAACTATGTAGCAGAAACTTCATCAAAATGATAAATACCTGAGCTGTCCCTCTTAAGATAATCGTAACTATTCTTTAAGAGGACCAGGGAAGACCTTCAACAAATGGATCAGAGAACAAGAAAACTCATGACGATGAATAAGGCCTTACATCCCAGCGATGCCATAGATAGGTTGTATGTGTCAAGAAAAAAAGGAGGAAGAGGACTCCCCAGCATTGAAACTAGCGCTGATACATTGATTAGACGACGCGAAAACTACACAAAAGTAACAAAGGCTAATTACAGCGACCGCAAACAACACAGAAATCAACAGAACAACTATAACTTTTTTTTTTAAATGGAAAAAAAACAACTGTATGGATATTTCAAGCGACAAACAAGTGAAATCTCATACGAGAAGATTTGGTCATGGCTTAGAAAGGTAATCTTAAGAGAGAAACGGAATCCCCGCTAAGAACAGCATAAAATAAATCCATAAATACAAACAACGTTAAAGCAAAAATAGAAAAACTAACAAAATAGAAAGTGTATGTTATGTGGTGACTGAGACGAAACGATCAATCATATAATAAGCCAATGGGGCAAATTAGCACACAAAGTGTACAAGAGTAGATACGATTGGGTGGAGAAAGGGATCAACGGAGAACTGTGAAAGAAATCTAAATTTGACCATACGAACAAGTGGTATATGCACAACCTGGAGTCCGTCCTCAAGAATCATATGCACAAACTTCTCTGAGATTTTGAGAAAAAAAAAACAGATCATTTAATCGCGACCAATAAAACAGACCTAGTGATAGTCAACGAAAAAGGAGATCTTTGCTTTCCAAGCAGACCACTGACTAAGATTAAAAGAAGGTGAAAAGAGGGCTAAAGATCTGGAACTTGCTAAAAAGTTAAAGAAACTATGGAACATGAAAGTGACGGTGATATGAATTGTAAGTGATGCTCTTGGAACGATCCCCAAAGAGACCGGAAGACTTAAAATCAAAGGACAAGTGGAGACCATCCAAACTACTGCATTAAGATCAACCAAGATACCGAGGAGAGTCCTGAAGGCAAAGTGACTTTCTGTCACTTAAATCCCTATGAAAAAACCATAAGCTAACTTTGGTGTGAAAAACTTACAAAGGAGAATCAGAAGCACAGACTTCTCTGGGATTTTGAGAGACAAACAGATCTCCTAATCACGGCAAGACGACCAGGCCTAGTGAAAGTCAACAAAAAAAAAAAAAAAAGAGAACCTTCCAAATAGTGGACTGTGCCGTCCAACCAGACCACCCAGTAAAATTAAAAGAAAGCGAAAGGAGAGATAAATATCTGGACCTTGCTACTGAAGTAAAAAAAAAACTATGGAATATGAAGGTGACAGTGATACCAATTGTAATTGGTGCAGCAGGAAAAATCCCCATTAGATTGGTAAAGGGATTAAAAGACTTACAAATAATAGGACAAGTGGAGACCATCCAGACTACAATATTATTAAGATTGGCCAGAATACTGAGAAGAGTTCGGGAAATTTGAGGAGACTTGCTATCTCTCAAACTCCAGTGAAAAACCATTCGCTAACGCTGGTGTGAAAAACTAACAACACTTAAAATATTCACAATAATAAAAGCGTTTGCCATACAGAAATGAAAACGAGGCTAAATTGGTGATTACACGTGACACAGTTTCCCGCCTGTCTCGTTAAGATAAACAGTTTGACGTCTTATCAGAAATGACATTCAAAAAAGCTTGGAAAGCCAAGCAGACAACAAAGTTATAAACATTTTAATTTTAATTGATTGAATTTGTCGCTTCTATTAATTTGATTATATGTAATTAGAAATAACTAATTACGCAGCGTTTTATCCTTTTAAGATAGTCGGGGTTTTTCACTTACAAAAGATTCAAATAATTATTTCTTGAATGATATCTGAAGTGAAAAGCATTATTTCATTTTCACATTTATTATAATCAAAATACTCAAAATATATATTTGGGTTGATTAATTATTTGATTTTAACGACATGTCAATCCGTATTGGTTTATTTTATGCCAAGGGTTTAGGGAATTGCATTCATTGCTCATGCTTTTGTCTATATTACTATCTCTCTTATGATATTCACTTGATAATTTAAAAAAAATTTTCGCCTCATTTTTCCTATTATTCGTTCCTCCTCTTTTTACATTCGTTACATATTTTCATTCTTAATTTTTCTTTCTTCTTTCTTTTCTTTCTTGGGGAGAGTCCCTGTGACGTACTAGATACCTTGCTGGACGATTACACAATTTTGTACAGAAGATTTGGCGCAAGAAATCCTTGAGCTACCGAAACTATGTTAACACCCTGGTTGGCGGCTGATGAGGGCAGGGTATCGCACGTGCTTTCACCGGTTGTATGATGAAAAAAAAAGAATTCCATATTTCTATTTGATTAGTTGTGTAAGTAAAATTTCTTGTTTTGTCTTTGCCTATTTGAGTATTCATGTCTCCGTCGAATATTACAACGATGTGTTGGGGAATGTGTCGAACAAGTGAATATAACTCCTGTTAGAATTTGGTGATATCTGTTTCATCAGTGGCATTAGCAGGAGACAATTGTTGAGCAGGATTCGCCATTAAATATAGTACATAAAATTTTCGGTGGGATTTTCTCAATGCCATTTAGTGACAATCAAAAAGCATTTCAACACGTCCTATACCGGGATTGGCACAGTTTTTCCACGCAGATGCCGAGACAAATGTCCGAGCATTACTAGTAGCATGTTATTTCTAGTTTATACACTATGGTAATATTTTGCTTGCATGCACATGAGATCTATATTGTACTCGGCTGTAGATCGTGTATGATCATGAAGCTGGTTTACAGTGTCTAAAATCCTAACGTCAAATGACTCTATATTAGCAATGTTTTTGTATTTAAGTAAGTTAGGTCGGGATTTTGTGGCTGATTTTTCAAACATCGGGTAAGAGCCTCAATCTCAGAAGAACGCGCTCCTTTCTAACCGTGTTAAGGGCGATGTGGCTTGAATGTACGAATTTGATTAGAGTCAAGATAATCTTTCCTTAGCTGTTGTCATTTTATCATCTGTAGACGCCACAATTAAGGATGAGTGGCCGTAGTTTCCTGACTGAACTATTTGATCCTTACTGTTGACCAATGAGTTTCTTCCGCTACACAGCAACCATGCTACATCCCATAATTTCCATTATTATATGTTTGTGTAGCCCACAAAATACTCTCCTTCTTCAGAGACAGTTATCCTGTAACAACCCGAGCAAAATATCTGAGTGGTTATGGAGGTGTCTGTAAAAAGCCAACCCCTTTGTTTTCTTTAAATTTAAAGACCAAATATACCATCTAAAGTCGAGGAGTTGCACGTAGGGTTATCTTATTTTATCATTACGTTAAGACAAATTATTTTGAGGAAAGTGATCCGGAGTTTTCTGATGCGAATAAAGTATTTTCATTTTGGTGGAATTTCTTTTCTTTCTCTTGACTTCTGAGTGTCTTTATTCCTTATCTTCCAAATGGCACTTGTGATAGGGAATAATAATGAAGCTAGTTTATACCAACGACTTTTAAATTGTGTAAGTTTAAACTTTGTCCACATAATGTCTTTTTTACAAACACACATTTGGTGGGTTGGTCATGCATCCAGATACTATATAGGGAGGTGCATGTGGTGTAATTGTTATCATCGTATGAAATGGACACGGTGACTCGAGTTCAAATCCAAGACAGAGCTGATTGTATTTCACGAAGCACTAACACTCTTAGAAACGGTATAAATCCTCTTATTCTCCCTCCATTCTTCAGCCTTGCCTAGGGAACTAGTCTAGGAGAAGTGTAACATATTGACCCTCGACCGAACCGTCAATCAAGAGATGCACCTGTGTAAATAAGCGGAAGAACAGCGGAAGCAGGTGGGCAGCAAACAAAAATATAACCAGGACACAGACGGCTTGAGTCAGTTGCAGTTCGAGTCAGGTGGGGGCAAGATGCCGAATTGATAGCCAGCGGCAGACAGAGGGCTTTGGGCCCTTAGTGATCCACGGTTGAGCAACCCAACCAAGATGAAAAAGAAGTGCTGCTATGGTCAGAAGAACTTGGGTCAATATGTAGCAGTTTGTCCCCGTCCCCAACTCACCGCTCACAGACAACCAACATCAACCCTTTCGAGAATAAAGTGTGAGAGGTATATTTTTATAAAGAAGTGTGTTCGTTCGTTCATTGAAGTTCGTCATTATTGTTGACTATGTTTCCGCTTATATTTGTATATGTGTTGCAGTCTCATATACATGTTCATGCAGCATACATATATATGCTGGATACATACCGACGCAATGATAACAGACGCAGTAATAAACGATGCAGGAAGACTTCTTTAACAAAATATATACCTCTCACTTTATTGCAAGGGTTCGAAAAGGGTTGTTCAAGGTTTGCGTGTGAGAGGTAGCTGCAGACCGAACTTAACTGCAATATTTTGACACTACTGTTATGACCGTCACGTTATGTCTTTCTTGTTCTCTAGGGCTGCTCAACCGGACGCCTAGGGCCCACTCTGCTGGATGCTGGCTTTCTTTACTGCATCTTATCAGCATCTTCTCTGAACCCTAAACTCCATCGGGGTTCCCGAGGGCCCCCTCGGTCGTGTGTGGCTTTCCCTACCACAGCTCGCCTCCAACTGTCTGAAACTCTACTGGCAACTTTTTAGCTCGTCGAACTCAACTGAATTATATAATCGTTCGACGCCCACTCGATCTTTGAAATCGAATGTTTAATTGTGATCAAGTGGAAATAACTGTCATGCAGATCAGAGGTCACTCTCTTCCAGTGCATCAGTCTATGAGTGTACCATGGGAATTTTTTTTTAGCTCGTCCCATTTCATCAGCCAATTTCCGCCCACGCGATTTCCTCTCCTAACTGCCATTAGAATGTGTCACCTCCTTCCGGTGCATCACCATGGAATGACATTTTTGGCCAGGTCAAAAGGTCAAAACATAACATATGTATGCAGCTATACAACAGAAGGAAAACTCTGAATTCAAACATGTTAAACACCCGCTAAGAAAAATAACCTTGTGTCACATCCTACACATGGTGAAGGGGTTGGGTAAATACTTACATCCAGATTCTATTTTATTTCTGTAGACTGTGATCATTATTTAGACATACTTGATAAATGAACTCTCCGCTGAGAGTTTAACATGTATTTGTGTTTTTCCCTTTTCAATTTATATTTTTGAAGATTGGGCAGACAGTAAATAAATTAAAAACAGGAAAGCAAAGCACCTCGACGAAATACCCATTGAAGTTTAGAAAACGAGAAATTTGTATAACATATTTCAACCGATTATGCAACGCAGTTTATTAACAACACGCAATAAAATGGAAGAGAGGATGAATATTTTTCTTTTCCAGAAAGGCAACCTCATAATCAGGAGGAACTATAGAGGCATAACTTTTACTGATATAGTTGGTAATGTTTATAATGCTTCGCTCGTGTCAAACCTGGATTTAAGAAGAGATTCTAAGGAAAAAATTAGAACGGCTTTCGAAAAAATCGCTCATCAACTTTACAGTTTTGAAGGAATAGGGGCCAAAAATTGCGAGGTAGCACTACTGCTGGTAGATTTGTCTCAGGCATTTGATTCTATATACAGAGGAAATATGGAGCAAAAAAATATTACTGCAATAATAATACTGTACATAGCACAACGGTAATGTATGTTTGTTTACTTGATGAAGACATCAACTTCTTTGACATAGTCACTGGAGTCTAACAAGGAAATACATAAGCTCTATATTTTATACACGGCCTAGACAACGTACTTTGAAGTAAATCTAATAAAAGAAAATGGGTTCAAATAAAAAAAAAGCAAGAAGGCGATATTCCGCAGAAACTATAACAGACGCAGTCCGAGCAGATAAGTTGCACTTCTCTCAAATATACGGGCAAAGAATAGCCAACAGTAAGCAACAGGAGGTATTTTCCTTTAGGAGCATATAAATATTATATGCGTATGAAACAAAAAGAAGCCATTTCTACTCAATGTGGCAGACCTATAAAATTAATAGTACAGTTCACGTACTCCGTAGAACTAATATTGTATATCTCTTCTCTTGTCCATTGTGTTGCGATGCTGGCAAAAGAAAGAAAGACACGTGGAATACAAAAAGGTAGATAGAAAAACATATATATTCAAACAAAATAAACAGACAGAAACAAGATACAAGTGAACCGGGTTTGGCAGTAGTTAGATAATAGGAAGCTGAGAGTCCAGTCGGGTAGCGACTATTCGTCCACTATGCAAGCGGTATCACACGTGATTGTGTCACGTGGGTTTGGATAACTCTGTCGAACTCTGGTCAACGCTCCCTTGACGCGTATTTATGGAGGAGGGGGAGTCCATTATGTAGGGAGTACAACACATTGGGAAATTTCATCTCTATCATTAACGATGATACAACAACATTTAATTCGTTCATCGGACATACGACCTTCATTCACACTCGTAGACAAACTAAATCTTGCGCCATCTATACGCACATCAATAAACACATCCTACAGAACCACAACATTACCACAAATATTGAGAGATTTTATTGAATGAAATAAAAATCCTTTGTTCCACCAAAATCTCATTTAATGAAATTGATGTCAACATACGCCTAGCAAACGCGTGGAAGACTACTGACTATATATAGATCTAATCTATTCAATAAAAAAATGGGATTTCTTTGAAGCTTTGCCAATGTCCATACTACGGTATGGATGCACCACATGGGTGTTAACAAAACTCGCAGAGAAAAAGTTAGAAGGAAACTACACAAGAATCCTGCGTGCTGTCTAAAACAAATCTTCTGACAAATTCATCACATCTAAAATATAGTTGACCAGCAACGGGAAATTTTAAGTGACGGATTGTAAGAGTTCCTAATTTGCATTTTTTAGTTATTGGACCTACTCCGTCATAGTACCAATAAGCATTTTTTTCTTTTTTTATATGTATTTTACCATATTTTAATATATATCTATAAATAGATATCAATATATATATATATATATATATATATATATATATATATATATATATATATTGTATACTAAGGTACCAAATCATTATCTAAACAGGTTTGGTTGAATACCATCGATTGTTTTTTTTTTAGAATTTTCAAGTGAAGACGTTCAAATCTTCTCACTCGTCTTCTTAAATCTGAGTCAAGTTGGTAAAGAAAGAATCCTATATTAGACCAAGCACTTTCGACCATTTCCCTGGTCATCTTCGGGAGTCGTTTTACATCGTTTGTTGCAATAAGTTTTATATTTATTGGGAGCGGCTCTTTTAATTAAAAATAGGAATTATAAATGGGGATGGTTCGTTCTGTTAGGATGGGTGGTTAGTTATTATATACGTTTAATGTGTTTATACTTGTGGTGAATATTATTTTTATTTTTAATGTCTTTTTTTTATTTTTCATTGTTATTGCTTCGAGGATTTGGAAACGGTTTTTATTGTTATTTTTATATATGTTTTTGTATCGTTAATTAGGATACTTCTTATATCCAGGGATTTGAGTTTGTCAGTGCCTTTATTATGTTTTGTCATGAGATGCTGTTTTATGGTGATTATGTCAGAGAGGTGTTACGTAAGGCGACGAGTGGTTGTTATATGACCAATGTACATATTAGGTGTTATATATATATATATATATATATATATATATATATATATATATAGTGTGTGTGTGTGTGTGTGTGTGTGTGTGTGTGTGTGTGTGCGCGCGCGTGCCGTAAGAATCACTATTTCAAAAATTGCTCAACTTTGAAAAATATTTATCGATATATCGATTTTGATCGGTTCAAATCAAGGGAGCGAGCTATATACATGTATGTTTGTGTCGGTATTTTTGCTCATATCTATCTATCTATCTATCTATCTATCTATGTCGATCCGATCCTATCTATCAATCTACCTAACCATACTTCTTTCTCAGTGTGTCCATATCTATCCATCAATGTATCTACCTATCAATCTATTTCATTCTGTTCACATCTGTCTATCTATCTATCTGAATGTTTTGTCATACCTCCCTATTGGGGTCTTTCTCATTTTAGTACACTTTTCTTGGGTTCAATACATCTGGCTTTTCCCATAACTAAGCAAATAAGTAAATAACGATAGCTTCAAAAGTGACTTGTGACTTTTTTACCCACAATACACACACACACACACACACACATATATATATATATATATATATATATATATATATATATATATATATATATATTATTGGCTCGGTGCCTGCTTTGTTAATAAATCTTTCTTATCTTTCTTATCGGGCAAATGTCGTAAACAATAAATCATCTTAGGATGAAGGAGGCCAAGACAGGTGGACGCGAGTCAGACGAGATAATTACCGCTAAATTATAGTTTCCCTGGTTTCTCAAGTTTTGTTTCATTTTGTGTCCTGTTTTTTATTATCATTATTATTATTTCTTTTTTAGTGTTTTATTGCATTTTTTGGTTTGTTTGTTTTTTGTTTTGTTTTTTTGCTTCGTTTTGTTAAAACTCATTGTGCTGTTTTCTCATTAAAATTTAAGGAAGTCATTACGAATAAATGAAATATAGGTAAATTGTAATTTCATGAATAAATACAAATGAAGGATTTTAGACACTAAAGGTATTCACCCTTGTTTGCTGGGGCTGCAGAAAACACCAACTGCATCTCTGCAGAGGAGTAAGACTCCCCAAACGAGTGTCGTGGATATGACATTAGAAAATCTTGTAGTGAGACTCCAGTCTTGGAGCTTTAGAGAATATAGAGGACCCCTTCATTGCCATCTCTCTCAGGTTCACTCTGACAAGGAGTGGTCGAACCTGATAGAGTCCTATCTATGGACCAAATAGAACTGTTTGACATTTAAACTGTATTCAAACAAATGCTTACGCTCAATTGAATTGTTAGAAATAGAACTGCTTGATCCTTTACATGGGTGGAAACAAATGACTGATGTTTAATTGAATTGTAGCATTTAATTGTGTGTAAACGAATGAGTACCGTTGAATTGAATTGCTAGTGTTAAATAGCAAAACTCTGAACCTTTGTTTCCCTAAATTTAATTATTGGTATTGCATGGCAATGCTTGGAACGATTTGACTGAGTGCAAAGTAATAAATTGTGTTGAAAAGAATAATTAGTATTTAATAGAAATACTTGTAACAATTTCACCGTGTGCAAACAAATGATTAATCTCGAATAAAATTATTAGTCTTAGCTAGCAATAGTTAAATCTATTTAACTGTGTAGAACCGGGCCATTGGCCTAATGAGTAGAGTGTTCGCTAATGGTCCGGGAATCCAGAGTTCAATCCCAGGTGGAGTCATAGCAAAGACTTAAAAGATGGTACTTGATGCCGCCTCGCTCTAAACTCAGCTTTATAAGGTAAGGATCAAGAGTCAAGTTGAGCAATCCACAGAATGGAGTAACACCTCGGTGTAGCAGCTATTGAAAAGGAAACCTTCGGGTCACGTTCGACTAGGGTCGACAACAACTGTGTAGAAACAATAGCAATACTAATGAGCAAACAATTTAGTTATAACTCATTTATTAATTAAACTACATACAAAGTATTCACAAAAAAATCGTGCATATAACCGTTTAACCGTGCACCAAGAATGAACTTACGCTCGTTAAAAAATGTTTTCAACAAAATGTGTTGACAAATCATATGTTTAATATATATATATGTACGTGTGTATATACTCGAATTGGCATTAGATAAACTATAATGGTTGATGTGTCATAAAACCCAACCAAACTAAATCATATATATTTAATATATACGTATAAAGAGGATTTGGCATTAAATAACCTACAATGATTGATGTGCCATAAAACCCAAACAAACCAAATCATATGTATTTGATATATACGTATAAAAAGGATTTAGCATTAAATAACCTACAATGGTTGATGTGCCATAAAACCCAAACAAACTAAATCATATATATTTAATATATACGTATAAAGAGGATTTGGCATTAAATAACCTACAATGATTGATGTGCCATAAAACCCAAACAAACCAAATCATATGTATTTGATATATACGTATAAAAAGGATTTAGCATTAAATAACCTACAATGGTTGACATGCCATAAAACCCAACCAAACTAAATCATATATATTTAATATATACGTATAAAGAGGATTTGGCATTAAATAACCTACAATGGTTGATGTGCCATAAAACCCAAACAAACCAAATCATATGTATTTGATATATACGTATAAAAATGATTTAGCATTAAATAACCTACAATGGTTGACGTGCCATAAAACCCAACCAAACTAAATCATATATATTTAATATATACGTATAAAGAGGATTTGGCATTAAATAACCTACAATGATTGATGTGCCATAAAACCCAAACAAATCAAATCATATGCATTTGATATATACGTATAAAAAGGATTTGGCATTAAATAACCTACAATGGTTGATGTGCCATTAAACCCAACCAAACCAAATCATATATATTTAATAAATCAAATAACCGACAATGATTGTATGCCATAAAACACAACACAACCAAATCCTATATATCTAATAAAAAAGTATAAAAAGAATTTGGCATTAGATAACCCACAGTGGTTGATATACCATAAAACCCAACCAAACCAAATCATATATATTTAATATATATGTATAAAGAGGATCTGACATTAAATAACCTACAATAGTTGATATGTTATAAAACCCAACCAAACCAAATCATATATATTTAATATATATGTATAAAGAGGATCTGACATTAAATATCCTACAATGGTTGATATGCCATAAAACCCAACCAAACCAAATCATATATATTTAATATATATGTATAAAGAGGATCTGACATTAAATATCCTACAATGGATGATATGTTATAAAACCCAACCAAACCAAATCATATATATTTAATATATATGTATAAAGAGGATCTGACATTAAATAACCTACAATGGTTGATATGTTATAAAACCCAACCAAACCAAATCATATATATTTAATATATATGTATAAAGAGGATCTGACATTAAATAACCTACAATGGTTGATATGTTATAAAACCCATCCAAAGTAAAGTTATTCAAATCTTTATTCTCATAAGTGTAGAAATTCTGACCCATAAAAGAGACAATTCTTACTTTCAAACGATAAAAACTTTATTGGTCCATTAAATAACAAACCCATGTTCCGCTGGAACCTGTTCATCTCAATAAATTTTTGCTTCTTTTATTCTGCTGGATGTCAAATTTGAACACAAGCCCCTATCAGATTTTACATTTAGAAAGAGAATTAGCAATAAATTAAAAGCATTTTATATGGATTCAGTGCCTAACATTGAAGAATATTGTGCTTAGTTGTTAATCAAGAAATGCTTTTGCCAAGGTAGATATTACATTTTTTAATACTCAGTTTGCTATTTTGTAGATAAGGAAACATCAGAGAAACGTTCTTTCTCTTTTGCTGTGTTTGCGAATTGCAATATTTCAACTGGTAATCTTTAATTTTTATCAAGTATAGAATATTATTCAGTTATGATTAGTCCGAGATGAAAATATGAATAGAATTTACAGATAACCATTGAAGATTTAAGAATTCGGAAACGTTTCAGGCAAATATTTCATGCAAACATTTGAATATAATTTCCTTCTTTGCGAGTTTTTCCCCCCAATTTTAACTGGTGGTTTTTTACTGGAGTTTAAGTGACAGCAAGTCTCCAGGACTCTCCTCAGTATTCTGGATGATCTCAAGTGTTTCTAGGTTCTTTGGAATTGTTCAAGGTGCTCTAATAACGATAGGTATCACTGTTAGTTTCACTTTAATGTCCGGGTATATATCTTATATAGCTCTTTGCGCTCTTTTTTGGGTGGGGATTTGTGATATACTGGAACGCCGAAAGTTGTTAATTGACGAATTTACTTTTTATTGACTAAAACCGTGTCTGGATATCTGATGAATTTTGGTTGATTCATTTTTATTTGAAACTGCCAGAGAATCTTCAGTGTCTCATTCCTCTAGGAGCCTATTCGGCTGAGGCTGTAAAATACACCGACTGCATTTCTGCAGAGGTGTAAGACCCCACCTCAATGAGTGTCCTGAATATGACATTAAACAATCTGTTAGTGAGGCTGCAGTAATGCTAACGTTTTGAGGAATTGTTATCGCTCCCAGGTCCATTCTGGCCCGGAGTAGTAGCACTTGAAAGGGTGCTATCAATGGGTCAAATAGAACTGTTTGACATTTGAAGAGTGAGAAAAAATGAATCATGCTAAATTGAATTAGTAGAAATAGAACTGTTTGATCATTCAAATGAGCACAAACAAATGAGTGATGATTAATTGAATTGTTAATTACACAGAGCAAAACTTTCTGCAAAAGAATGAGTTCGGGTCCGTTTAAAAACTCTATCAACAAAATGTGTTTACAAATCATGCATATTTAATATATGTGTAGTGACTATCGTAAAGCGAGGCTTCGGGTCACTCTCGACTACGGTTGCAAACTATATATGTATAAAGAAGATTTAGCATTTAAAAGCCTACAATCGTTGATATGCTACAAAATCCAAACAGAGCAAATCATATATATGTAGTATATATGTATGTTTCCAGGGAAAGGAGTAGCGCCCTCCCCTACACCTTTGTGTTGTAGCTTTCCTAAAGGGAGCCTTCGGGCCACCCTCGACTATGGTCGCCAACTTTATATGTATTTAAAAGCCAAAAATGGTTGATATGCTAAAAAAATAACTAAACCAAATCAACCAAACCAAACTTATTATTGTCTATTTTGGGAATCTTTTTTGAGATGAGGCTTCTTCATCTGAGAATGAATTTTTATTTATTGTCAGAAGATAGCGGTTTCAATTCCTACCCAAGTCGGCCAGAGGTTTACTAGGTCAAAAACGTTGTGCGATAGACAACAACTATGGAAGGCAGTAATTACTGGGGATACGGTTACAAGACTCAGAATTCCTATCCTGAAGAAGGCCAGAGTGGAAATTTGGCAGAAACGCAGTGAGAAAAAACAACAAAAACTACCAAGATGACGACAAAAAGTCTGCAATAAATAAAAATTAATTCTCAAACCAAATATTTTCCTGGACAAATTCTGATCTGTGTATCCACCGTTTGTCCGTACTGTCGAGATTTAGTCTTTTGCACAGTTTCCAGTGGTTCACCTTTCCCACCAAATCATGTTTGCTTTTCTACACGTTGCCATTTGTTTGTATTCGCTTTGATTATTGGTTGACTCTCCCTATATATATATATATATATATGTGTGTGTGTGTGTGTGTGTGTACGTGTGTGTGTCGTCTAAACTTTCTGTTCTCCTGTGTCTTATCTATTTCATCTTCTACGCAATTAGATTTACGGTGATATTTTTTACTATTATCAACAGAAATTCAATTTCTCTATTGAGGTTTCCTCTGAGTAGCCAAGGTCAGCTTATTGTTTCTATTATTTGCTTAGTTTGCTTTTGTACAGGTTGTGTGCCATTTAATAATTGATTGACATATATACACACTATACCCCCCCTCTCTCTCTCTCTCTCTTTCTCTCTCTCTCTATATATATATAAATATATATGTGTGTGTGTGTGTGTGTGTGTGTGTATGTGTGCGTGTGTTGCCTAAACTTGTACTGTTTTTAATATAAATTCAGTTTCTCTGACAAGCCAATGCCAGGTTTTGTGTCCATTATTTGCATCATTTGTATTCTAAAGTGTTACTAAAGTTTTTTTCCTATTTTCTCGAATTCCTTATTCTTACATTCTTTGAATTATTTTTACTGCTGCTGTTTTTGAATGCGCTCATAATCTCTCAAGAATTCACAAAATAAAACAAAGAAAGATAGTATTAAACCTACTACTACGTATATTGCTGATGCAACTACTTACTTTATTACGGCATATTAGCATCAGCCCTGTGTAAAATTTTGTGTGGTAATTGATTATATTAATTATTTCATTGATAAATCTCCACACTAGACGGAACCTCTCTGAAACTGGTAGACAAATTCACCGGCCAAGGAAGCAGTGTCACATCAACCGAAAAAGACATCAACACGCGGCTAACAGAGGCATGGACATCTACCGATAAGCTATCGAACATATGGAAATCAAACCGGACCGATAAAATGAAACGCAGTTTCTTCCAGGCAGCGGTCGTGTCAATACTGCTGTATGGATGCACCTCTTGGACGCTAACTAAACGGCTGGAGAAGAAACTAGATGGCAATTACACAAGAATGCTGCGAGCAATATTGAACAAGTCCTGGCGGCAACACCCCACAAAGCACCAACTATACGACCACCTGCCTCCCATCACGAAAACTATCCAAGTTAGACAAACCAGACACGCAGGACACTGCTGGAGAAGCAGAGACGAGCTCATAAGTGATGTACTCCTCTGGACCCCAACATACGGCCGTGCAAAAGCAGGACGACCAGCTAGAACTTACATACAGCAGCTATGTGAGGATACAGGGTGTAGCCCTGAAAACCTGCCGGAGGCGATGAACGATAGGGAGAAGTGGCGAGAGAGGGTCAAGGATATCCTTGGAAGCGGCATGACATGATGATGATGATGATGATGATTATATTGATTATTTTACTATTTAGTTTGGTGAGGTTGCAGACTGGTTACGAATCTTTGAGAGTAAGTGTACTTCGTCGCAAAAGTTCATATTGAGTAATTCTTGTACGTGTACAAGATGACAGGATTGACAGATTGTTTTGTAAATCACCAGAGGGGGCGTGTTTGCAATCATTGTTGAGGCCGGATGCCGTTAAAAGTAAACAAGTCATGTCGACGACTTAGGTTAAGATTGATTTAAATCCATATTTACCAACCCCTCCGCTTTGGCAGGATATGACACAAGGTCAATTTTTAAGGGGAGTTTTACAGGCTTATATTCAGAGTTTTCCTTCTCCTAGACTAGTTGCCTCACCAAGCCTGAAGAACCAGTCCGCCCTACTATTTACCCATAGCTGGAGGGAGAATAATTGAATTCATACCTTTCCCAAGGGTATTAGTGCTATGTGAAATGCAATCAGCCTCGTTCAGGATTTGAACTCGTGTCGCCGTGTCCATTTCCTACCACGGTAACCATTACACCAAATAAACGTCAATGACACGTGTTCTAATATGACTTCCTGATGCAATAATAAAGAAGGTATCATGCAAGGAAAGATAATTTTGGATTCAAGGTGAGTTAAGCTTTAAACTCCAAAGAGACAAATTGTATTAGTCGTTGGGTGGGGGGTGCCTCTTTGTAGTTGGAAGCAAGATTCGTTTATATACTATTTCAAGGTATTCCTCTTTCTCCTCGTGGTTGCGACGGACTGTTAGAATTGAAGGCAATCTGAATAAACATTTTTTCGTAACTAAATGACAGAGTCACATTATTCTTTTCGAAATTTGAATATTCAACATAGTGCCTCGTGTTATATCCTTATTATATAATTCAAGGTGATACCATGATATTACACCTGTTAAGCATCTACTTTACAACTCGGATGAGTCAAGCGTTTTGCAATATTTTGATAACGTGAGTGCTTTTGCCGAATTCATGAAGATGACAAAACACATTGTTCTTTGAGATACGTGCTCGCTTCATATTTTCCGAGTGCTACTCGTATTATTTGCTTCTATGGTTGAGAGTACAGCTTCGGAATCCACGTAGTTCGGTTTACTTGACCTTATTTGATCGACGAGATCTTTGCAAACCGAATTTCTGGTCACTGTACTGTAATCAACTATGGCTTCACCTTTCCCACAGCAAATCTTTCGGATTTGCTACCACAACGGTAAATCCCAGTTAGAACTCATAAAGCATGTTCTCGATTTAGACAATGTTTCATATTTCCTGTTCATCCATACGGCTTTCAAATCACGTAGAGTGAAACAACGTTTCAGCGCACCAATTACCGTGATACTAACAACCGCAGTGGGTGCCTTCCTACAACAGGAACTGCTTCGATCACAAGATATATGCACCACAAACTAACAGTTATTGAATAGCATTCGTAAAAATATGACGTTTCTGCAACTAAGATGCTAGAAATACAGGCAGTGGGGCGAGGAGCTGTCTCTTATATTCTTCCTCGTTACCCGGTGTCTCTTTTTGAATTTAGCGTGCAAAAATACGGAGTCCGACCTTTGGATTAAGAATTGCTCTTTTCTGCCCGATTGAAGCTATTCTCTCATCCTTTTTGTACTGGGCTAGCCGTCATATCCATCGCCGAGCTGATAGAACGTTCAAGAAGCTATTAGAAAATTCCGCAGCATCCGAGAAACAATAACTGCATGGTGATTTTCTATTTATTTGTTCTCTTTTCCGCGGGTAGCCTTCTGCTTACTTAAAGTCATGGGGTTGGTATGGGTCTAACTTTTCAGCAATTCAAAACGTGGCACAAGGCTATTTGATGGTTAAGAGCAATGCATAAATGGAGACTTATGCGCCGCTGATCCAAAAAGTACTAGGCTCCGTCGGCATTCACCAAAGTACTAGGCTCCGTCGGCATTCACTCAGATGCCGAGAAATAAATCCCCCTCTCCAAAGTAGATAAAACCTTGGAGGGAGCCCCTTCAGACCAAAGGTTCTATGGACAATCAACCATGTGGCATGAGTATCAGGTGACCTGCTCGAATTAAACGAGAACTTTTTGTTCAAATGTTAAAATTGGCGCCAAAATGACTTGACCATGATGCCGATTCCATCTCGGCTCTATGAGGGAGGATTTGAATAATAAAAGGGATTCCATTAGAATTCTATGCACATATATGTGTGTGTGTGTATGTGTGTGTGTGTTATCTCGCTAGATAGCTTACTAGAAAGCCATGTCAATCTGTTTATATCTCGATAGCTTGCGAACTAGCAAGATATCTTTGTATCTGTTTGTCCATATCTATCAATCTATCTATGTACCTCCCAATCTATTTCATCCTGTTCACATCTATCTATCTCAATCTTTTGTTATACCTATTTATAGCAGCCTTCTCTCTCTCTCTCTCTCTCTCTCTCTCTCTCTCTTATATATATATATATTTATAAAACGAAACAGAAGAAAAAAGTAAGAATCCATTGAAAAAATATATTTATAATTTTTTCTATCCATTATGTGATAGCTATCTGAAGCGGTTGGTTTATTTATACGAGCTAAAATAAATTCATAATAGCTAAATGACGGTCCGTTGAGTTTTTCATCCAATTATATATATACGAGGTGCATACGATAAGTTTCCTGACTTTTTTCGTATGGGCACTTTTATTGATAGTACACACATGAAACTCTAGTCCCCTTCGAACTAATCTCCTCCGGCTGCAATGCACTTGTACCGTTCCAACAACTTCTGGAAAGCCCCATGGAAGTCCTCTTGTATGAGCATGTCAATGACCTTCGTCACAGCCTCTTTCATCTCCTCAATTGCCTCATAACGTCAGCCTCTGAACTTAGGGGATAACCAAAAGTTACAGGGAGCAAGGTTTGGACTATAGGGAGGGTGAGGAACTGTCTTGATGCCCATCTTGGTCAAATAGTCTGTGACAAGGATGGGGTTTTGGACTAGTGCATTGTCATGGTGGAAATGCCACTGACCCGATTTCAAGAGTGCTGGCCTCTTCCGACCGAATCTCTTCCTGAACTCCCCTAAAACCTCAACATAGTAACCCTAACCCAAACCCTTTGGCCAATAAACTCTGATGTATTGACTTCCTTACTCCTACCACACATCTCATCATCCCTCACATTCAAAAACTGATGCTCGATTCATGCAAGATGGTTGAAAAGCAATCTGAAGCATTCCATAGGTTTCTGTGGTATTTTTTCCAAGTTTAAAACAGACTTTTATTGCATCTCGTTCTTCTAAATGTCAGACTGCATTTTTGAAACTCACCAACTCTGACAATCAGGCTTTAGTAAGGGTGTACTCCAATTGCTGTTGTAGCTGTTCATTTGAACCTGAAATCATAAACGTTGGTCAGTCATCTCATAAGATGTATAGCAATAACATACTGAATTCTCAAGCGTCTATGACAATTTTAAATGCCCATACGAAAAAAAGTATGAAAACTTATCGTATGGCCCTCGTATATATATATATATATATATATATATATATATATATATATATATAAGTAAGTTTTTCAAAATAATAAAAATCCAAATACCCCATTACGCTATAAAACCTTTTTTTAATTCAGTTATTTGCTTTTATCTCTTTAAAAGTATTAGTCTAAACTTTCGTCTGGAACTATAAAAAGAAACATTATTAATTTCATCATATTTATTGTTTTACTATATATTTTCTTAAAGATCTTATAACAGCAGGTACAGCAATCTCATTGACGCTTCTTGCTTTTTAAATAACGTTTATACACTTCGGAAAAGTATGACTTCCAATATTTTCCCTCAACCTATCGGTAAATAGTAGGCTAGACAGAACTATTAAATTTTGTTATGGCAAATGGTCTAGAAAGAAAATTGTCAAACGCTTAAAAATCAAACTCGTGGGAAGTGCCCGTGGTGTAATGGTTATCGTCGTAAGAAATGGACACGGTTACACGAGTTCAAATCCTGGACGGGACTGATTGCATTTCACATAGCACTAATACCCTTGGGAAAGGTATGAATCCAATTATTCTCCCTCCCGCTATGGATAAATAGTAGGGCAGACTACGTTCTTCAGCCTTGGTGAGGCAACTAGTCTAGGAAAAGGAAAACTCTGAATTCAAACCTGTTAAACTCCGCCTAGAAATTGACCTTGTGTCATATCCTGCCCGAGCGGAGGGGTTGGGTAAATATGAAAAATCAAACTCGTGTGGAGGGTTTGGGTAAATATATTTTTATACTAGCAAGTACTAGTTTTGTGAATCTGAACATTTTCGTGTTATTTTAAGTGTGTTTCAAAAAGAGAATTCCAAAAATGGGAAGAAGCGAAACTTTACTGGAACTAAACTGGTTTAAGCCTTTTAAAATGTTCAGATTACTCACGTCAACCAGTAGGGAATGCTTTAAAAGTCCTTGGAGAATTCTTGCTCACTTCCGTTGATTTCATATTTTGCCTGCGTGTAAATCTTTGATGGAATTTTTTAAAGTTAAAATTACCTTTCGTGCACCTGCGTCAGTTGAATTAGATAATCTTCCCTTTGCTGCATCAAAATCAGAGGAATTTTTCATTGCTTTTCTTTGTTGATTTGGTCTTCTGTTTTAAACGAATAAGAATTTCTACCTATCTATCTCAGTATGTTCACAAGAATCTATCAATTGATATATATATATATATATATATATATATATATATATATATATATATATATATATATATATATATATATCACCAAAATAATTGATGCTTTTTCTCAAGTCATCTTACAAGACAGAACTAAAAAATTAGATAAAACACAGTCCTTTCATCTATCTATCTATCTATCTATGTATCTATCTATTTCTTTCTTTCTTTCTTTCTTTCTTTCTTTCTTTCTTTCTTTATCTATTTATTTCTACCTCCATCCGTTTCTTTTTTTTATACCTTAGTCTATTTCTTTTTTCTACCTCATTCTGTTCTATCTATCTATCAATGTCCGTTTCTTTCTTTCTTTCTTTCTTTCTTTGTATGTATGCATATATCACAGTTTTTTCCTATCTGTCTGTATATATATAAATATGCATACATATATGTGTGTGTTGATATGTGTGAGTGTTTTGTGTGTGTGTGTGTGTGTGTGTGTGTGTGTGTGTGTGTGTGTGTGTGTGTGTGTACCAAATTCTGTTCATATCAATCTGACATCTGAGTCCGTTAATATCTACCCTTTATCTGTCTATCTCATCATGATTATCTATCTATCTATCTATCTTCGGCGTTGTTATCTGTTGAGATATCTTTTTAGTTATGTGTTCATCTTATTGGTTTTTAACTTGAATTTTTTTTCAGTCTCTGTTCTTTAAAAACAGTAATGCCTTTTTCTCTTCGGTCATAAGTTTTTTGTTTTTTTTTAATTCAACATTTTGATGTTCTTACGTCGAGATCCATTCTTTTTTATTATGTTACTTTTTTAAGAGTTTCCACACCAGCGTAAGCCGGTGGTTTTTAACGGCAGTTTAAGTGACAGCAAGTCCCCTAAAGTTTCCAGGACTCTTCTCAGTATTCAGGCCGATCTTAATGATAAAAATATTTTCCATCCCTTGTATGTTTTTCACGCCCGCATTAACTGGTAGTCCTTCAGTGGAATCTGAGCGACAGTTTTCCAGAACTCTTGAGTATTGTTGCTGATGTGAATAATTCGGTGTTTTGAATGATTTTGATTCTTCTTCTGATTTCCAATTCAGCCAGTCTTTTGTTTTTTTTTTTTTTAAGTTATCTGACGGTGAGGTCCAGTTCAGGAGTTTTAGAATAAGTGGAGTATCTCTTCATTGCCAAAACTCCCAGGTCAACTCTCACCATGAATAATAGTATTTGTTAAGGTCTCAACTGTTGATCAATTAAAACTGTTTAATAAATACTAAATGAATGAATGAAAACCATTAACCTGTGTGCTAATGAATTATAAATATCAAATTTAATTAAAACAACTAGCACCAGATTTCAATACTTGAAACTATTTAAACGAGAAGAATAGAACTATCAATATTTGAAACCATTTAACTGTGTGCAAGCAAATGAATATAACTGAATAGAATTATTACAAATAGATAGGAATACTTCAAACCATTTAACCAATGAACCCTTGCTCATTTAAAATTTGTTACCAAGAACCTATTCGCTTACAAATCATATATATATATATATATGTGTGTGTGTGTGTGTATAAATAGAACCTGGCACTAAATACGTGGGCTCATATGCCATAAAATCCAAATTAACCAATCAACCAATCAACAGTTCGCAGCAGTAGAATTATTAATACGAGTTGTATCAATCTGCGATATTTGATCTTTGAAAAATCAACATAGGTTCGTACGTCTTTAAGTTCTTAGTGTCACAAACTATGAATTTTAATTACCAGCAGCAACAAATTTATTCCTTATTTCCTTCATTCATTTGCTTAAAGTGTCTTCTTTGGTATTATCCTTTCATTTATGGTAAATAATGTCCTTTTAATGAAATAACTACTTTTACTTCTGCTACAGCTACTCAATACTTGTCCTGGATATGACATTAAACAATCTGATTGTGAGGCATTTGCGGAATGTTGAGAACCCTTCATTGTTATTGTTCACAGATCCATTCTGACCTGGAGTGGTAGTACTTATAGGGTCCTATTTATGGGTCAACTAGAACAAACAGCGTGCAAACAAATTACTGATGTTAAATTGTAACTGTTATATACTTTAAACCATTTAACTTCGAGCAAAAACACCACAGGTTTCTTCAAGAATGTTATCTACAAAACGTGTGTACAAATCTTTTATATATTTAATATATATTGGTATAAACAGGGTTTGGCATTAAATAACCTGCAATGGTTGATATGCCATAAAACCCAACCAAACTAAATTATATATATTTAATATATATGTCCAAAGAAAATGAGGCATTAAATAACCTACAATGGTTGATATGCCTTAACACCCATCCAAACCATATCATGTATGAAGAGGAATTAGCATTAAATAACCAACAATGGTTGATATGCTTAAAACCAAACCAAACCAAACCAAACCAAACCAAATCATTTATATTTAATATATATGAATAAAGTGGGTTTGGCATGAAATAACCTACTATGGTTGATATGCCTTATTTATGTTATTTGTTATATCCTTATGATAATTATGGCTTTTCACTTCTTCAAGTGTTCTAATTCCTATTTTCATTTGGTGCATGAAATATATCGTAATCCCAAATCCCATTCCTTTTTTTGAGCTGTAAAATTATGTAGTTTATAAAAAGATTTCTCGTTTTTTTTTCCTTCTTGGCAAATATAAAATTATTCCATGGTTTCACACCAGATTTTAATAGTTGTTTTTCCTTTCTTTCCTCACGTGGAATCATCACTATGACACTACACTGCATTGAATGGTAAGGCTACCGTCCTGGTGCTTGTAGAATGTAGATTAGTCCTTTACTGTCTGGTCCATTCTGACCCAGATTGCTCTTTTGGCTCAATCGAATAGTCCAATAATGTAATAAGAATTATTGTTTTTAGTTATTCAAGGTCATGCAGCTGTGTGCAAACTGTTTATATTAGATAGGAATAATTAAAATAATTGCAGTAATGGGAACCATTTAAATTTGCTCAAATAAATTAGTTCTAATTCGTTTGAAGATAAAGTTAATACGAATTATATATATATATATATATATATATATATATATATATATATATATATATATATATATATATATATATTTCTAAATAAGAGGTTGCCCAGTCAACTGGGGCTATAGAATACACCGACTGCTTCTCTTCAGATGGGTAAGACCCTCCCCACAACGAGTGTCCTGTTTATGACACTAAACAATCTGATGGTGAGGTTTCAGTGATGCTGAGGCTTTTGGGAATGCGGTGTACCCCTTCATTGCCATTGCTCCCAGGTCTACTCTGGCCCGGTGTGGTAGCACATGATAAGGCCCTATCTATGGGTTGAATAGAACTAACGGCATACTTATGCCAAATTGAATAGTTTGACTAAACTGAATAGTTTGAAACAGAAATGCTTTTGAAAATTAAACCGTAATTACACTAAACTGAATTATTTGAAACAGTTTTTTGCATTAAAACTGTACTTACACTAAACTGATTTGTTTAGTATATAACTGTTTTGACTCTTAACTTAGTATAAAGAATATCTGTACTAATACTAAACTGAATTAGCTGAATTAGAACTGCTTGACTGAACTAAATAGCTTGAAATAGAAATGTTTTCCACAACTAAACTGTACTTACATTTAAACTGCGTGTTTATGCTAAACTGAATTATTTAAAATAGAACTGACCAATTGCATAAAAATGGATTTGGCGTTAAATAACCTACAAAGGTTGATATGCCATAAAACCCAACCAACCAAGCAACATCAATAAGAGGTCTGAAATATTGAACGTTTGCAAGCATTAAAAAAATGGCTCCTCGGCTAATAAATATAGGTTTGTTTGTTTTTTATATGCTATTTTTTATGGTTGCAAGAGGCCACTTTAATAATAAAATGGGGTTTGGGTCAACTCTCTTTAGTCAGAAATATCCAGGTCTGTCAGGTGAAACCTATCAAGGTATTTTCTGGTTCTTATATATATATATATATATATATATATATATATATATAGTCATCCACAGACAGACCGTTTCGTTGTATCACAATTCTTCAGTATGGCTAGACAGGCAGGATGCTTCAGACTGGGATCCGCCTAACTTTACGCTAGACATGATATCTTACCGCTCAGCCAATTCGACGAACTACCTCAGCTCGGAAAATTAACGCATTTTGTATTAGCTTTCGTTTGTTTACATTTTGTGCTATCGGATACTGGAGTGCTCAATTCGTAAGAAGAGCTTTGCATTACGCGGGTGACAGCCGTTAATTCCTTTGCCAGAGTGCTCAACCCCCGGGGGGGACGAATATATTGTCACCCACAGTTAGACTGTTTCGTTGTATAACAACTCTTCAGTGTGGCTATGCCATAAAACACTAACGAGCCAACTTGAAACCATTTAAGTGTGTGCAAACAAATGGTCCTTATTTACCCAACCACTGCGCTCGGGCAGGATATGACACAAGGTCAATTTTTAAGCAGAGTTTAACAGGTTTGAATTCAGAGGTTTCCTTCTCCTTGACTAGTTGCCTCATCAAGGCTGAAGAAACCAGCCTGGCCTACTATTTACCCATAGCTGGAGAAGAATAATTGGATTCATATTTTTCCCAAGGGTATTAGTGTTATGTGAAATGTAATCAGTCTCGACCAGGATTTGAACTCGTGTCGCCGTGTCCATTTCCTACGACGATAACTATTACACCACGGGCAGCTGCAAACAAATGATTAGTATTAAATAAAATTATTAACGTTAGGAATACTCTAAACCATATAAAAAGGGTTAATACTAAATACAATTATTAGTGTTGGCAATAATTGAAACCATTTAACTGGTTACAAACAAATAACCTCTAATTCGTTAAAAGATAGCCCACAAATTATTCACTTAACTGATTTTGGCATTAAATAATCCTCAATAGTTGATATGCCATCAAACATAAACCATCAACCAGCCAACCATTTCCTCGTAGGGCAACTATGGTACCAGAAAGAATGTGATTACTCGTCAACGTAAATCCAAAACCTGTACGAGACTGTTCGTGCTAATACCCTTAGGAATCATTGGCCACCACCTCTCCGGCCCTTAGTTATGGGTAAATTTTCTGAAAATGAGTTTACTCCTTAACACTATATTTTCATACGGATTATATTCTTTAAAAAGACCGTCGAATGGATCGGCCGAAATACTGTTCTAGGAACTTCGACCCACCATGTGAGAACCAATGAAATATTCTAAGAATTTTATAAAATCTCAATCGTTACAATAAGACGAAGAAATTTTGATTTAAAACAGCCAATATTATTTAGAATTTCCAAATTTTACGAATTCCCAGTAGTCAATTTGGTTGAAAGAATCTTGTTCTGAATTTATGTTTTTTAAGAGTCCTGCGACCCCCAACATCCCCGTTGAAATATATTTCCTTTGGTTACAGAGCTCTTGTAATATAATTCTTTTTCTGTAATGTTCTTTAAGTCAGCCTCCCCTTCTCTCTATTAATCCATCTTTTTACTATCCCTCTTTCTCTTTCTTCCTTTCTCTATCTTTCTCTCTGTCTTTTTCTCTCTCTCTCTCTCTATCTTTCTCACTCTCTCTCTCAAATTCTCTCTTTACAAATAATACTCTATTTCCTTTTCTTTTCTACTTCCTTTTCCGTTTCTAGTTTCCCTGCCAGCTATCTAGTTAATGAAATTAAATCCTGTCTTTGGCGGTAAAGCCCGTGTTGGCCGCCATTGGAGCCGCCATTTTGTCTTGATGCTTTCTCGTAATCACTTCAAAAGAAACGACCACGTCCATCTTCGTCGGAAGAAGCCGTACGACCGCTATATAATTAGCCTAATTGTCTTTGATCAATCCAAACCAAAGCTTTGTTTTCTGTTTTCACTTAGTTTTTAAATTTGTTTTTGTTATTGCTTTTTATCTCTTGCTTCTTTTTTTTTATAGACTTTCTGTTTGGAATACACGTTCTTTGAAGCGGGGGTGGGGAGAGAGAAATTAGATATTGTAATATAATAATGAAACAACATATTGGCATTATTTCTGTCGACAGGACACCATTATAAAAGTGTTACAGTGGTTTTATGAATTTTTAAACAAAAGAAAAATTTCATCAAGTGAGGCTTCCGGTAGCTTTATGTACACTTCCATATGCAGTTAGAAAACTGCGCGCGCGCACAGACACACACACAGATTGATAGATAGATATGTGCCTGAGAGAGAGAGAAAAAGTGAGTGTGTGTGTGTGTGTGTGTGTGTATACAAATATTCATGTATATGCATGTATATACAAATATACATAGAGTTTATACTATATATACACACATATATATATGCCCATATATGTACTTATATATATATATGTGAGTGTGTGCGTGTGTATATATATATATATATATATATACGTATGTTTTATCCCAGGTCAAGTCACACCAAAAAAAAAGATACTCGCTTAACACTCACCATGATTAGGTACGGATCAAGGGTAAGAGGAGCAATCAAAGGATAGGAGTGGCACCCTTTCCTTCACCTTAGTGTAGTAGCTACTGAATATGGTTCACTGGTTTTGCCCTCGACAATGGTCGGACAACTTATGTATATGTATAATAATATATATATATATATATATGTACGTATTTATTCATTTATTTTATATATGATATATAAATATATTTATCTATTTATGTTATATATATATATGTATATATATATATATATATATACATACATATATATATATATATATATATATATATATATATATATATATATATACGTATCTGAAAATATACACGTATTTATACTTAAATATATTGATATATGTATACACATACATATACACTTATAAACACACACACACAAATATATATGTGTGTGTGTGTGTGTATGTGTGTGTATACATATATAAATATATTTAAGTTCTCGCTGGTCATCCTGCCTTGTCACGTCCTTGTGAAGGGGTCCATAGGAGTATGTCACATGAGATCGATACATTTGTGAAGGGATCCACAGGAGTATGTATCATGAGTTCGATATATATATATATATATGTGTGTGTGTGTGTGTGTGTGTGTGTGTATCGAACTCATGTGACATACTCCTGTGGACCCCTTCACAAGAACGTGACAAGGCAGGATGACCAGCGAGAACCCACATGCAACAGCTCTGTGCTAATACAGGATGCAGCCTTGAAGACATCCCGGAAACGATGGACAATAGATAGGGGTGGCGGGAGAGGGTTAGGATATCCGTGCTGATGGCGTGACATGAGGATGAGGATATAGGCGTTCTTCGGGTAATAGTTACTGTCACAGGAAATGGATATGGTGACCTGAGTTTAAATCCAGGATGTGGTTGTTGGCAGTTCACATAGATCTAATACTCTTTCTTAATGTATGGATCCATCTATTCTTCCGTCTATTGGATGACAACCAGTCTAGGAGAAGAAAAACTCCAAATTAAAATCCACTAAACTCCACTTTAAAATAGACCTTATATCCTATGGTCCCCGAGTGGGGGATGAATATATCTATCTTTCAATCTCTAGTTCTATCTTTATATATATATATATATATAAGCCTTCCATCTTCAACCACCTTTTTATTTAATTTTTAATAATTAATGCCAAAAAGTATTTCTTTTTTTACTAAGAGTGAACATCGCTCGCAGAGCTATTTTTTTTTTTTTTTTAATTTTGACGCTCCTTGTAAGAAGTTGAGTTTGTTCATGGTAATGATTCGATTACCGTGTGAGTCGGGTTTTGATTTCTTTTATTTTTATATAACAAAAATTTTTCATCGACTGGCGTTTATCAGTTCTCTTTTCTCTGTCCTCCCTATCATGTGATTTTTATCAACCAATGACTTTCATCTATCTATCTATCTATCTCAATCAATTTTTAAAATCTACCTTGTGTCATATCCTTCTCGTAGACTAGTGCTGAATATATATATATATATATATATATATATATATATAGCCTTGAGCTACCGAAACTGTGTTATCACTCTGATTGGCGGCTGATGAGGCTAGGGTATCGCATGTGCTTTCACACATTGTATGATGAAAATTTAAAATATATATATATATATATATATATATAATGTGGCTCGTTTAATAAATAATCGGATCTTTACAAAAAGAACTAAATAAATTTCTTTTTCAGATTCATTTTTTACATAATTTTTTTGATTTGGTTAATAGAAAAAAAATATTTTCGTCCGGTGAAAATATTACTTTTCATTCGTTTGGTTTGATTGAGTTTAAGAGCATATCAACTATCGTAGGTTATTTGATGTCAAATCCTCTTTATACATATTGTTGTATCGTCATAAGGAAAAGATACACAGTGAAAATAAAATTAACTGTTTGTTAACTCAAGTGTTACAGTCCGACTAGTATTATAAGTCTCGTGTTGTTGGTATTACGTCCGAAGTTGACTGATATCCTTTCAGAGTTGTCTCTCTGCTTCTGCTTCTGTCTCCTGTCTGCCGGCGTCTTTTATACTTCTGCGATACGGGAAGTCGCGTGGTACGAACCACTATCATCATCATCATATCGCGCTGGTAGCACGGATATCCCTGACCCTCTCTCGCCACTCCTCCCTATCGTTCATCGCCCTAGGTAGGTCTTCAGGACAACATCCTGTATCCTCACATAGCTGCTGAATGTACGTTCGAGCTGGTCGTCCTGCTTTTGCGCGGCCATGTGTGGGGATCCATAAGAGTACATCTCTTATCAGTTCATCTCTGCTTCTCCAGCAGTGTCCTGCATGTCTGGTTCGTCTAACTTGAATAGTTTTCGTGATAGGGGGCAGGTGGCCGTACAGTTGGTGTCTTGTGGGGTGCTGCTGCCAGGACTTGTTCAGGATTGCACGCAGCATTCTTGTGTAATTGCCATCCAGTTTCTTCTCCAGCCGTTTTGTTAGCGTCCATGTAGTGCATCCATATAGCAGTATCGATGTGACCGCTGCCTGGAAGAAGCTGCGTTTACCACACATATATACTAAATATATATGATTTAGCTTTATGGTGATTCAACAATAGTTGATTATTTAATGCCAGGTCTCTTTTTATACATGTATATTAGATATATGTGATTTGTAATCGAATTTTATTGATAACATGATTAAATCAGCCTAAGGTCATTCTTTTGTACACAGTTAAAGGATTCCAAGTATTGCTATCTATCACCAACAATTCACTTAAATAACTGTCATTTTTTACTCATTTCAATGATTAGTTATATTTGACCAGTAGATAGAGCCCTATCAGGTGCTACCACTCAGGGCCAGAGTGGACCTGGAAGCAATGGCAATGAAGTGTTACTCCGCATTCCCCAAAACTCTAGCATTACTATCAAATTGTTAAATGTCATAACTAAGACATTCGTAGTGAGTGGTCTTACCCCTCTGCAGAGACGCTGTCGGTGTATTCTCGAGCCCCAGTCGACTGGGCCGTATAACTTTTGAGGCAAGTCAAACTTGTACAGAGGTCTGTCATCCAACCATTAGTCGCTGCGAAGTGCAAACCATGGGAAATTTACTGAACAATGGGTGATGTGCACAGAGTAGAATGTTTTAGTCAAATAAACGTTTGCAGATTGGCAAAGGTCCCGAAACATAAACGTACCCATCCCCATTAATTTCCTTGAAAAAGGTGCAACTGTAAACGGAGCCTCCTATTGCTAATTGCAAATTCACTTCATGTATTGAATGTCCTACGTATATATATATATATATATATTTACTAATCTAATATCTACCAGTATTCACGGTATCGGAAAAAACAAAAAAAACCCTGGTCAGGAACAAGAGATAAAAGTACCTCGAATCACCGCCAAGAGGAAAAAGAAAAAAGTTTTTGGGGTAAAAAAGAAAGAAAAGGCCAACCTCGTACGACTCCTTGAAAAAAATCCAGGGGTACGCAGTCAGTGGTCAAAAGAAAACCAAAAAACCCTCCGCGAATGCTGCAATTCTATAATTACTAAAGTGCTCAACACAATACAATGGATCCAATTATAGAATTAACTCCAATTGGCTCCATTTTTCCTCTGGGCGGTGATTCGAGGTACTTTTATCTCTTGTTCCTGACCAGGAGTTTTTGTTATTTCCGATACCGTGAATACTGGTAGACATAAGATTAGTAAATATTTAAGCTCTGGTGTTTATCCATTGAGCACTTTCTCTGCTCTTGTTACTATGGAGAGAGTGAACGTAGGTTATTCATACAAGAACATACCAATACCTGATAGGCATCAGTATAAGTTAGTTCTGTTGAGGAGGATAGAATCCTTTATAAAAAGTATGAGGTGGAAAGCATATTTTTTTCAATACAATTAACTGTACAGAAAAGGAGGGAAGGGAGAAATATGGGTTTAAAACTACGAAACACCCCCCCCATATCAAAGAGATGGATAAATTTGAAGCTGAAATGATAGGAATGGTTAAGGAGATAAAATTTAGGAAAATGCGCAATAATATTCAACAAAAAATGTATGAGGATATGAGGAGATTTAAGGAGTCCGAAAAAATATTTGTAAAGTCAGATAAGTCGGGCAATTTATATGAAATAGAAAAGGAAAAATATAAACAAATGATATTTAAGGAGGTGGTTAAGAATTATAAGAAAGCACCACCTGATCTCGAAAAAGAATTAAATTACGAAGCAAAAATGTTGGCGCATAAACTAGGTATTGTTGATAGAGTAGAAAAATACAATGCCAAGAATTGTTTTATTACTATAAAAGACCACAAAAGTAATTTCAAGTCTAATCTGGAATGTAGGCTCATTAACCCGGCCAAGACACAAATAGGTAGGATTAGTAAGATAATCGTACAAGAAATATGTGAATCACTTAGGCTGGCATTAAGCATCAACCAGTGGAGGAGCACTAATGACTGTATTAAGTGGTTTGACGAGTACGAGAAGGATGATAGGTGCTCCTTTATTAAATATGATATAAAGGATTTTTATCCTTCGATAATAGAAAGGACATTGGATAGAGCGTTAGATTTGGCTAAAGAATATATGGTTATACCTTTAGATAAGGTGGAAATAATTAAGCATTGTCGTAAAACATCGTTATACTATGAAGATAGTGTATGGATAAAAAAAGGGGGAGGGTGGAAATTACGACGTTTCAATCGGAGCATATGATGGTGCAGAAATTTGTGAGCTCGTCGGGTGTGTATTACTATATAACATTAATAAGATTATGGACCCTAATAGCCATGGACTTTATCATGATGACGGACTGATTATAGTGGATAAAAGTACACCGAAGAAGTGTGATGGGATTAGAAAAAAATTGTATAAGCTGTTTGAGGACTTTGGGTTTAGATTAGATGTAACAACAGACCTAAAAATAACTGATTATCTTGATGTTACTTTAAACTTATATAGTGGAACAGTATCTCCATTTAGAAAAAGGAACCAGGATCTGCGTTATGTAAACAGGGGATCTAATCACCCAATACAGGTGTTTAAACATGTACCTAAGGGAATAGAGCATAGATTATCTAATAACTGCTCCAACAAGGAAATTTTTGAACGAACTAAGCAGGAATATGAGGAGGCTTTAAAGAATGACGGATATAGGGTCAATTTAGAATATAGGAATAGGGATAGAATAGGAACACAAGGAAGGAGAAATAGACCAAGGAAAATTTTATGGTTTAATCCCCCTTACAACATGGAAGTAGTTAATAACTTGGGAAAGGAGTTTTTCAAGATATTAAAAAGAAACTTCCCTAGTGGGAGCAAATTACATAAGGTATTTAATAAGAATTGTATTAAATTAAGTTACAGTTGCATGCCAAACATTAATGGAATAATAAATAGGAGTAATATAGCTAAATTAGGTACAAAGAAAAATAAGGGGATTGATAAATGCAACTGTAGGGATAAGGTTAGGTGTCCCCTCAAATGAAAATGTAAGCAGGAATGTGTAGTGTATAAAGTATAAGTATATAGTGATTCGAATAATAAGAGAAATAAAAAGATATATTTTGGGTCGACCCAAGGGGATTTTAAAACTAGGTACTATAACCATAGAATAAGTTTTTCGCACGAGAAGTATAGGTATAACACTGCTTTATCTAGTTATGTGTGGGAACTGAAGGAAAAACAAGGAGTAGATCCGATAATGAAATGGGAAGTAATAAAGAAATGCCGCAAATATAGGGCGGGTAAAAGAACTTGTAATCTTTGTATGGAGGAAAAATTGGTAATAGCAAATTGTAAAAGTAAGAATATGTTAAATAAAAGATCGGAGGTGTTAAATAGTTGGAGACACAAAAGGGCGTGGTTACTATATAATTAGGAATAGGTTATAGAGATTTTTTTTTCAAATAAAACTATGGTATCTTTCATTTAGTTATTTAGTTTTTTTTTTTGTTTTTTGTTTTTTTTATTATGCAAATTCTAGGCTAGGTGGGGTTTTTGCTGAATAGAAGAAGGCGATTTCTCCTTAAAATTTAGTCGAATGTAGGCTTCCTGATGATCCGTTAAGGTGAAACTTTAGTAGAAGATTTTCGACTCGCGATTTAAGTTAATTCTATATATATATATATATATGTGTGTGTGTGTGTGTGCGCGCGCGCGCGCTTCCCCAAACGGGCAGGGTTTAACACAAGGCCCACTTTTAAGTTAGTATGAATTAAAAGTTTTCCTTCTCTTGTACTGGTTGCCATAACAAGGCTGAAGAACTTAATCCGCCCTACTATTTACCCAGAGCTGGAGGGATAATTGATGCATTCATACTTTTCCCAATGGTATTAGCATTATGGGAAATACAAACAGTCTCATCCAGGCTTTAAACTTGGATAGCAGTGTCCACACCATTGTACCGCATACACCTTCATAATATATATATAAATATATATATATATATGTATGTATATGTGTGTGTGTGTGTGTGTGTGTGTGTGTGTGTGTGTGTGTGTGTGTGTGCGCGCGTAAGTAAAGTAGGCAACCGTATTTGAGAGAAAGCCGAACGCTCTCTTTCCACTAGCTATGACTCTGAATTGTGGGGGAGGGTGCTACTCCTTTCCCTGGATTGCTCCACTTAACCCTTGTTCCCTACCTTATAATGCTGAGAGTTAAACAAGGAGGTATCAAGTACCATTTGTTGAATCTTTAGTATCACTTGACCTGGTATTGTACCCCAGTCCTCCCAATCATGGAATATATATATATATATATATATATATATATATATATATATATATATATATATATATATTCAGTGTTTAAACTATCAACTAACTAATCGAATTCATTAAATAAAGGAAGAATTCAAACAAAGTCGATATTTACGGTGAAAATTTACATAGTCATAAGTTAAAAATGTTCTTACGTTGTTGTTTTTTTAAATCTGTTATTGTTTTATTGGTACAATAGAAAACAAATGACACATATCTGTTTGTATCAATCGAACTGGAAATTATTCTTTAATTTTCGGTGGGATTTTTTATGGTGTAACAATCGAACACATACATTATTCTTTTATTATTATTCTCCTCCTTGCGAGCTTTTGTCATACCAGCGAGATATTTCACTTGAATGACAAAATTTCTCTTCAGACCTTCAGTATTCTAGTTCCTTTTAACAATGTTGTAGTATAGATTGTCTCGATTCTTCATCCGATTTTCAAATCCTCCAGTTTTTTCCAAGCTACAGACTGTACAAAGGTTACCGACAGCAAGTAATATCACGTCACCCTCATATTTCTCTGTTTTTTAGCCTCTAGCTAGGTCCATAATTTTGCTTTCCCTTATTTTCTCTCTAGTGTGGGGAAATAGTAAAAAAACGCAAGTCCTTCTTTTTTTGTTATTAATTATCCCTAATTCTAGTCTTTTGGCCGGAATTAGATCCTCTGGGATCTTGAAATACATTTCAAGATCCCGGAAGACGTTAAGCGACTCGTTCTTGAGGACAGATTTTAGTTTACGCTTTTGGTAGCATGATTAAATTTTAATCTCTTTTACAATTCTCAGTGGACCACCTTTCACACCGAGTCGCACCTCATCTTGTAATCTTTTTGCTGCCAGTTTACGATATACACTTTTTAGGCGAGAAACTGTTTCATCCCTATTTTCACTTTCTATTCAGTCGTACGAGGAGGGTACGACACAAGATCAATTGACAGGTTTGAATTTAGAGTTATTCTCCACCACGACCAGTTACCATACCAAGGTTAAAGAGATTAGTCTGCCCGACTATTTACCCAGAGATGGAGAGAGAACAGTTGATTCATACTTTCGCAAGGACATTAGCGATAGCCGAAATGAAAATGTGCATTTGAACACGAGTCAATGTATCTGCAAATTCTTAACAAGTGATTTTTATCAAAAGTTTATCATATTTACCCAATCCCTCCGCTCGGGCAGGATATGACACAAGGTCAATTTTTTAAGCGGAGTTTAACAGGTTTGAATTCAGAGTTTTCCTTCTCCTAGACTAGTTGCCTAACCAAGGCTGAAGAACCTAGTCTGCCCTACTATTTACCCATAACTGGAGGGAGGATAATTGGATTCATACCTTTCCCAAGGGTATTAGTGCTATGTTAATGCAATGAGTCTTGTCCAGGATTTGAACTCGTGTCGCCGTGTCCATTTCCTACGACGATAACCATTACACCACGGGCACTTCCCAAAGTTTATTGTCGACAAGTCTCCGATGATCCCGAATATTCTTCTCGATATTCTGGCCGATCTCAAGAGTAATCTCCATGGTCTAGTCGGATGGGGCTGAAGAATACACTTTCTGCATCTCTGCAGAGAGGTAAGACTCTCCCAACAAGTGGTCTAGTCGGTTGGGGCTGCAAAATACACCGACTGCATCTCAGCAGAGGGCTAAGACCTCTTCTAATGAATGGTCCAGTCAGTTGGTGCTTCAAAATATACCGACTGCATTTCTTCAGACGGTAAGACTCCCCCCAATGAGTGGCTAAAGAATACACTGACTGTATCTTTGCAGAGGGGTAAGACTCCCCCAAAGAGGGTCCTGATAATGACACTAAACAATCTAATAGGGAGGCTCCAGTAATGCCGGGGTTTGGGGGATTGCAGAGCGCTACCAGGCCCAATCTGGTCCAGAGTGTTATCATCAGATAGGGTCCTATCTCTGGGTCACATAGAACTGTTTTTGACATTTTAACTGTGTACTTATGCTAAACTGAATTGTTAGAATCAGAACTCTTTGATCGTTTAACTTTGTGTAAACAAATGACTGATATTTGATTGAATTGTTAGTGATATATAAAAATACTGGGAGTTATTTAATTTGGTTGGAAGGCTAAATTGAGTTTTTTGAAATAGAAATATTTGATTATTTATCTGTGGGTATAAAATTGAATGATGTTTAATTGAATTGTCTATGATAGATAGCCATACCTGAAAACATTAAACTGGGTGAAAACAAATGATTAAATCTGAATAAAACTGTTCGGATTAAATAGAAATAAGTGAAGTCATTTAACTGTGAGAAAAATAAAAGAGCTCAGGTTTGTTTAAAGATGTTATCTACTGAACGAGTTTAGAAATCATGTATTTAATATATGTGTAAAAACAGGATTTCGTATTAGAAAACATGCAATGGTTGATAAGCCATAAAACCCAACCAACGTAAATCATATATGTTTCATATATATGTATAAAGAGGATTTAGTATTAAATAACCAACAATGGTTGATATGCCATAAAACCCATCCAAATCAAATATTATACATTTCATATATAAAGACGATTTAGCAATCAATAATCTACAATGTTTGATATACCATAAAACCCAACCAAACCGAATCTTACATATTTAACACAGCTTTATAGCTCTCTAGCATGATCCTAGAATTTGACTATTGTTTTCCTTTACTAACCTTCTCTAATCTGCGGCAACAGCCAAATCCGCCAATTAGCAATTCTTCGTGTTGAATAACACTAGATCTAGTTTGGTTTAATTTGGTTGTGTTTTTGTGGCATATTAACCGTTGTAGGTTATTTAATACCAAATTCCCTTCATACACATATATGGAAGAAAATAATGGATAGTAACCCGATATTTGTGAAGAAAAATTGACAAGTAATCCAAGTAGAAAGGGGAGATTTATAGAGAAACAAAGTCAATCGACACTATAGCGTTTCAGTTCTTCTCAACCATTATCAGGGCTATGAGGGGTTATATTAGTGATATTAAGTATAGATGGATGTATAAAAAGTGTAAAAATATATAAGAATTTGGAAAAGTTGTATAACAAGAAAAGTTGGCTGTTTATGACAAGAAAAAATGGCCGTTTTATCAATGAATCAGCGTTCGTTTCTTTAAAATATGTCACCTGACATTAGAAACACTGCGCAGAATCCACGTTCATCGAGAGATTTCGAATTATTCTTCGTTTTCTACGAAATTCAAATCATATAAATCTGTATTTTTTGTTCTTTTTTATATATTAATATATATGCCAAGAAAAATCCTAAAATATGAATATAAGCTTCAAGGCACAGACTTATGTAATCCAAGAAAATGTTGAGATGAATGAAAAATGCTGGACATTTAGGTAGGTGTGATTTTTCATATGTAAAGTTGGTTATAGAAGTCTTCTTGTTTTTGAGTAGGTCTATGCATCTGCGAAACATCCAGACCCATTCTCTCACTCCAATATCTCACACCAACAACATCAAGATGTTTCGCATCTGATGATGGTTCAGCTGAACCGAAACGCTATAGTGTCGACTGACTTTGTTTCTCTATAAATCCCCTCTTTCTATTTGAATACACACACACACACACACACACACACACACACACACACACACACACACACATATATATATATATATATATATGTATATATATGAAGGGAATATATATATATATATATATATATATATATATATATATATATATGATTTGTAGACACATTTTATTGGTAACATTTTTAATGAACCGGTGGTATTTTTTGCACACAGCTAAATAGTTTCAAGTATTCTTTTCAAATACAAACAACTCTATTCTCTATTGGTCATTTATTGCGTATATTTAAATATTTTCAAGTATTGTTATGTAACAGTAACGATTTCACATTACTCGTTTCTTTGCTTACATTTAAAAAGATCTACATATGATTTTCAAAGGAATAGTTTAGTGGTAAATTCATTTTTAAATGACTTAGAATTAATTTGATTGCACAGGAGTATTACTATTGTTTCTGAATCGTCGAATGATTTCAGTTATCGTAATTTAATGCTAATAATTCTATTCAAAATTAACCGTTTGTTTTTTAGACAGTGAAGTGCTTACAAGTATTGCTATTTAACACTAATTATTTGATTCAACATTACTCATCCTTTTACATACAGTTAAATGGTTTCAAGTACTTCAATGTATCAGTCATTTGTTTACACAGAGTTGAATGATCATACAGTCCTTTCTCTAACAATTCAATTTAATGCAAGCCATTTGTTTACTTACAGTTTAAATATCAAACAGTTCTATTTGAGCTATTTGAGTGGACCTAGGAGCAATAAAAATGAAGGGGTACTACGGATTCCACAACACTACGGCATTACTGGAGCCTTATCATCAAATGGTTTTGTGTCATATTCAGGACACTTGTGAGAGGAGTGCTACCCATCTGTAGAGGTCAGTCTGTGTATTCTACTGCCCAAACCAACTAGGCTACAAGATCTGATCTTCTGCCTGGGATTGGTTGACCCACTGTATGTGTGTGTGTATGTGTCTGGGTTTTGTGTGTGTGTGTGTGTGTGTGTGTGTGTGTGTGTGTGTGTGTGTGTGTGTGTGTGTGTGTGTGCTTTTGTGTGCTTTTGTGTGTGTACATGCGTGTTTAGTTTCGTTTGTGTATGGTTTTGACGTGCGCCTGTGTGTGTGTGTACGTGCGTGTGTGTGTTTTTTGTGTGTGGTTTTTGTGTGAGTGTGTAAGTGCATGTGTGATTTTGTACGTGTTTTTTTGTGTGTAAGTGGATACGTGTGTGTTTATTTGTGTGTGTTATTTTGTAAGCGTGGTTTGTGTTGGATGTATGTGTGTGTGTGTGTGTGTGTGTGTGTGTGTGTGTGTGTGTGTGTGTGTGTGTAAGTGCAGGTGTGGTTTTTTGTGTCTGCTTAGTTGTTGTGCTTTTGTGAGTGGGTACGTGTGTATTTAGCTTTGTGTGTGGGGTTTTTGTGCGTGTGTGTGTTTAGATGCGTGGGTGGGGGGTACGTGCATGTGTAATTTTTCTGCGTCTGTTATTTTGTGTGTGTTATTTTGTGTGTGTGTGTTTAGTTTTGTACGTGTGTGTGTGCGTGGATGTGTGTGTGATATTTTTGAGTGTGTGGTTTTGTGTGTGTGTGTGTGTGTCTGTGTTGGTACGTGTGTATTTAGTTTTGTGTGTGACTGGTTTTGTGTGCATGTGTGTGTGTGTAAGTGTGTGTGTGTGTGGTTTTGTGTGTGTGTGTGTGTGTGTGTGTGTGTGTGTGTGTGTGTGTGTGTGTGTTATGCAAAAAATTTTCATGATGAGAAATGCTCAGAGTAATAGCTGTTATTACCATTTTCATGTCGTGCTGCTAGCCTGGCCCTCTCTCGCTACTCGTCCCTATCGTCTATCGCTCCCAGCTTTTCTTCCATGTTATATCCTGTATCGGCACAGTGCTAATGTAGGTATCTTCAAGCTGGTCGTCCAACACTTACTCGTCCAACACTTACTCGTCCGTGGAAAAGCGTACATCGTTTATGAATTGACCCTTTCTTTTCCAGCAGTGTCCCGCATGTCTGCTTCGACTAATTTGGATAGTTTTCGTGATGGATGGTACTATTTACCAACCCCTCCGCTCGAGCAGGATATGACACAAGGTCAATTTTTAGGCGGAGTTTAACAGGTTTGAATTCAGAGTTTTCCTTCTCCTAGACTTGTTGCCTCACCAAGGCTGAAGAACCTAGTCTGTCCTACTATTTACCCATAGCTGGAGGGAGAATAATTGGATTCATACCTTCCCCAAGGGTATTAGTGCTATGTGAAATGCAATCAGTCTCGTCCAGGATTTGAACTCGCGTCGCCGTGTCCATTTCCTACGACGATAACGACTACACCACGGGCACCTCCGATGGTGATGGATGCTAGGTGGCCGTACAGCTGCTGTTTTGTAGGGTGTTGCTTCCAGGACTTGTTCAATATTGCTTGTAGCATCCTTGTATAATTCTTTCAGTTTTAATCTCGAAGTGATTTTTTTCATTTACTTCTCTTACGTTCTACCATAACAGATATGATATCATATCAAAGATTACCATATGTATTATGATAGACCGTAAATGGAGTAGTATCATCGAATTACAGAACAGAATAGACGCAAGCGCTTTCCAATACTCACGGCTTTCATCGCTAAATTTTCTTAATTGAACTTTTTAGCTAAATTAGTCAGTAAATAATAAAAGTACAATTATTTCTTTTTGTTAATATGTTTCTATTAAAATTCATCAACGGAATTTTAGAAATAAAAATATTTTTTTAAAATGAAAATAAAATTCATCGACAGGATTTCGAAAAAAAAAATAAATTCTAAAAATAAAAATAAAAATAAGCAATCAGGAATCGATAATAACAAATAAATATTTATTAAAATCAAATTTGGAGTAGAAAATAAAATTGCTGTGAATTTGACAGCAATAACTAAGGAATTTGTGACACTGGTGGCAACAATTTCTGTTTAAGATAGACAGACACATAATCTCCAAGTTGTGATGGGTAAATTGCCGCAATTTCAAATTCATAATCTTGCGCGTGAACTTTGTTCTTTTCAGGTTTTACTGTTATAAAATAGCCGAGGGATTTCGGTTCATGCCTTTGAGTTTAGTTAGGCTGAGAACCTTTCGGCTAAGCAAATGGGTTGGTTGGGTGTAACATTGAAGCAGGTGTTAACGCGAGTGCGCGCGGGCGGATGGAGGTGTCACTCAGATGTCATAATAGTCCGAGACGATACTGGGTGACAGGGTGCGGGTGACGTCACGCACCGGAAGTACGTGGAGGTTTGTGTGAGAATTTGAAGAGAGAAAGAGTCGGGTACTAGACACCAAACGAGAAGGATCGGTTTTGGAGCTCGCAGGCGCGAGGCGAACGTGCGCCCTATGGGGGCCGCACGAGTTGGGGGCCAAATGAATAAGACAGCATAGAAGATTGTGTCTCTCCTCCTTACGTCGAAACCTTTAGCTCAAAGTTAATAAAAAGGTTTCGTACCTGAACAAGAAGTCGTTACGTGTTTTCGAATTCCGAGATTCCTATGTTCTTTATATATTCTATAGTAATGAACATTATATGTCCATTTCGCACATGGCGTTAATTGTGAATATGGTACATTACCTGTTGCACAGCAAACCAGAGTCGGTTGAGCACTGTCTGTGAGGAAAGCAATACCATAATACAACTAATAACTACAGAAATGTGGAAATGGCATGCTGTACTGCTCTACATTCAACCGGAAGTTCCAATGCAAAGATGTTAAAAAGTTTGGGTTGCAGTCTGAGGAGAGATTTTCATATTGATGAAAACCAAACACCCAATCCACATCTTGGGTTTTAGGGTGGTCATTAAAGATACTAACATTATGCCTTCATTCACCTTCCCACAACATGGAAGCCTCCATCAATTGCCTGGAGACAGTAATGCTGACCTGGATCGAGAGGGTGGCTGCTGGAAGACCTTACATCTGATAAAATGTCTCAGCAAAAGACTACATAGAGGGGTGCACTCAGTTTTGGCTATCAGAAAATTTCTGCAATGCAACCACATCCCCCCAAAAAAATTTCTAGCTGCCGAACTTTCCAGATTGCAATTCCCTTGAATGTGTTGGGTGCTGTTGAGGGAAACATTAACAAAAATCTGTGCCACAACAAATAAGATCCCCGAAAGTAAAGATAATGGCAGCATTTATCCATGTAAACAAGGGGACTATTGAAAAGACGAGCAGAAGACTCGAAAGCCGTTTGAAGGCCATAGTTGAAGCCATTTGTGATATTTTCCAATAAATTTTATCTATAGTATTTCAAGATATTCTCATGTAATTTTGACCTTTCTTTTTTGAAAAAGAGAAATATCTGTTATTTTCATAATTTAAACGAGAGTGTACCTGTGACGCCCATTATATACATAGTCATCCACAGACAAACTGTTTCGTTGTACTCACGAGACTTCAAACGCTATAAGCCGAGATCGAAAGCCGACTAAGTTTATGTCAGGCTGATAACATACACGTAAGCCATCCCTGTGACTCAATGTCATTTCGGTAATTAACGCATATATATTAAGTTTTGTTTGTTTACATTTTGTGATCAGATATCGAAGTACTCAATTCGTGAGAAGAGCTTTAAAAGGTTTGGTTTGGTTTCTTTGTTTAATGGCATATCAACTCTTTTTAGGTTATTTAATGCCAAAGCCATTCTCCTAGAAGAACAGTGGTGGTACTATTTAACCCATAGCTGGGAGGATAAGGGGGTTCATACCTATCCCAAGGGTATTTGCCCGAAAGTGAACGTAATAGCGCGACTGGAGTAAGAACTCGCGTACTACGATTCCGTAGTCCATTGCATTAACCATTACACCACGAGGACACCCCCAAGAGCTTTAAAAGTCATTCTTAAAGAATGGATTTTAGGTAATTGGAAGAACAGCGTATAGTAAAACTTTTTCATGGAAATCAATAATAGTGTGTCCTTTCTTGCCCCAGAAGACCAGTAACATAGTCTTCTTTATAGACTGCTGCACCCGAAACTTTTCTTTACCGTAGAGTCAGTATGTTGCACTTCGTAGACTGTTTTTTTTTTTGTTTTGTTTTGTTTTTAGCTCAGGCTTAGAGTGATAAATTCATAAACCCATTTGTTAACATTTTTTAACTAAAACATCCTTCTTCATACATATCACACATTTTTCTGCAAATTTCACATAGTTTGCACTGATCAACTTGCAAAAATTTGATGACAGAACCCTATTGAAGCCTAAGGCAGTCTGTTTGATTCGCCTCGAAAGAAATAGTTTTGTGAGATTAATATAAGTTCTGCTATAAACCAATTCCGAACAATGGAGGATTTGTATTTATGTTGAAAAAATTCTCAAAAAACAATTATTTTCTCTTTTTTCAAAAGACTCCCAATATTGAATGAGCCTCGTACATATATATATATATATATATATATATATACATATATATATATATAACGTGGAAGAGGGAGGAATTTTATATACGTAGATAGATCTATTTATGCATATGAATAAATATGTATACATTGTACTCAGGTTATATCTTTCTTACATTATATATATATATATATATATATATATATATATATATATATACTCTTTTTGTTTTAGAGAAATAACCCACCACTCACACACATATATATACATATACCTTTTATTTTATTTCTTGAGTCAAAACTACGCAAGATCAGAATTTAATCTTGTGTAGTAGCCAGGGGGATTTTAACACCAATGTTCGTTGTTCATATTTGGAAACCTTATTTAAATATCGATCGAAAATATTGATTTGAGTCCCTAATCAATTTTGAGTATAAGCCTCTGTTTACCTTTCGTTCACGTTGTCGATTTGATTAAATTCCGTTTGCCGATTCTTCACTATTAACTTCGGAAGGAAAAACATTACTAAAATCTTTCAGGATTGCAAAGGAAAAAAAAAGATAGATAGATAGATAGATAGATGTATATATATATATATTTACGGGCGGTTCTTATGATCTAATGAGTAAGACAACTGTCGTATTAAGCCAAGCTACAAATGGATGCACGTTCGAGATTTGCAAAAGGGCTATTCTTTATTTACAAATATTATGTGTGCCTCATACTGGTACATTACCGATGAGTTCCTGAGGGGTCCGCACCCAGCAGGGATATATCTTTAACCCACCTTCCCCCGAATTTCTATGTGCTAATTCTTATGACAAAAATATTATTATACGCACCCATAGTGTTTAATGTGTTCACCACTCACAATACCGTGTGGATGTCCCTACTTTTATGAGGCAATGGTTTATAAAGTACATGTCCATAAAACTATGTAAAATATGTACTGTCGATAAGTTTTATTCTAAAAATGCATTGTTAATAATTTTTACAATAGAATATATATATATATATATATATATATATACCTTTAAGAAAAACAAAAACCGGTCGCATCAGGATTATAAATTTATTTCCATCCTGTTATGGGTATTGATATGAGTCAATAACACCAAAAATAACAGGACTTCTTCAGATTCAATAAATACAGCCAGAATAGATACCTTTTAAATTTATAATCCTAACGTGACCGGGTTTTGTTTTTCTTAAAGGAAATATTGCTCTGTGAGGTCAGTTACATTGAGCCTTTTACCAGGAAAAATTAAATGTTCATAGTTGAATGATTTTATTTCCCTGACGGAATTATTCCCCACTTCGGTTTAACGGGATTGAATAATACACACACACACACACACATATATATATATATATATATATTGCGATCGCAGAAAAGGGGTACTCCAAATTCCTCAAAGATTCAGCATTACTGGAGCCTCACAATCAGATTGTTTTGTGTCATATGCAGGATACTCGTTGAAGGGAGTTTTACCTCTCAGCAGAGATGTTATTGGTGTTTTTCTACAGTCCCAGTTGACTGGGTTACATACCAAAGTGAACAACCAGAATAGGTCAAATTAATAAAACTAAAGTTCTGCTGAAGATAAACAATCTCAATTAGACAGTAAATTAAGTAAATTAAACAATCTCAACAGACAGAAAATTAAGTAAATAAAAGGAAAACCACCTCAAGATCAAACCTAAAAGTTAACAGTCAAGAAGAAAGACTTTAGAAGTGGAAATAACCTTTATAGAACCAGCTTGGAAACTATCCAAAAATACTTGCTCAATTAATCGAATAATTTATTCCTGGCAAAATCGACATCAAATTTTAACACCTCACGGAAGACAGGCACAGTTCTAAAAACAATTAAAGGCAGAAAGACATCGATCGAATATCTCCTGATGTATGGAAGACGAGAAAACTTGATGACATACATCTTCGATTATGCAACAACGTGTATAACAAGACAAAATAGAGAAAGGAACAAAAGGCTGTCTCCCCTCCTTCTCGAGGTAAGGCCAACTCCGAATCACTCACAACTGAGGTACGACAATGTTATAGCTACAAAGATTTATAATTCTTTGTTTCTCAGTCATATCTAATCTGAAGTTAAGAAAGTTCTCTGGAAAAATCAGGACAGTTATCGGAGTAGGTGCAAAAATTATCGATGCAGCAAATGTTTCCCCAATCCGTTTAACTAACCCTTCCGATATTCCTCGTTGTCTGTATATTTTCATCCTCTGCACAAAGAGCCTTCTTCTTTTAACTTTACGTTTCATGTTCTCATATGAATTGCAGCTGGAGCATTTTTAGCAAATTCTCAGACGAATGCAATCTGCACAGTCTTGTTCCACTCTGTTCTAGCATTTACTTACAAGCAAAACATCTTTTCTTTTCTTAACCAAACCAAATCATTTATATTTGATATATATGTATCAAGAGAATTTAGCATTAAAAAACCTACAATGGTTGATATGCCATAAACCCCAACCAACCCAAATCATATATATCAAATATATATGTATAAAGAGGATTTGGCATTAAATAAGCTACAATGGTTGATATGCCATAAAATCCAACCAACCCAAATCATATATATTAAATATATATGTGTTAAGAGTATTTGACATTAAATAACCTACAATGGTTGATATGCCATAAAAACCAACCAACCCAAATTATACATATTAAATATATATGTATAAAGAGGATTTGGCATTAAATAACCTACAATGGTTGATATGCCATAAATCCAAACCAAGCCAAATCATTTATATTTGATATATGTGTTCCAAGAGTATTTGGCAGTAAATAACCTACAATAGTTGATCTGCAAAAAAAAAACCCAACCAAACCGAACTACTTTTAAAAACTGTTAATTAGTGTGATATATCCATTATGACCACTTGGCTTATTTGTGAATTTGCTCACACAGATTATTTTCAAATGAGATTCTGTTGATGTCTCTGTAAACCCAACATATTTCTTGCTTATTTTTTTTTTTTTTTACAATTCTATATTTATTTTTTCTTTACTACTATATACATAGCACTTTTCACCCACTCTTCCTTTTGACTGTCACAAGGAGTGTCAGATCTATATTTCTATTCCCCTGTCTTTTAATCTGATAAAATTTTTGTTTCCCTACATTCTCTCTTTGACAAACAGCCACTTCTCAAACTAAAACAAAATGCGAGGGGTAAGATAACAAAGAAATTAGAAAGAAATTATATTATATAACTACATTTATAATTAAATCTAAAATAACCACACGTAGAAACACACATAAAGTAAAGTTGTTGACCTTATTCAAAGGTGACTCAAAGGTTCCTTTTTCAATAGCTACTACACCGAGATGCAGGGAAGGTCGCTACTACTTTACTTGGATTGCTCAGCTTTACCCTTGACACGTACCTTATAAGGCTGAGTGTTAAGCAAGGATATATCAAGTACCATTTTTCTGTTCTTTGGAATGACTCGACCTGGGATTGAACCCCAGTCTCCCGGGCCATTGGCGAACACGTTACCCAATAGGCCAATGAGCCGGTTACTTTACACACTCACACACACACACACACACATATATATATATATATATATATGTGTGTGTGCGTGTTTGTGTGTGTGTGTGTGTATCATCACGTCACGCCATCTATACGTATCGACACAGAGCCGCTGTGTGTCGGTTCTAGCTGATCGTCTTGCCTTTGCTCGTCCATGTGTTGGGTTCCATAGGGGTAAATCACTTGTAAGCTCGTCCCTACTTCTCCAGCAGTATCCCGCATGTCTGGCTCGTCTAATTTTGATAGTTTTCGTGATGGGTGGTAGCTCGGCGTACAGCTACTTTGTGGGGTGCTACCTCCAGGACTTGTTCAATATTGCTCGCAGCATTCTTGTGTAGTTATCGTCAAGATTTTCCTCCATACGTTTAGTTAGCGTCCATATAGTGCATCCATAAAGCAGCATCGACGAGACCGCTGCTTGGCAGAAACTGAGTTTTATTTTATCGGTCAGGTCTAACTTCCATATGACCGATAGGCTATCGTTAGCTGTCCATGCCTCTGCTAGTCGCGTGTTGATGTTTATCTTGGTTGATGAGACACTGCTTCCTTGGTAGGTGAACTTGTCTACTAGTTTCAGAGAACTACCGTTTAGTGTGGAGATGTCACCTGTTTGATTAAAGTATTTATATTCCGTAACGAGCACCTGCAGACATAGGCCTCAATGTCAATGCACACACACAATATATATATATATATATATATATATATATAAATATATATATTTATATATATATATATATATATAATCATTCAAAATCATTCAAAACTATCGCAAAGTAAATGTAACCCATTGAAATAATAATGGTTTATCTCTGGAACCTGATATAATATATATACGAGGATCATTAAATAAGTTTCCAGACTTTTTTCGAATGGGCACTTGTATTGATAGTATACACATGAAATTCTAGTTCCCTTCGAAGTAATCTTCTCCGGCTGCAATGCACTTGTTGTACTGTTACAACAACTTCTGGAAAGCCCCATGGATGTCCTCTTGTATGAGCGTGTCAATAACCTTCGTCACAGCCTCTTTCATCTCCTTAATTGTCTCATAACGACAGCCTCTGAGCTTACGGGATAACCAAAAGTCACGGGGAGCAAGGTCTGGACTATAGGGAGGGTGAGGAACTCTCTTGATGCCCATTTTGGTCAAATAGTCTGTGACACGGATGGAGTTGTAGACTGGTGCATTGTCTTGGTGGAAATGCCACTGACCCGTTTTCAAGAGTGCTGACCTCTTCCAACGGAATCTCTGGCTGAACTCCCTTAAAACCTCAACATAGTAACCCTAACCTTAACCCTTTAGCCAATCATCTCTGGTGTATTGACTTCCTTACTCCTCCCACACCTCTCATCATCCCTCACAGACTCCCCGCCTTCCTTGAATCTCTTATGCCACTCAAAAACTGATACTCGATTCATGCAAGATGCTCCAAAAGCAGTCTGAAGCATTCCATACGTTTCTGTGGCATTTTTTCCAAGTTTTAAACAGAATTTTATTGTGTATCGTTCTTCTAAAGTGTCATATTGCATTTTTGAAATTCACCAGCAGTGACAATCAGACTTTAGTAGGGTGTATTCCAATTGATGCTGTAGCTGTTTGAAGCTGAAATCATAAAAATTGGTCAGTCATCTCATAAGATGTATAGCAATACCGTACTGAATTTTCAAGAGTCTACGACAATTTTAAATGCCTGTACAAAAAAGTCTGGAAACCTATTGAATGCACGACGTATATACAGTGTATCCCAAACGTGAGTACAACCTTCACATTTCCGCAGATATTTAAGTATATCTTTTCATGGGACAACACTGACAAAATGACACTTTGACACAATGAAAAGTAGTCTGTGTGCAGCTTATGTAACAGAGTTTATTCATTTTCCCCTCAAAATAACTAAAAATATAGCCATTAAAAGCTAAACCCATGCCAACAAAAGTGAGTACACCCCTTTGGGAAAGTTGTCAATATTAACATACACCATGTCAACTGTAAATATTTTGTGTGGCCACCATCATTATCCAGAACTGTCTTTACTCTCCTGGGCATGGAGTTTACCAGAGCTTCACAGGTAGCCACTGGAATGCTCTTCCACTCCTCCATGACGACGTCGCGGAGCTGGCGGATATTTGAGACTTTACGCACCTCTATCTTCTGCTTGAGGATCCTCCAAAGATGTTATTTTGGTTTCAAGTCAGGAGACATGATTGACCAGTCCACCACCTTTACCCTCAGCTTCTTCAGTAAATCAGTGGTCGTCTTGGAGGTATGTTTGGGGTCATTGTCAGGCTGGAACACTGCCCTGTGACCCAGTTTCTGGAAGGAGGGGATCATGCTCTGCTGCAGTATTTCACAGTACATGTTGGAGTTCATGTTTCCCTCAATGAAATGTTACTCTCCTACTCCTGCAGCACTCATGCAGCCCCAAACCATGACATTCCCACCACCAAGCTTGACTGTAGCCTTACACACTTATCTCTGTACTCCTCGCCTGGTCGCCGCCACACATGCTTGAAGCCATCGGAACCAAACAAATTAATCTTCATCTCATCATACCATAGAACATTGTTCCAGTAATCCATGTGCTTTGTTGACATGTCATCAGCAAACTGTTTGCGGACTTTCTTGTGCATCGTCTTCAGAAGACGTTTCCCTCCTGTAGTGACAGCCATGGACACCAATCTGATGTAGAGTACGGCGTATGGTCTGAGCACTATCAGGCTGACCCCCACCTCTTCAATCCCTTCAGCAATGCTGACTGCACTCCTACCCCGATCTTTCAAAGAAAGCATTTGGATGTGACACTCAGCAGTTGCACAGCTTCTTTGGACGACCTACCCGAGGCTTGTTCAGAGTGGGCCCCGCTCTTTTAAAACGCTGGATGATCTTAGCCACTGTGTTGCAGCTCAGTTTCAGGGTGTTGGCAATCTTCTTGTAGCCTTGGCTATCTTCATGTAGCGCAACAATACGTCTTTTAAGATCCTCAGAGAGTTCTTTGCCATGTGGTATCATGCTTGAACATTCAGTGGCCAGTATGAGAGAGTGTGAGAGCTGCACTACAAATTTGAACACTCCTGTTTCCTATGTACACATGGGCCTAGTAACACTGACGAGTCACGTGACATTTTGGAGGTAAAATGGCAACCAGTACTCAATTTGGACTTTTAGAGGTATAGTTTCTTAGGGGTGTACTCACTTTTGTTGGCAGGGGTTTAGCTTTTAATGGTTATATTTTGAGTTATTTAGAGGGGAAAATAAATTAAGTATCTTATATAAGCTGCACACAGACTACTTTTCATTGTGTCAAATTGTCATTTTTCAGTGTTGTCTATGAAGAGATATACTTAAATATCTGCAGAAATGTGAGGGGTGTACTCACATTTGTGATACACTATATATATATATATATATATATATATATATATATATATATATCAGGTTCCAGGACATACAATCTTCTTTTGAGTTTCTTGTCAAAGTCATAAATCATAATCATTTTAATAGGTTACATCTACTTTGAGATAGATTTGAATGATTTTGTTTAAAAATAAGTCATCATCATCATCATCATGTCGTGTCGCTAGCACGGATATTCCTAACCCTCTTTCGCCACTTCTCCCTATAGTTCATTGCCTCTGGTAGGTCTTCAGGGCCACATCCCGTATCCTCACATAGCTGCTGAATGTATGTTCGAGCTGGTCGTCCTGCTTTTGCTCGGCCATATGTGGGGGTCCATAGGAGTACATCAGTTATGAGCTCGTCCATGCTTCTCCAGCAGTGTCCTGCATGTCTGGTTCGTCTAACTTGGATAGTTTTTGTGATGGGAGGCAGGTGGCTGTATAGTTGGTGCCTTGTGGGGTGTTGCTACCAGGACTTGTTCAATATTGCTCGCAGCATTCTTGAGTAATTGCCGTCTTGCTTCTTCTCCAACCGTTTTGTTAGCGTCCAAGTAATGCATTCATACAACAGTATCAATACGACCACAGCCTAGAAGAAACTGCGTTTCATTTTATCAGTCAGGTCTGATTTCCAAACGATCGATAGCCTATCGATAACTGTCCATGCCTACCTTAGCCGCGTGTCGATGTCCTTTTCGGTTGATGAGATGCTGCTTCCTAGGTAGGTGAATTTGTCTACCAGTTTCAGAGAGGTTCCGTCTAGTGTGGTGATGTCGACTGTTTGATTATCGCACATATATTCCGTTAAAGCAAAATATTTTTCTTCTCTTATCCAAGGCATTGTGATCAAGGATTAATAGTTGTTATAAAATACAATTTTCAAATATGAAACAAAAAAGAACACAACATTGACTTATTTGCAATCAAATGGATATTCAGACACTATATAATGCTAGTCTTTGTGGGAAAAATAGTTTGTTTTGTTTTTTTAACTTTCTCTATCAGAGAGTGATTCCTGTATAAAAGGTACTTTTCATAATAGGTTTTAATTTTATATTGCCCCTGTGTAATACTAATAGTTTGGACTCTAAAAGCCAAAATATTCAACCAGATTTCCTAAGTGAAAATTTGTATATGCTGATATTTTTTAAGAATAACAAAAAGAATTGAGTTTTTTCGGTTTGTTTTATGAGTAATGATTTTCATAGAAACAATATTTTTACAAATGGAAATTTAGATTAGTGACGTCATAGACAACGGAGTTTCAACAACGTGTTATGATGGTGGAATAATCTTTTCAATACATTTTTCAGAATTAAATATTGATAAAGAGAAAAAAGATTGGGAGGTGCCCGTGGTGTAATGGTTATCGTCGCAGGAATTGGACACGGCGACACGAGTTCAAATTCTGGACTGATTATATTTCACATAGCACCTTGGGAAAGGTATGAATCCAATTATTCTCCCTCCAGCTATGGGTAAATAGTAGGGCAGACTAGGTTCTTCAGTCTTGGTGAGGCAACTAGTCTAGGAGAAGGAAAACTCTGAATTCAAACCTGTTAAACTCCGCTTAAAAAATTGACCTTGTGTCATATTCTGCCCGATCGGAGGCGTTGGGTAAATATGAAAAGTTTCGGAAGAAATATATTTATGTAATCATTTTTTTAATCGGTAATGTAATGATTTGCAGAGAAGTTTTTTGTGTCTATGAATTTCTCAGTCTCTTTAAGATTTACATCAATTTTATTAAATGAACCTATTTTTCTTGCATTATTTCAATTCTCAGTTAATACAATTTCCAAACATTTGAGATTTGAAATACATAGTTTCTATTTCTGTAGTCCCTGAATTTCTCACCTTTTCATTTCTTAACTATTTCAAATAAGGAGTTATTAATTATACTTGGTGAAGTAATCGTCTACGTCGGGTTAAAGTCAGTACAGGAATTGTTTGTTTGTTTGTTTTTTTATTTGTTTGTTTGTTTCTTTCTTTCTTTGGTTGATTATTGGTTTTACGCTCACACTTGCTGATTTATTTAATGTCTAAGTCATGTGCTTTCAAGAAACTATTTTATTGATCAAGAACAATGATAACTTCTTGTAAATATTCAGAAAAAAAGGGAAAATTAGTTGCATTCAGTTATATAGTTTCAAGTATTCCCATATAATACAAATAAATTGCCCAAATTGGTACAATTTCAAGTATTTCTATCTCATCCGCACAATTTATACACAAGTTAGGATGTAGACAAGCAACAATTGCCTGAAGATTATAATTTAGCCACACGTAAAACTTTTACTTACAGAAGTATAAAGTATACTGAGAAAACTTCTTTAGTTCATATATATATATACAACAGAATGATATGTATATATAGATATATATAAATATATATGTATACATACATATATAACAAAATCATATATATATATATATATAAACATATATATATATATATATATATATAATTCTGATCATATCTTCCTATCACATTCCTTACGTATAGATCTTACTCCTTTACTATCTATCTATCTATCTATCTATCTATTTCCCTCTCTCTCTCTCTCTCTCTATATATATATATATATATATATATGTATTCAATGCCATACAGTCTAAATCCCATGGCATTAAATATATATATATATCTAATATATATTTATTTATTAATATTTTATAATAGGACTATCCTTGATAGTGAGTACTTTCCATATTATATTGCCCTTGGTTCGCCACAAACTCGCAAAGTCATTTAGCGACAACCAACACTGTTATAATATATATATATATATATATATATATATATATTTTTTTTTTTTTTTTCATCATACAACGTGTGGAAGCACGTGCGATACCCTAGCCTCATCAGCCGCCATCCAGGGTGATAACACAGTTTCGGTAGCTTAAGGCGGTACTGCCACACCTGGCGCTACCGAGCAGCTTTTGCCACCGGCTAGGGTATTTAAAAAAAAAGCCTATGTATACATAAGATCAACTAAAAGCGGACATTACATTAGACGTTCGTTCATCTTCATTTTGGTGCAGTTTGTGATTTAAAAAAGCGTTTACTTACGGCCGTTAGATGTCATAGCAACTGTTTCTTGACTTTGCGTGATTACACGAGAATGGTGGTTACACGTGTATAACATTCGTGTTGAAAACCTTTCTATATCCGTTATCTTTTCGATTCGTTTTCTTTCATTTATGCGTTACTGCCCAAAAGCACTCGAGACAAACGTTATACATAATTCCGCTAAAAGATATTATTTGTTGATCAATGGGCCCTCAAGATGGGTGGTGAGTAAAAAGAAAGCTCGTGGTCTAAGTTAGTCCAGGTAGCTATCTGATTACCTTTGGGCCACTAAATTATTGGCTTGCAAAAAATGTCTCCAGGACGCTGATGGTCAGCAATGGGCTTGTGAATACTGTGGGGGTAAACCGGACTCATAGGCCCATCAATCGATTTACATTCTCCGGCAGGAGAATTACGTTGTTCGCACCAGCGCGCCTTGTGGATTCGTGTTCCTCGCAAGCTGTTGAATTTTCTACCGCAATCACACGTTGTAGCCGGGTACATATCCAGATCGTTACCGTAGGAGCAAGTAAGATGGGTGATATATTCTCCCTCCCCGCTACAGACACCCTGAGGGCATTTTTCTTTCATTGTATTATCCATATTTGTTAAATATATATATATATATATATATATATATGGGGTGCATATCAATTTATTTCCTTCAGTTATAATATATATATCTATTCATCTCAGTTGTCATCTTTCTTTGTCAAATCTATCCGCGTTTCAGTTTGCTCTCTCTCCCTCCCCCCTCTCTCACTCTGTGTTAGTATATGTATATATATATATATATATATAATTTCTTTAATATTATGTATTATGCATTTATTTATCTCATTCTGTTAATATATATTTCTCTGTATCTCTTTTCATCTATCTATCTCAGTCATCCTATTCGCATTTATTTCAGCCCATTTGTTATCTATTTATCTATCTATACGTCTCTCTCTCTCTCTCTCTCTCTATATATATATATATATATATATATATGTAGTGAGACACATAGATTGTATTTAACCTCAATAACCCCCAGCAGTTTGTAAAAGCTCATTTATATAAATACAGTCTCTCCGCAAGTTCTCTGTTGAGCAGGAATATTTCCTTCCCCTTCTTGCCCCCATCTCCCTCTCTCTCTGTCTTTCTGTTTTGTCTCTCTCCCTCTCTGTCTCTCTGTCTCTTCCCATTTGACTCCTTGAACTATTTAAATTCTATATTTAACTGAAACATGATTTTTCCCTCTAAATTCTATCCTGCTTCTCGGAATATCTGTCCTGGTCAAAAGTCCAAGTTTTGCTCATTCATTATTTTTTTTTCCGTTGCGCATAGACCAACATGACTCGATTTTATTTTTAGTTTCTTTCTGAGCATCAAAAAGTTTTCAATTAAACTTAGTCGAGGCTTTTCGAGACAACTAGATTATCTTTTCAGCTTCTTACTGGTACTCTGTAACTAAAATTTTCACGTACGTTCACTTAAAATACAAACTCCAGAGAACCAACAACCTCTTGCCTGAAGATTGCTTTTTTACGTCACGTGTAAATTTTTCTTACAGAACCGTAAAAATAGTGAGACAACTATCCCAGTTTATATATATATATATATATATATATATATATATATCATTTCGGCAGTATATATATAGATATATATATATGCAAATTTCATTAAACATAATAGACATTTTATGCCTACATATTCTCTTTTGGATCCGTTCGAATTCCCGTATTACTTTTATCGTATTCGGGGGGAATTGATTTAGGTATTGTCCATAGTTGTATGTATCCCTAGTACTTTCTGCCCGACTTTGGGCCATCATCAGGGGAGAATCTGTTACAAAAGTGATGTATATATATATATATATATATATATATACGAACGTCATTCAATAACTAAGATCAATTTTGACTTATAATAATAATAATTATAATAATAATTATAATAATAATTTTGCCTTTCAATAGAACGCACTGTTTATAATTGCCTTTTTTTCAAACAAATTAATATTGATGGTTTCTTTCATGTAACAGAACACTGTCAGATTGACCTTCTTTACTGAACGCTGTTCCCGAACCTTTTACTTTACCGGAGATTCGGTTTGTTTCCACTCAATCCACTTGTTTTTCGACTCTGACTCGTAGTGGCAAACCCATGTTTACTTGATTTGTAAAGATATTTTCACTAAAATAGAATTCTCTGTACACATCACACATTGTTCTATAAATAGCACATGGTTTGCACTCCTTAGCCACCTAAAATTTCATGACAGAGCTCTTTTAATGCCAGCGTTCCTTTGTTGCAGTAGTCATAAAACAAATATTTTTTTTGAAATCAAAAGAATTATTTTAAACTAATTCTAAAAAGTACCGAGTTTACATTTTAGGAAAAAATTTGGATTTTTTTCTTTTCACACACACACACACATACACACACAAGCACACACGCACCTACACACACACATAGATAGATAGATAGATAGATAGATATGAGAGTACTATGATATATATTAACAGACTGAAATACATGGATAGATAGGTGGATAGATAGACTGAGAAATAATGACGGACTGAGATAGATAGATAGATAGATAGATATGGAAGTAAATGATGGAAATGGATCCGATAATATTGAAAATAATTGAAATCTAAAGTAATCCAAAGATAAGAATTTAATGTAAAAGAAAGTTAACGTTATAATGTTTCAGTTCTAATGAACCATCATTAGTGATTTAACGTCACTCGATATTAGTATTTTCTGCATCATATTTAAGCACGTTATGGGTCTGTAGTTGCTTGAGGAGTTTCCTTTGAGAGCGTCTTTCTGGATCAATGTGATTTTTCCTTTGGTCATCCTTTCAGGTACGTAGGCTTATTTTATTATTTTACTCCTTGGAAATTTTTCACATCAGCTAACGCTGATGGTTTTCCACTGAAGTTTCAGTGACACCAAGTCTCCTCAAGTCTCCAGGACTCTTCTCAATATTCTGGCCGATCTCATCAATGTTACAGTTTGGAAATCTCCATCCGTCCTTTTATTTCCAAGTCCTCCAGTCCTTGTACCAATTATTTGCTCACTGTACAAAGAGCACCAATTACAATTGGTATAATTAAATGTTTTTTAATTTCCTGGCAAAGTCCTGGCACTTATCCTTCTTTTTGCTTTCTATCAATTTTGTTCTGTGGTCAGTCAGGACAACGAATTCCAAAATCCTGCAAGTTCTCTCTTTTTTGTTGATTTTTACAAGGTATGGTTGTCTGGCCGAGAGTATGTGATTCGTTTGTATCTCAAATCCTACAGGAGTTTATGCATCTCATTCTCGAAGACAGATTCAGGGTTGTGCATTTACCATTTGTTCGTATGGCAAAACTTCGATTTCTGGCACAATTCCCAGTGCATCACCTTGCCAACCCCATCGTGCCTAATCTTTCTGTACCGATTTACGGCATTCGCTTATTATGTGATTGATCGTTTCTTCTCTATCACCAACATAACCTACATCTACTGTTTTTTTTTTTTTTTTGGTTTTTTTTGTGTCTAATCTATTCTCCTTTGATATGGTTAGTCCTTATGGCGTTGTTTTGTGTTGCTTTATTATTATTATTATTATTATTATTATTATTATTATTATTATTATTATTATTCCTTGCGAGTTTTTTCAACCCAGCGTTAGCTGATAATCTTTCACAGGAGTCTGAGCAACAGCATGTCTCCTCAAATCTCCAGGACTCTTTTCAGTATTCTGTCCAATCTTAAAAATTCTGTTCTTTGGTTGGTCTCCGTTCGTTCAACTCTTCCAGTTCCCTTAGCAAGCCTCGAGGATCGTTCCAAGCGCAATTTCGTATTCCATAGCTTTTTATAGTTTTCTGGCAAGATCCAAATACATATCTCTCTTTTCGTTTTCTTTGATCTTTATTCTGTACGGGACGGAAAAAAACATTATTCGGCAGGTTCTCTTTTTTTGTAACCTATCACTAAGTCTGGTCGTCTAGCTGAGGTTATGTGATCTTTTTGTATCTCACAATCCCAGAGAACTTTGAGCGTCTCATTCTTCAAGAAGGGTTTGGCATGGACGTATGCCATTTGTTAGTATGTTTAAATTTCAATTTCTTGCACAATTCCTTGTGGATCACCTTCCCTACCCAGTCGTGTCTAGCCTTATACTCTTTTAATGCTAGTTTACTGCATTCACTTATGATGTGTGAAATCGTTTCGTCTCAGTCATTATATAACGTACACTTACGTCTTATCTAATTTCCCTTTAACATAGGTGGTCGTTATGGCGTTGTTTTGTGCTGCTATGAAAAGAGCTTTAGTTTCTCTCTTTAAGTTTCCCTTTCTTATCCATGTCCAGCTAAGTTTTCACTCAAGTGCTTGATGGTGACCTTCACTTGTCCAAGTGACGGTATATCGCCCAGCAGACGGGGCATAAAATGCTCTGATTGTATACCCTCTACAGTGAAGTAAGACGCCACACTCAACCACCCCAAAAAACCCAGGTGTCCTTCGTATAACATTAACTGCTTCTGATGATAAGGTTTTTGAAATCAGCGGACTGAAGGGTCACTGTTTATTTGTTAGTACACCCATGTTCACTAGGACCCGGAGTGAGAGTATCTGCTACATTCCCATCAAATTGATGTGTAAAATTTATTTCAGTTGCATAGGACCCTGTACCGAAAAAACTCTAATGGTGCTGTCACACAGAAAATGTAAATACGTAAGTATGTTACATAGCCATACATGAATATGTGAAATGTACATAGAATGTTCATAACTCACATATTGATAACATAGGAATCCCGAAACACAAAAAAACACTTACGACTTCTTAGTTCAGGTACGAAACTTTTTATTACCTTTGAGTTAAAGGTTTTTCGACATAAGGAGAGAGATACACAATCTTTCTATGCTGACTTTTCCATCTGCCCCAAACCACGTGCGGCCCCCGCTGCAAACAATTGGCCTGGCCTCGGCGAGCCCCGAAAGGCAACTGTCTTCTTCGGAGGCAAAAACTCAACTCACTGACTTTTCTCAAATCCCCCAAATCCTCCGCACACGCTTCCGGTGCATGACATCATTCGCATCTCCTGGTATCTGGAATTTTTATTTTGACATCTCTGAATGACACATCCTCCCCGCATGCGCGCGTAAACACATGCGCTCATGTTGCACATAACTAACCCATGTGCTAAGCGAAAGGTTCTCAGCCTAACTAAACCGAAAGGCAAGATATATAAAACGAAATCCCTCGGTCATTATACTAACTAAACCGAAAGGCAAGATATATAAAACGAAATCCCTCGGTCATTATATTACAAGTACAATAAAAACAATCACTAACCTGAGTGCATAAAAAAAAACCTAGACGTGTTGACATGCCATGAATCATTGAACTTTTCCCCAGAAAATATAGAAAACGCATTCTGGCATATATGAAACGCAAGGTAGCCTTTGATATAAAAGAATATAAAACCAAGAAAATAGTAACTTCAGAGAAGTCCCCGTAGTATTGTGGCTAATGTGCTGGACTGCAACATGGTAGGAAGCAAGTTCAATCTCTAGTCAAAGTAAGTAAAGTTGGCGACCTTCAGTCGAGGGTGACCCGAAGGCTCCCTTTTCAATAGCTACTCCATCGAGGTGTAAGGGATGGCCCAACTCCTTTCCCTGGATTGTTCCACTTTACACTTGATCCGTACCTTATAATGCTAAGTGTTAAGGAAGGCAGCCTCAAGTACCATTTGTTGAGTCTTTGGTATGACTCGACCCGGGATTGAACCCAGTCTCCCGAACCATTGGCAAACACTCTATCCATTAGGCCAATGGCCCGGTGAAAAAGGTATGGACCCATTTATTCCCCGCTCCATTTATATGTTAAATAAGACTACAATTGTTCTTCGACAAGTACGGCTCTGGCATTAAGTAACCCACAAAGGTGGATATGCCATTAGATAAAGAAACCAGGAAAAAATGATAAATCTCTCAGTTATTTACTCGTCCATTTCATCAACCAATTTTTTTTTCATTCATTCAAACTCATTGTTTCTTTCACTATTCCAACGAGCAGCCTTTCTGTAATTTCCTTTTCGTCTGTTCTTCATTGCTATCCACCTCTCTTTTTTTTTCTGTCTTTGAACTATAAGTGTTAGATAGAAATACTTGAAACCGTTAAATTGTTTTTCCAGTCGGCTAAGAGGGGAGGGGTAAAATACTCTGACTACACCTCTACTACGGGGTAAGACCTCCCGTCCAACGAGTGTCCTAGATATGACACTAAACAATCTGATGGAGAGATTCCAGTAATACTGGAGCTTTGGAAAATGCAGAGTAACCCTTCATTGCCATCGCTCCCTACTCCACTCTGGCCCGGAGCGGTAGCACCTAATAGGGTCCAATCTATGGGTTAGATAGAACTCAACTGCGTACTTATTCTAAACTGAATTGCTTGAGATACCACTCTTTTGACATTTAAAGTACGTACTTTTGCTAAACTGAATTGTTTGAAATGGTACTGTTTTGATATCAACTGTGTGTAAACAAAAACTATGCTTATACTGAACTAAATTGTTTGAATTAGAACTATTTGACTAAACTGAATAGCTTGAAATAGATATGTTTTTGACAATTAAACTGTATACTTATGCTAGACTGAATTGGTTGAAATAGAACTGTTAATTTGTATGAAATAGATTTGGCATTAAATAACCTACAAAGGTTGATATGCCATAAATCCAAACAAACAGACAAACAAACTACTACTACTACTACTACTACTGTTGCTACTGCTGCTGCTGCTCGCTCTCGGAGTAAAACAGGAAGAGAAATATGATGAAAGGAAGACGAGTCAAAAATTAATAATAACTAACAATGCTTCATTTTAGAAATACACCTACCTAAGACTATCGCTACTCAGTAGAAAAGTAAGAGAAATAAAATGAAAGAAATACCAGTTATTATAATGATAATGATTATCGATGATTCATACAAGAAATTCATACACTTAAGACCTTTCCTACTAGGTGTAATAAACCCCCAATCCATTCTAACATTTACGTTGTGACAGGAATCTGACCAGACGAACAACATTAAACCATATCCGGGAATTATATAATAAAATGATCGACAAGGCTGTATCTAATTATGAAAATAAACAAAAGATCATGATATATATATATATATATATATATATATATATATATATATATATATAATGTTTGTATAAGGATATTTATCATGTAAAAAAATAAAGAAGAGAAAAAAGAAAAGAAAGGCGAAGACCGTATCCTGAGACATATTTAACCTTGTGAAGCCTTTGATGTAAATTGTCGGTTGAAAAGAAAATGTCAAAGAAAAGCAATAATAATAAACTTTGACCAAACGGGAATCGATACAACTTTCTATCGTTAACGTCGTCTGTGATTTTTAGTTGTGTGTTTTGAGAAAATTTATCCTTTTTCGCTGACGTATAAACAAAAAAATAATAAAAAGATGGCTTCTGCAGGTTATTGGAAGTCGTTCTCGAACGCTGACTATCAAAATTAATGGTAGAAAGTAGGTGTGAATGGAGGTCACGCAGAACCTCTATCCAAAGAATTTGTTTTTTTGCTGTTTTTGTGGTGCTGTTTTGTTTTTTGTTTTTTTGTAGTTTTTTTGTTGTTGTTTTTTTTTTTTGTATTTCTTTTTTCTTCGATAAAATTGTAAAGTTTGTCTTGGACTTCAAAAGGGTCATGAATTCAGAACGAAGTGGCAGAGGACTTTAAGTGATTTTATTTATTGATTAAGATCTATTGATTAATATTACCCGGACTGTCAAAAATAATGGCTGCTTTTAATTGCGCGCTCGTGGTGTAATGGTTATTATCGTAGAAAATCTGTCTACCAATCTATCCCAGGCCCTTATGAGGAATCCCCGGGTTAGAATGCCTAAAGTGCCGACTGCAGCTTCGAAGTAAGCAAGTTCGAACTCTATTACTTTCACTTTTGGACTAATACCCTTCAGAAAGGTATGAATCCAAGCCATGGGTTAAATAGCATCACTGCTGTTTTCCTCCTTTCGGCATTAGATAATCCACGAAAGTTTATATCATTAACCGAACCTTCTATCGATCTATCTATCTATCTCAGGCCTATACTTTCAGTCAATTTTTTTCAACCTCTTTCTTCTAATATATCGCAGGCTCATTCTTTATTTCTGTTTGTCTACCTCAGTTTGTTTCTTTCTATTTATCTAATCCGGAATCTTCTTTCTTTCTTTCTTTATTTCTTTATTTCTTTCTCAACGTCTATCTATCTATCTATCTATCTATCTATCTATCTATCTAAGGCTATTTATTTATTTATTTATTTATTTCTGCTTGTTCATCTGAGCTTCTTTATTTTTCCAATCCAGGCTTCTTTCTTTCTTTTTTCTTTCTTTCTTTCTAAATATCTATCTATCTATCTATCTAAGGTTATTTATTTATTTATTTATTTCTGTTTGTTCATCTGAGCCTCTTTATTCATCCAATCCAGGCTTCTTTCTTTATTTCTTTCTTCCTTTCTTTCTTTCTTTCTTTTTAAACATCTATCTATCTATCTATCTATTTAAGGATATTTATTTATTTCTGTTTGTTCATCTGAGCTTCTTTATTTATACAATCCAGGCTTCTTTCTTTCTTTCTTTCTTCCTTTCTTTCTTTCTTCCTTTCTTTCTTTCTTTCTTTCTTTTTAAACATCTATCTATCTATCTATCTATCTAAGGATATTTATTTATTTATTTATTTCTGTTTGTTCATCTGAGCTTCTTTATTTATCCAATCCAGGCTTCTTTCTTTCTTTATTTATTTCTTTTTTCTTTCTTTCTTTTTAAACATCTATCTATCTATCCATCTATCTATCTATCTATCTAAGGTTATTTATTTATTTATCTATTTATTTATTTCTGCTTGTTTATCTGAGCTTCTTTATTTATCCAATCCAGGCTTCTTTCTTTCTTTCTTTCTTTTTTCCTTTCTTTCTTTCTTTCTTTCTTTTTAAACATCTATCTATCTATCTATCTAAGGATATTTATTTATTTATTTATTTATTTCTGTTTGTTCATCTGAGCTTCTTTATTTATCCAATCCAGGCTTCTTTCTTTCTTTCTTTCTTTATTTCTTTTTTCTTTCTTTCTTTCTTTTTAAACATCTATCTATCTATCTATCTATTTAAGGATATTTATTTATTTCTGTTTGTTCATCTGAGCTTCTTTATTTATCCAATCCAGGCTTCTTTCTTTCTTTCTTTCTTCCTTTCTTTCTTTCTTTCTTTCTTTTTAAACATCTATCTATCTATCTATCTATCTTAGGATATTTATTTATTTATTTATTTCTGTTTGTTCATCTGAGCTTCTTTATTTATCCAATCCAGGCTTCTTTCTTTATTTATTTATTTCTTTTTTCTTTCTTTCTTTCTTTCTTTTTAAACATCTATCTATCTATCTATCTATCTAAGGTTATTTATTTATTTATCTATTTATTTATTTCTGCTTGTTTATCTGAGCTTCTTTATTTATCCAATCCAGGCTTCTTTCTTTCTTTCTTTATTTCTTTTTTCTTTCTTTCTTTCTTTTTAAACATCTATCTATCTATCTATCTATCTATCTATCTAAGGTTATTTATTTATTTATTTCTGCTTGTTTATCTGAGCTTCTTTATTTATCCAATCCAGGCTTCTTTCTTTCTTTCTTTCTTTCTTTCTTTCTTTCTGTCTATCTCAACGTCTATCAATCTCTCCTCTTTCATTCTTTTTTTCTATCACATGAAATAGGATTTTCTATAAGATTCCGCGGAGAGAGAAATTCTCCCTTAATTCTATGCTTAACGTTTAAACGCCTTTCCTTTTCAAGTGAATGTTATTTCGAGAATTGAAACAAAAAACGCAATACAGAATTGTTTCTACACGTGCTGTTAAAATATGAAATCATTCGAACAAGAATTGGTCAAGTTATTTGACTAGGAAATTATATCGATATTTCTAAAACAACCTGTACATCTCAAATAATAGCAACTTTTCTGCAACACCCAGGGTATGTTTAGCATATTAGATATTAGAGTTAGACTGTGGAGAAGAATGTAATTACGCATCTTATATTTCTTTTTAAAAATTACGCCACTAAAGTTTTCGCCTTCGGAAAATCAATCGACTCTTTTGTGTTCGTATCTCTCGATTGCAACACAAAGTAATTACTAATCAATGAAAAGTTTGTTATGGCAGCTACTTGACTCCATTTTCCAATCGACCCGGCCCATCGAATCTGCATGTCTCGCTAAACATTTAGCCTTCGATTATCGGACACACTCAACTGCGATTCCTGATTGATAATCAGGTGTTAAGAAATGCATCCGATAAGGAATTGCTCATTCGGTTCCTCCAGAAAAAAAATACTGACCTTCATTGCATGTACTCATTAAAATAACAGAAATGGTGATATATATATATATATATATATATATATATATATATATATATATATATATATATATATATATATATATACGAGGTGCATACGATAAGTTTCCAGTCTTTTTTTGTAGGGGCACTTAAAATAATTGTAGACTCTTGAAAATTCACTATGTTATGACTATACATTTTATGAGATGACTGACCAATTTTTATGATTTCAGGTTCAAATGAACAGCTACAATAGCAATTGGAATACATCCTACTAAACTTGATTGTCACAGCTGGTGAATTTCGAAAATGCAATCTGATACTTTAGAAGAATGATATGCAATAAAATTCTGTTTTAAACTTGGAAACATGCTACAGAAACATATTTTGGAACATCTTGAATGAATCGAGCATCAGATTTTGAGTGGCAAAAGAGATTCAAGGAAGGCAGGGAGTCTGCGAGGGATGATGAGAGGTGTGGAGTAAGGAAGTCAATACACCAGAGTTGATTGGCTAAAGGGTTAGGGTTAGGGTTACTATGTTGAGGTTCAGCCAGAGTTCAGCCAGAGATTCCGTCGGAAGAGGCCAGCACTCTTCAAATCGGTTCAGTGGCATTTCCACCAGGACAATACACCTGTCAACTACTCCATCCTTGTCACAGACTATTTGACCAAGACGGGCATCAAGACAGTTGCTCACCCTCCTTATAGTCCAAACCTTGCTCCCTGTGACTTTTGGTTATTCCTTAAGCTCAGAGGTTGTTGTTATGAGACAATTGAGGGGATGAAAGAGGCTGTGACGAAGGTCATTGACACGTTCACACAAGAGGACTTCCATGGGGACTTCCAGAAGTTTTTGTAAAGGTACAACAAGTGCATTGCAGCCCGAGGAGATTACTTCGAAGGGGAAAAGAGTTTCATGTGTGTACTATCAATAAAAGTGCCCATACGAAAAAAGTCTGGAAACTTATCGTATGCCCCTCGTATATTTATATATATTTATATATATATCCTTAGGGAAATATATATATATATATATATATATATATATATAGTAAGTTGTAAAATTGGTGACCATAATCGAAGGCGACCAGACGGCTCCCTTTTCAATAGCTACTACACCGAGGTGTAGGGAAGGGCGCTACTCCTTTCCGTGGATTGCTCCACTTTAACCTTATATTACTGAGTGTTAATCAAGGAGGTATCAAGTACCTTTTTAAAAGTCTTTGGTATGACTCGACCTGGGATTGAACCCAGGTCTCCCGGACAAGTATATATATGTGTATGCGTGCGTGTACTTTGCCAGCAGTCCTTCATTTATGCATGTTTGATTAAATGATAAAGACACATTTTGTCTATACAATTTTATTAGGATCCTTTCAAATTTCCTGAGAAGTGTCCTAGTTTCCGTTTGATATTGGTAGATGAAATTATCGAAATTGTCCCGACAATGTTTTGAAATGCCTTGAGGTTTGTTTGGGTTTTTTTTTTTTTTTTTAGTTATTGACTAAGCAGAAAAAATCTGAATATTCTATTTCTCTTGATAATATTCTATTTCCGTTCATAGCCTTCTGTTTTAAATTCGTTCGATATCATCAGTTTCTCAGTTTAATCCAACTTTACATTAACGTAATTTTTGCAATGTTATGAAAAACTTTTTTTTTTAAATCTTTACACTTGCAAAGAACCTCTGATCTCTGATGATGGTCTATGAAAGGTCCAAAAATGCTCGGGATAATCTCAGTAGATTCGTCTACCAAATACAACCTAAAACCATAAGACTTGTCAGGAAACTTGAAAGGATTAAAAAAAAATTATATAGACAACATATGTCTTTATTATTTAATCAAACACACACATATATATATATATATATATATATTTACTTAACATATATATATTAACATATATATATATATATATATATATATATATATGTGTGTGTGTGTGTGTGTGTGTGTGTGTGTGTGTGTGTGTGTTAAGTAAACGCATTTTTAAATCACAAACTGCACCAAAATGAAGATGAACGAACGTCCAATGTAATGTCCGCTTTTAGTTGATCTTGTGTATATATAGATATATATTTCTTTTAAATACTCTATCGGGTGGCAAAAGCTGCTCGCGGTAGCGCCAGGAGTGGCAGTACCGCCTTGAGCTACCGAAACTGTGTTATCACCCTGGTTGGCGGCTGATGAGGCTAGGGTATCGCACGTGCTTTCACACGTTGTATGATGAAAAAAAAATATATATATATGTATATATATATATATATATATATATCAGCCTTATCTATCTATGTATCTTGTCTATGTATCTATGTATCTCAGCCTAATCTTTCTTTCGTCTCTCTCTCTGTCTCTCTCGTCTCTCTCTCTCGTCTCTCTCTCTCTCTCTCTCTCTCTCTATATATATATATATATATATGTATGCCTTAGAATACGACCTCATAATACACCTACACAAAAAAAGTACGATATCGATTCCTGTCGATTCTTCTTCAATTCATAATTGACAATCGGTATTCAATATTCATGGGTTTGTAACAAAAGCATTTTCGGTTGTTTTTTTTTATTGTTCATACTGGACTTTTTTCTTTACGTAGGAAAAAATCTATCTATCTATCTATCTATATATATATATATATATATATATATATATATATATATATTTTAAGTAAAACAATAAAACCGGTCACATAGGATTATAAATTTATTTCCATCCTGTTACGCATTTTTGAAATTTCCAAAAACACGAAAAATAAAAAAATTAACAGGACTTCTTCAGATCTTTTAGATAAAAAAACTAGAATAGACACAGAAAAGTGGGAGGGGATAGAAGAGGGGTGAAGTTATCTCCTCATTAAACCCACTTCCGTTTTAAATTTTAATTTCGGTTAGAAATGTAGTAAACAAATATTTAGAAATTTTTTTTTATTTTTCAATTACATTTTGACCTAAATTACAGATTTTTTATTGAATTAGATTTAAACTTTAATTAATAACCTTACGTAATGATACAGTAATAGATATTTTAAACCAAAACAAATATTTCATTTATTTTAAATATTCTAACATTTTTTCGTGTGACCAGTTTTATTGTTTTTCTTAAAGAATTTATTGCTCTGTATTATTGTTACATTGAGCTCTTTACCAGGAATATTTGAATATTCACTCATGAATAATTTCTTGTCTTGATGGAATTACTCCCAACTCCGGTTTAACTGGACCAAAGAATACATATATATATATAGTCCTCCACAGACAGATCTGTTTCGTTCTATCAGAACTCATCAGTGTGGCCAGACAGTATCTCCCCGTAGCTGGGATCGAAACCCGGTTGACTCAAACGCCAAGCCAAACCATTTAGCCACGAGGAGATATTAGCTACGAAATACATTTCAAACGATTATGAATCACAATTACTATTGTTTACATATATATATATATATATATATATATATATATATATATATATATATATATATATATATATATATATATATATATATATATATATATATATATATATATATATATATATATATATATATATATATATATATATATATATATATATATATATATATATATATATATATATATATATATATATATATATATATCAGTTTATCTATGTTAAATAATATCTATCTATCTATCAATCTATCTATCTAAAGTCAATGTCAATCTTAATCTATCTATCTGCAGTCAACATATATCGATCTATCTATCTATGTCAATCTAGTATCGATACAAAAATTGATACGACTGCTACATATTAACCCTAAGTTATTCTGACCATAGCAGCACTTCTTTCGCATTCTGGTTGGGCTGCTTAACCGTGGGTCACCGAGGGCCCAATACCTCTGTCTGGAGCTGGTACTCACTCCGCTGGTATCTTGTCCTCAACTGACTCAAGCTGTCTGTGTCCTGTTTATATTTTTGTTTGACGGCCACCTGCTTCCGCTTATTTACACAGGTGCATCTCTTGATTGACGGCTCGGTCGAGGGTCAATATGTAACAGTGGTAACACCTGATAGGGCCCTATCTATGGGTTAAATAGAACTAACGGCATACTTATACTAAACTGAATTGTTTGACTAAACTGAATAGCTTGAAATAGAAATGTTTTTGATAATTAAACTGTACTTATATTTAAACAGCGTGCTTAAGCTAAACTGAATTATTTGAAATGGAACTGTTTTTTGACATTGAAACTGTACTTACTCTAAGCTGATCTGTTTAATATAGAACTGTTTTAACATTTAACTGTGTGTAAACCAAATCTGTACTTATACTAAACTGAATTAGCTGAATTAGAACTGCGTGACTAAACTAAATAGATGGAAATAGAAATGTTTTTCACAATTACACTGTACTTACATTTAAAATCCGCGCTTATCCTCAACTGAATTGTTTGAAATAGAACTATTTTCATAAAAATGGATTTGGCGTTAAATGTTGATATGCCATAAAACCCAGACAACCAATCAACAATCAATTTAAAGAATTCGCAGTCGAAATCATATGCTTCCTTTGAAATCAGCATTCTAATTCCTATCCTGAATTTAATTTCGATAACTATACCTTGCCCTTGGCGGGAAATTCAATTAAGTATTGCGTTCCTTTGTGACTAGATTTACTGGAATGTCAACTCGTGTTGGGTTATTTTCATGACGAAGACAGTTCAACAATTATGGTCAGGTCCATGTTGGAAAGGATTGGAAATAAAGGCAACGAAACGCCGACTCCGAACTTCTACAACCTCCCGATCTGTTGCTTCACCATTAAATGTAGGGGTCGTTGGGGGGGTATGGGGGGGCTTAACATATCTATTTATTTTTCTGTTTATCTACCTCAGCCTCCTTTATTTTATCAAAATGTATACCTACCTACATCTTTCTTTTTTTCTTTCTTTCTTTCTTTCTATAAATCTATCTATTATCTGACAACCCATCTATCTATCAAGCAAGCTAGAAATCCTAGCCTCTTTCATTCTTTGAATTAAATGACTAAATACTATCCTAGTTTTTTTCATATCTATCTACCTACATTAGCTTCTTTTCTTTCTTCCTTTCTTTCTGTCAGTTTATAAGTATCTATCTAGCAAGCTAGCTTTCTTTCTTTCTTTCTTTCTTTCTTTCTTTCTTTCTTTCTTAACATCTACATATTCATCTACCTCTCTCTCTCTCTCTCTCTATATATATATATATATATATATATATATATGTATATGTGTGTGTGTGTGTGTGTGTGTGTGTGTGTGTGTGTTAATATCTCTCTATCAATTTATCTAAGCCCGTTAATATCAATCTATCTACCTCTCTATCAAGTTATCTTTCTATTTATCTTGGCTTCTTTCTTTCTCTCTTTCTCAGCCTCTTTCTTTCTTTTTTCTTTCTCTGTCAATATCTATCTATCTATATATATATATATATATATATATATATATATATATATATATACATATATATATGTAAGTATATATAAATATATATATATATATATATGTGTGTGTGTGTGTGTATCTATGTGTGTGTGTCTGTGTATGTGTGTGTATGTGTGTATGTGTGTGTGTATGTGTGTGTATGTGTGTGTGTGTATCTGTGTGTGTGTATGTGTGTGTATGTGTGTATGTGTGTGTATGTGTGTATATGTGTGTGTGTATGTGTGTATATGTGTGTGTATGTGTGTGTAGGTGTGTATGTGTGTGTATGTGTGTGTGTATGTGTGTGTATGTGTGTATGTATGTGTGTGTGTATGTGTGTGTATGTGTGTGTGTGTGTGTGTTAGTATCTATTGATTTATGTATCTATCTTATCCTTTCATAGCTATCTATGTCAAACAGATCTATTTGACGAGATTCTATCATAAAATAATTCCGTGTTAGAGCAGATCTGGAAGTATTGGCAACAAAGCAGTGGCTCTACACTTCTCCAAATTATCGAAAGGATGTTCCCTTATTACATGTGATGCTTTCTGTGTATTTTAAGCAATACCGACTGGCTATTTGTTCAGGTGGTTACGATTGAAAACCAATAGACTTAAGGCGTAATAAGTGTAGAGAAAGAAGAGAAAAAAGAAAAAATGTGGATTGTATAGCGCCCGTAGTGTAATGGTTATCGCCGTAGGAAATTGACGCGGAGACACGAGTTCAAATCCTGGACGAGACTGATTTGCATTTCAGATAGCACTAATACCCTTGGAAAAGGTATGAATCCAATTATTCTCCCTCCGGCTATGGGTAAATAGTAGGAAACTCTGGGTTCTTCAGCCTTGGTGAGGCAACTAGTCTAGGAGATGGAAAACTCTGAATTCAAACCTGTTAAACTCCGCTTAAAAATTGACCTTGTGTCATATCCTGCCCGAGCGGAGGTGTTGGTAAATATGGTATAGCGCGAGCCTGTCTTGGAAATGATCTTTGGGTTCGAAAACTGAACACTGGATCCCAATCTTATAGACACCTAAGAGCTGCCGTCACCCTTGCCGAGACATTAATCACGCTTTAAACAAAGTGTGAAAGACTACAATTACTACCCGTGATCGATTCTGTAATTCATTGCCAAATTTTTGCACTCTCTCCTGCTCCCAATACCCCACTCTTCACCTAGGCACGGAAACTTATTATGGTGGAGTTCACCCGGATGTAGAAGGTGTTGTTTTCCATCTGGCGCGTCTTAGTTTTCGGGATTCCCGCCAAAAAAATTATCCTATGAAAATTTCAGGGAGTCAAAGATTTTTTTTAAATTTCCATATTTTTCCTCTCTTGATTAATATCTATCTATATTTGTCAGCATCTATCTATCTATCAATCAATCTAGTTTGGATATATATATATATATATATATATATATATATATATATATATATATATATATATATACATATGTGTGTGTGTGTGTGTGTGTGTGTGTGTGTGTGTGTGTGTGTGTGTGTGTGTGTGTGTGTGTGTGTGTGTGTGTGTAAAGAATGAGATAGATAGATAGATAGATAGATAGATAGATAGATAGGTCTTTGCTAGATATATATTTATTTGTCAAGTTATATGGGTTCAAGTATACATTACTAATAATTCCAAAAAGCTCCCCAATACAGTTTATTATGATTTTTAGTACGTTTATTGTGCTTGGATTTACCCCTCGGAAGAGGAAACAGTCAGCATATTTCAAACACCACATGCAGGGCATAAAAGATAGACAGGCAGGCAGATATATACAACCCCCCACATTATATATATATATATATATATATATATATATATATATATATATATATATATATATATATATATATTTCTTTAAGAAAAAAACATGTTTTTTTTCTTAAAGAAATTATTGCTCTGTATAATTGGTACATTGAGCTCTTTACCAGGAAGATTTAAATATTCATTCACGAATAATTTCTTGTCCTGATAGAATTACTCCTAACCCCGGTTTAACTGGACTAAGTATTCTCTATTTTCTATTTTCTCTCTCTCTCTCTCTCTCTCTCTCTCTCTCTATATATATATATATATATATATATATATATATATATATATATATATATATATATATACCAGCTAAGTAAGTTTTAAAAATCAATATCAATTATGGTTTTTGGAGAACCAAAATAAGAAAACCATAATTTACATTCACTGTCGCTCATAAACAAGTACACCCTTATAATTCTAAAAAATACATAAAAAGTTGATTTTCTTCTAAATCAATATAACATTTTTATAATATATTATTTCATGGATTGTTTTTTCCCGTTTCTAAACAAGCATTTTACTAATTCTGAAATTCATCATAAATTATTTCATAAGAAATATATATATATATATATATATATATATATATATATATATATATATATATATATATATTACAAAAAATAAAACTTCAACACGGAAACATGCAATTCAACTCAATGATGCAATTTTGGGGCTTCTTTGTTAATCAGCCCACCAAATATTTTGGGTTATTTAATGCCGAAATCTGAAAATCTTTCATTACTCTGACGATTTGTACATACAACATATTATTTTTATTAATCACCCTTTCTTCATTTAATTTAAAAAATCACTCATTTGTATAGTTATATGATATGAATAATTTATTGATTTTAATGGTATGTCAATCAGTCCAGGGTTATTTTATGCTAATATGTCAGGGAATCGCGTTTATTTTACGTCTATATTTAACTTTTTCATGTTGTTTTCTTTTTCTTTTTTCACACAATCTTATGTTTAAATCTAATTTTTAAACTGATCTATTAGACTGTCGACGGGTTAGAGTGAACCTCAAAAATAAAGGTAATAATAAACACCCCCAAATCATTAAAATTGTAGTCTCACTATTGAATGCAGTTTAGTGTTAGTGGATAGAGGAGGAGAAATAAAACACAGAGCCAGTGGCTACTGTAGGGCATCTGATAATCCTGTGGCCATACCACCAGTAAAACCCAGGGTCACAAGTAATATAAAAGTTTGTGAATCTTCTTTTAAAATTTTACTTATTAAATTTGCTTATAACTTCACTGTGCATTAAGAATTGTTATTTTATAAATTCTGAAAAACAAATTGCCCAAACGTTTGCATATATATATATATATATATATATATATATATATATATATATATATATATAAGATAGAAATATGTGGAAGGTTTGATAAATCGAACACATGACACAGGTTTAGTAAGCTGGAAATTTCGTTCTTTTTATTCAAAGAACTTTCTCAGGCTCTATGAAAAAAAGAATGACGAAATATCGCGCCTTTGAAACCGTTGTTAAATACTTGATTTATTTAACCTTCCACTTATTTCTATCATACTGTCAAATTCCCTACAATCTATCATTTTAACACGCGCTCACACACACACACACAAGCACACACATACACACACTCCCTCACAAAGACACACACGCACACACACACACACACACACACATACACACACACGCGCATATATATATATATATGTATATATATATATATATATATATAATATATATATATATAAATGAGAAATCTTTGATTGAAAAGTGCTCGATACTACCGCGGCAAAGCAGGTTTAAAAGTCAGAGAAATACAAAATTATGAACACTGACTGCCCGTTACTTGGGATATCATGTGGTGTGTACAATCATCAGACATAAAATCTAAGAAAATCGACCACTCAGTCGTAATGTAAATCGTAGTTGGTTGGTTGGTTGGTTGGTTTTTATAGCCTATCAACCTTTGTAGGTTATTAAACGCCAAATACCTTTTTTTTACACATACTCAGTTCTATTTCAAAAACTTCACTTTGACACAAGTACACAGGTTAATTGTTAAAAAACATTTCCATTTCAAGTTATTCAGTTTTGTCAAACAGTTCAAATTCAACCAATTCTGTTTAGCATAATTACGCTGTTTCAAAGTAAGAATAGTTCTATTTCAAACAATTCAGTTTTGCATAGATTCGCAGTTTAGTTCTATTTGACCCTTATATAGGACTCTATCAGGTGCTACTGCTCAGAACCAGAGTTGACCTGGGAATGATGGCAATGAAAAGGTGCTCTGCATTTCCCAAAGCTCCAGCATTACTGGAAGCTCACCATCAGATTATTTAGTGTCATATCTTGCACACTCGTTGGTGGTTGTGTTACCCCTCAGCAGAGGTGCAGTCGGAGTATTCTACAGTCACAGCACAAGGATTACTGGTTGTTTACTGCAAAAGGACATGCGAAAAATCAATCTGCGATTGTTTGTTAACATGATATATCAAATGACTAATAAGTCTGGTTTCGGACAAATGTACATTACGGCTGATGTTACGAATAAGTTCAGGCTGAAAAGTTTTGGGGACCGAAGTTAAATCCTTTGTATATATATATATATATATATATATATATATATATATATATATTTAGCAGCCAAGGAACCCATAATTCAGTTTCTCAAGGAGGGTGAATGTCCTGTAAGGAAACAAAAAAATCCTAACCTGAAGCTACTGAACGGAGCTAGTGACTGGAAAGTTTCAGCAGATCTCAAGACATCTCTACAATTTCCAGTTCACATTATTCAAACGGAAAAGCGACCGGACATTGTAGCATGGTCCGATTCAAAGAAGAGTGTCCTCCTCATAGAATTGACTGTCCCTTGGGAAGAAAACCGGGAAGAAGCACACGAGCGGAAGAAAAAACGCTACGAGTCACTGCGTGCCGACTGCGTGGAAAAGGGTTGGATATGCCATGTGATTCCTATTGAGGTTGGTTGTCGTGGTTTTAAAGGACACTCAGTCATTTCGTTTCTTTCAAAAATAGGAATCACTGGCCGCAGTTTGAAAGTTGCCTCGAATCGTCTCCAAAACACGGCGCGATATGCATCAAGTTGGATTTGGTCGAAAGCGAGAAAGTTTTCAGCATGAAGGTAATACACGAGGAATCACCTTTCCCGTGTGATTACGTAAGAAACGGTTACTGTAAACGCGTAATGACATCAACCGCCGAAAGTAAACGCATTTTTTAAATCACAAACTGCACTCAGAAAATGAAGATTAACGTCCAATGTAGTCTCTGCATTTAATGGATCTGGCGTATATATATATATATATATATATATATATATATATATATATATATATATATATATATATATATATATGTATGATTCTCTTAATACCCTATCCGGTGGAAAAAGCTGCTTGGTAGCGCCAGGGGTGGCAGTACCGCCTTGAGCTACCGAAACTGTGTTATCACCCCTGGATGGCGGCTTATGAGGATATGGTATAGCACGTGCTTTCACACGTTGTATGATGAAAATATATATATATATATATATATATATATATATATATATCATAACTAAAAAAAACACTATTCCTATAGAAATATTTAGTCTTCTATATAACCTCCATTGCAATCTACGATCTTATTCCATCTGTCAACAAATTTATAGATGTCACACTTGTAAAATCCCTTTGATTTTGAAGCAAAATATGACACCAGCGTGTGTTTAATCTCTTCTCTTGGTGTTAATCTCACACCATCTTAATGATTCCGTAATCCCCTAAACTAATGATAATCAGAAGGAGCAAGGTCAGCAAAATATGGAAGATGGAGCAATTTTTCCAAACGAGCTCCTCTAAAAGATCTTTTGTCAATTGATCTGTGTGATGACGGAACTTATTTTGATGACCCCTTTTCAATTGACCAAGTCAGGACGTTTTTTTTTTGCCAAAACTGTTTTTAAACGACTGTTGCACCATCGAAGTGAATGATTCACAGAAAAGAATAAGTATTTGATATATTTATTCATCACTAATATTTGCTGCTAACGGATACATTCAAAAGACACGGTACAATAAGTTACAAACATTTAAGTTCCAAGAAATAGAGGAGGGTCAAAATGCTGTATTACCAACCAAAATAAGATCAGTCTAAATATTTATCAGTTTAATATCGACTCAGTAATCAACGGTATTTGTCCTCCGTCCCACCAAACGGACGATAAACCTGCCCCCTCCGAAGAGAGATAAAGCCAGGGGGCGGCTAGCAGAAGCTCGATGTATGTCCAGAAGACGGAACACATCCGACCAGATCCGTGCCGTTGACACTACGGCCGGCCGAAGTGTGTTTTCATCTACTGGACTTAGTAATCAACCATCAAAGTCCTTCATCTTAGGCTATCTATGATTATGAGCCAGTCCACCAAGTAAAGTGCTGAAGGGGTGCTAGCTACTCTACAACAACGACAAAGTTGATATCAGTAGAAATTAGAGGTGATTGATTATTATCGAACTATTAGTAATAGACAACTTCTCGGAAATGTCACCAAACCCTCAACATTGTATTCCATGATATACCAATGCTGTATTGATTGATTTCTTTATCTGGATTACATATAAACCTTCCTGGGTTATTAGATGCCAAAACAATCCTTGTAGAACAGTAGTGGTACTATTTACCAACCCCTCCGCTCGGGCAGGATATGATACAAGGTCAATTTCTAAGCGGAGTTTAACAGGATTGAATTCAGAGTTTTCCTTCTCCTAGACTAGTTGCCTAACCATGGCTGAAGAACCTAGTCTGTCCTACTATTTACCCATAGCTGGAGGGAGAATTATTGGATTCATACCTTTCCCAAGGGTATTAGTGCTATGTGAAATGCAATCAGTCTCGTCCACGATTTGAACTCGTATCGCCGTGTTCATTTCCTACAGCGATAACGACTACACCACAGTAGTGGTATTATTTAACCCATGTGTGGGGGGAATAACTGGATTCATGCCTTTCCCAATGGTTTTAGAACGAAAATGAATGTAAGAACGTGACAAGAGTTCGAAGTCGCTTACTACAATATATGTCTTGCACGTAGCCTTTACGCTACAAAGAGTCGTTACTTCTCTGTATGGTGACAATGTTAAGTGTTTGTCTTCAAAATAAGATGCATTACAATTTTGTCTTTTATTTGATCATATCTAACTTCCTTATTTCAACCCTTTGCCTTCTTAAAGGCTAACATTGTGTCTTTGATTCGATAATACGAGGATAATCCCTTCTTTGAGTAGCTGAAAGGTTCATCTCGACATTCTAAGCTCCCGTATTTATATTTGAGGGTCAGTAAGCAAAAGTAACCTTGGAATCCTCAATTTCTTTCAGTAAACATCAATGGCTTCTTTATTTTTGTTCGGTCTCAAGATAAAATTCGATCCATATTGCCCATAAATAAGTACACACTCCTGGCAATTTCTCATTTTGAAATTATCTACGAGGAAAAATAAGGTATTAATGCCTCATGAATTATTTGATAAGAATAATTTTAGAATGTTTTATTTTATACTTTAGACTCTTCAAAATAAAAACGATTATCATCTGCATATTCCATATGAAATAGTTTGTATAACAGCATTATGGGTTTAACCGGCTCATTGGCCTAGTGTGTAGTGTTCGCCAATGGTCTGGGATACCTGGGTTCAATCCTAGGTTGCATCATACCAAAGACTTTAAAAATGTTACTTGATACCTCCTTGCTAAACACTCAGCAATATAAGGTACGTATCAAGGGTAAAGTGGAGCAATCCAGAGAAAGGAGTTGTGCCCTCCCCTACACATCGGTGTAGTAGCTATTGAAAAGGGAGCCTTCTGGTCACCCTCAACTACGGTCACCAACTTTAATTACTTAGTGCCATCCTACTCATAACAATCCATTTGTTTGGTTTTGTTTGGTTTATTTGTTTGTCGGCATATCAACTCATTGCGGGTTACCTATTGCTAAAATGGAATTTATTTCAAAAGAATGGATTACAATAACTATCTATTTTCTCAACGTTCTATTGCAATCACTTTTTTAATCCCCCTTTTTATGTTCTATGAAGAATTCGTATCTAACACAAATAATTAGAAACCAGTGATATGAGAATTAATTTTTATTTATTGCGGACTTTTTGTCCTCATCTTGGTAGTTTTTTGTGTTGTTTCTTCTTTCACTACGTTTCGGTCAAATTTCACCTCAGGCCTTCTTCAGGTGATTTTAACCGCAACCTCGAATGGGAATGATGAGTCTTGTAACCGTATCCCCAGTAATTACTGCCTTCCATAGTTGTTGTCTATCGCACCACGTTTTTGACCAAGTAAACCTCTGGACGGCTTGGGTAGGATTTGAAACCGCTATCTTCTGACGATGCTCACCTGGAACCGTAGAGACTCAACGCCTCTATCCGCAGCGCCACGGGCCCCGAAAACTACCAAGATGAGGACGAAAAGTCCGCAATAAATAAAAAAATTAATTCTCAGATTAAGAAGCCTCATCTCAAAATGATTCCAATTAAAAGACAATTACCAGTGATATGTTTTCTGGTAACTGTTCTAATTTCATATTAATGATTTGTTTGAGACCCTAGTGGCCTGAGGCTGTAGAATATACCGTCTACACTTCTGCAGAAGAGTTAGACACTCCAGCGAGTGTTCTGACGATGACACTTAGCTGCATCTGATGGTGAGGCTCCAGTCCTGGTGCAACATATTCACCCTCGACCGAGACGTCAATCAAGAGATGAACCTATGTAAATAAGCGGAAGAACAGCAGAAGCAGGTGGGTGTCAAACAAAAATATAACCAGGAGACAGACGGCTTGAGTCATTTGGAGTTGGAGTCAGTTGGAGACAAGGTGCTGAATTGAAAGCCAGCGGCAGACAGAGGGCTTTGGGCCATCAGTGACCCACGGTTGAGCAACCCAGCCAAGATGAGAAAGAAGTACTGCTGGGTCAATATATAGCAGTCTACCCTTGTCCCCACTCACCTCTCACACACAACCAACATCAACCCTTTCCAGAATAAAGTGTGAGATATATATTTTTATAAAGGAGTGTGTTTGTTTGTTTATTGATGTCCGTCATTGTGTTTGATTATGTTCTGCTTATATTTGTATATGTATATATATATACGGCTATACAACACTGGAACTTTAAGAAATGTAGAGAACCCATTCACTTCCATTACTCCCAGGTCTACTCTGACTCAGAGTGGTAGTATCTGTTAGAGTCCCATTTATGGGTCAAATAGAAGCGTTCTATCATTTACTAAATGATTATATTGGCCTGCAATGTTTTCAAGGTCGAATATATAATAGCTATTTTTTTAGACAGCTTTTACGCTTAATCCAAAAACCATACTTATTTTTTCTAATCAAATCAAGATTTTAAGATACATCTCTTAACCTAAATGTATAGAACTATTATAGTTCTATTTATTTTCATGTTAAATAATGCTAAATTTAGGGCTGATATAATCGATAAAAACTTAAATTGTGACATAGTAAACTGAAAAATACTCAAAAGAAGCTATTCATTGACATCCTCTTGTGCTCAGCAGCCACTGTATTACGTTTCAAGCACCAGCAGTTGCTAGCGAGAAAGTTTACATTCCACCGGACTTGGTAACACTCTTCCATAACGCGAATTACCGAAAGCTCTCACCCTGCTCTTCACTCAAATCCCCACTGTTCTTTGGAAAATAGTCAAAATATGACTCTAATCCCTTAAGTTCTGCACAAATATTTTATAGCACACGCGGGAAGCGAATGGCTTATCCTGATCCTCTAGTTTAACTCCAATGTAATTGCGATACGCCTTCTTCACAAAGTCAGTGATTTTTGCTAGACGCTTAGGAAGAACCACATTACCACCGATATTACAGAACATGTTAGGATTATTCTTACACTTGCAGTCTATTCTTACATGAATACAAATGTCAAACTGAAAGGAGAAAAAAGTAAATCAGCACCCAGCTCGACGTTGACATTTAACAGAATACATTAAGATCATTTTAAGCTGAAAGATTAACAACGCCCCCTCGAGATACGTGGGTTTTAGCTAGTGGAGAGATACCCTGTAGTTAAGTACACGTAGAATATTATATGCTATACTAAACCTCAGGCACCCACGATCAGCTGTAACAAGTAGAGTCTACAGACTTTTGATTAAATGTTATTATTGTGTACAACTGGTGAATTATTCAAGCTCATCTTAAAAACCATACCTGACGAAATACAATGAATGATATTTTTTAATTCAGCATAAAATAGTCATATATCAATTGATAAACCTTTGACTTTTAGAAAAAAAAAATTAATACAAGCCAGTGTTACTATTAATTGCTTGAAGCTATTTAACTATGAACAAATAAATGATCAATATTAAATAGAATTATTAGTGTTGAATAACAATGCTTGAAACAATTTAAGTACGTGTAAACAAATGAGCACAGGTTCGTTTAAATATATCGTTAACAATAAACTATTCGCTTAAAAATTATATATATATATATATATATATATATATAAAAGCTAAATTAAGTTGGCGTCCGTAGTCAAGGGCGACTAGAAGGCTCCCGCTTCAGTAGCTACTACACCAAGATGTAGGGTAGGACGGTACTCATTCCCCGCAGATTGCCCCACTTTACCCTAGATACGTACCTTATATCCCTGAGTGTTAAGCAAGGAGGTATCAAGTACCATTTTAAAGTCTTTGGTATGACACGACCTGGGATTGAACCCAGGTCATCCAATGAATCAGTATCTATACACACACACACACACATATATATAATCAGGATTTTTCATTAAATACACACACTGATTTGTTTGCACACAGTTTTATGGTTTCATCATCATCATCATGTCGTGCCACAGGCACGAATATTCCTGACCCTCTCTCGCCACTTTTCCCTATCGTTCATCGCCTATGGCAGGTCTTCAGGGCAACATCCTGTATCCTCACATAGCTGCTGTATGTATGTTCTAGCTGGTCGTCCTGCTTTTGCCCGGCCATATGTGGGGGTCCATAGGAGTACATCCCTTATGAGCTCGTCTCTGCGTCTCCAGTAGTGTCCTGTGTGTCTGGTTCGTCTAACTTGGATATTTTTCATGATGGGAGGCAGGTGGCCATATAGTTGGTGCTTTGTGGGGTGTTGTCGCCAGTACTTATTCAATACTGCTCTCAATATTCTTGTGCAATTGCCGTCTAGTTTCTTCTCCAACCGTTTTGTGAGCGTCCAAGTAGTGTATCCATACAGCAGTATCGACACGACCGCTGCCTGGTAGAAACTGCGTTTCATTTTATCGGTCAGGTTTGATTTCCATGGTTTAATGTTTCTAATAATAAAAATAATCCTTTAGGTTTAGGCAACTATTCTCAATTCTTTATATAGTATCAATTGTTCTGATCTCATACTTTTATTTTCAAACAGATTTATTTGAGCCATAGATGGGATCCTATGACGCATTATCACTGCTGGTCAAAGTATACCAAGGAAAAATCGTACATTCTCCCGATCAAGACAACTGGAACCAGACAATCAGATGCAAATTAATGTCATACCCAGGACACCCCATTTGTGGATAGTCATATATTTCAGCAGAGAATATAATCGACGTATTCAAAGCTCTGTTTACATGGCGAATATATATATATATATATATATATATATATATATATCATCATGTCGTGCTGGTAGCACGGATATTCCTGACCCTCGCTCGCCACTTTTCCCTATCGTTCATCGCGGTTTGGGAGTGGGTCATGGTTATCTTTCGATGGCTATTTTATTCTCTTCTATAAAAGCCACTCTTATAGAGGAGCAGCAGTAGTTCCCCGATCGAACTAACGATCCTGTGCGTTAAGTATATATATATATATAATAAATGAATATATATATATATAATAAATGAATATATATTAGATTTATATATCTAATGCCATGGAAGTTTGTCTGTGGCCCCTGGGTTTCATGAAGTTTTTACAAAATAATAATCATCAGGCAGATAACAAAATGAAATGAATCGAAAATCGAAAATACTGTCAAAAACCGTTGGGATTGTATAGGAATCTTTACGCGTTCTTGTGAGTGTGTATGTGCGTGTGTGTATGTGTGTGCGTGCGTGTGTGTGTTTTTGTGGGTTATAGTTGCGTATTATTGTGTGTGTATGAGTAAGTGGTATATAGTGCATGAAGGTACATGAGCAGCACGTTGTTTTAATCGGATTCTAGGCGTCAATGTATCTGATATTGCTACAGTATTGTCTGGAAATATTCTTTATCTATTTCTGTATGTGTAGATGATGATAACAAAGAAACAAAACATCATCATTGTACTTGGTTCAACACAAACCCACAAAAGTGATTTAGTGACAACCAACACTATTATAATATATATATATATATATATATATAAAGCATTCATGCCCAACAACATAATTACGGAAAATTCTTACCGAAAACACAATAGAGCATCAAAATAACAAGCAAAAACTACAGATTATCCAGGCACTACATATTACAACCCAAACTTAAAAGTATTAATTTTAAAACCAGTGCTAATGTACTTAAATGTCTTTAGCTACTGCCGTCATTTATAGAACAGATTCGAAAAGTAAACGCTACACAATACAACAGTACAGACGCTCTTCTTCTTATAAAGGAGTAACGTACTTACAAAAGTTACATCATTTTTGTAATACATCCACCTCTGATGATGGCCAAAGTCAGACGGAAATTACTTGAGAAATAACTAATTATGGAAGATTTATCAACCAATTGCAGCCGAATATCATAAGATCAATACGGCAATTCGAAAGGATTAACAAAAAAAATATGTAGACAAAAATATTTATCATATTCAATCAAATATGTTTTAATGAACAAATGCAGCCAAAACACACACACACACACACACACACACACACACACATATATATATATATATATATATATATATATATATATATATATATATATATTTGCCAAGTCGGCAGGGGGTGTAGAATAAACCGACTGCATCTCTGCAGAGGAGTAATGTTGGAGCTTTCGTGAAAGCGGGGTAGCTCTTTATTGCCATCGCTTCCAGGTCCACTCTGGCCAGGGGTGGAAGCACTTTGTATGGTCCTATCTATGGGTTGAATAGAACTAAATTGTGTGCTTATGCTAAACTGAATTGTTTGAAATAGAACTGTTTATTTGTATGAAAATGGATTCGGCAATAATAACCTACAATGGTTGATGTGCCATAAAACCAAACTAAACCAAGCCTGATAGTGTTCTATCTATGGGTCAAATTGAACTAAACTGTATACTTATGCAAAACAGAATTGTTTGAAAAAGAGCTGTATTTTCGCATTTCAACTGGGTACTTACGCTAAAATCAATTGTTTGAAATAGAACTGTTTTCACATTTAAACTGCGTACTTATGCCCAAGGGATTTGCTTTAAATGGATCAGTTTTTGCATGTTAAATTGATTTGTTTGAAATAGAATAGTTTTCACTTTAACTGCGAGTAAACAAAAAAACTTATACATATTCTAAGCTGAATTGTTCGAAATAGAACTGTTTATAAAGATGGATTTGGTATTAATAACCTAAAATACTTAATGTGCCATAAACCAGACCAAACCAAATTAAACTATATATATATATATATATATATATATATATATATATATATATATATATATATATATATATATACTGAAGCGCTGTTAGTGTAATGCTTACTATCGTAGGAAATAAACGTAGGAACACAGTTTCAAGCCCTGTATGAAGCTGTTTGCATTTTAACATAGCGCTAATACTTTTCAGAAAGCTATGAATCCAAATATTTTCCTTCAGCTATGGGTAAATTGTTAGGCAGACTGGGCTCTTTATCCTTGCTATGGCAACTGATTTAGAAGAAGAAAAACTCTGAATTCGAACCTGTTAAACTCCGTTTAAGATTGGCCTTCTATCGCATCCTGCTTGTGTTGAAGAAGGCTTGGATATATATATATATATATATATATATATATATATATTGGTGTGTGTGTGTGTGATCTTTGGTTCAGATTAAGACGAAAAATATACCATCAGCGATTGAATGACTTGTGCCATTCAAAGAAAGTTACTGACTTCGACAACCAACTGAATTCGGCCGGAGGATACATCAGCTGAAACATTGTGATTTTAATAACTTAAACGAGAACACTACTTCGGGTACATCTAAACTTTTTTATACTTGAACAGACAACGGACAGTACGAAATAAATAGGACTTTACTTAGGAAGACTCCAGTAATTCTATATAAATATATTTTCGTTATCGTCTAAACACCGAAAGAAAAAGTATAAGCATTGAGATACATAGACAAGGCGCGCGCGCTTAGCAATCTGCGTGAAACCAATCTAAGCAGATTGCATCGCTATCCGGAGCTGACAATTCACCATTAGTGAACTTTGCTCGACCAATGCAGAATTCACCTGCTATCTTGAAGGGTTTTCTCGCTATGAATAGAGAATCTCTGCAACTATGTAGCCATTGCGTTTTCGTATATGAGCCAGGAGAGAAAAGAATTGACCTTATGGCCTAAGTAACAATGGCTTATGAAACACAGGCTTCTTAACGCTTCCTGTTACACTCAGAGATATTTCTGATTTGAAAATGCCTAAAGCGTTTCTTTTTCCTTCTACCGGCCATTTTGTAAGCCTGGTTTTCAATTATTCTTATGAAGAAGGTCATTTCTTCATCTTACTTTTTTCTTCTTGCCAATTGATTCTATCATTTGCTCTTCATTCAATTTACCTTTCATTCATTCATTCTTTCTTTCATTCATTCTTTCATTCTTTCTTTCTCATTGATCAGAGTCGTTGCCTTCTTTATTTTCTGCCTCTCTTTCTTCAGTTGGCCATCATCCTTTACTTTTCTTTCTTTCTTTCTTTCTTTCTTTCTTTCTATTCAATTCAATTCGAATTATTTTCTTTTTTTTCCCTGTCTTTCCTGCTTCAACTGATTCTTAATTTTCTTTTCTTTCATTCATTATTCATTTCTTTCTTTCTTTCTTTCTTGTTATAAGTTTCGACGTGTTGATTACTTTCATTCCAGCCTCTCTTCCTTCAACTCATTCTTTCTTTCTTTCTTTCTTTCAATTCGAAATATTTTCTTTTTTCCTGTCTTTCATCCTTCAACTGATTCCTAATTTTCTCTTTCATTCATTAGTCATTTCTTTCTTTCTTTCTTTCTTTCTTTCTTTTTCTTTCTTTCTTTTTTTCTTTCTTTCTTGTTACAAGTTTCGACGTATTGATTACTTTTTTTCCGGCTTCTCTTCCTACAACCCTTCTTTCTTCTTCTTTCTTTCTTCCTTTCTTTCTTTCTTTCTTTCTTTTCAATTCGAAATATTTTCTTTTTTCCTGTCTTTCATCCTTCAACTGATTCTTAATTTTCTCTTTCATTCATTATTCATTTCTTTCTTTCTTTCTTTCTTTCTTTCTTCTCGGATCAATTGTTTTTTTTTCATTAATTCTTTGTATAACAACTAAAGAACAATCATCTATTAATAAACTAACAAATGAACGTCTGTGTCCAAATGTTCTCACTCTGTCGACCCTATCGATACAAAAAATGGACCATTGTATTTTGTATGAACAGAAAGGCAAATAAAGACAGAGTCAGAAAGAAAAAGTGAGCAAATATCATAATACAGAAACAAACAAACAAACAAACAAATAAAGAAAACACAGAAGAAAGAATAAAAAAAAGTAACAAACCAAGAATGAAAACACGGAAAGAAAGAAAGAAAACACGGAAAGAAAGAAAGAAAACACGGAAAGAAAGAAAGAAACAAGCAAACAAACCAAGGGAAGAAATAGAGTGTAAATCATATTAATATGAAAAAGTGTCTTGCCATCGAGTGGATTTTGTTCTGCTAGCAGAAGACTAAGTGAATGTTAAAGAAAAGTTTAACAAAGACCCAGTAAGTGTGCAGAAAAATCAGTGGAACATTAAACTGGCATACGAAAACACTGGAGAGCTATTTCGACCTTATTTGGTCTTATCAGTTGTATACACCGTGATCTCTCCCACTGGAGATCGAACCAGCAGCCACAGAAATTCGGATTTTTATATTTCAATTCACAATACAATTAGACTTGAAAAAAAGAAAATGTACATCTATATCCTTGCCCTTGGGGTTATAATAATTACACAGGGGCGTATTTCCAATTCTCTGGGGAAGACGTGGCCCTGGAGGTAATAATGTCCTCCGTAAAGAGGACGGATGTAACTTGCAAGACACATTCAGGTTAAGTAGCCGCGCAATTACCATGACTAGTTGATTTGGCATTACTTGTGTGTGATGTGAACTAGTAGTCAGTGGTAGAGTTTTAGCTTTACATTCTGTGGTCGCTGGTTCAATCTCCAGCCGGGGAGATCACGGTATACACTGCCGATGAAACCTAATAAGGTCGAAATAATTGTCCAGTCTTTCCGTATGTCACGTGAAGGTGTTTGCCAGATTTTCTCGTTATGGTAATTCAATTCACAATATAATTCCTCGATTAAAAAAAAAAAAAAAAAGAAAATGTACAACAAAGCTGGAAGTGATACTAATCGTAGTTAGATCCCTTGGAACAGCCACCAAAAAGCAAGATAACAGACTCAGTGAACCGGAGATCAGATGAAGAATTGAAGCTATTCAGACAACAGCACGACTAAAATTGTCTAGGATACTTAGAAGTGTCCTGGATACTTGAGGAGATTTACTGTCTTATATTACCAATGAAAATTTTAAATGCCAGTATAAATGAACGTATGACACAGAAGACAGATCTAAGTGTCATGATTGCCAGGTTCTCCCTTAATGGCTATCACGAGGACTCGACAAGCATCCGATAAATGTTGGATGTTCTAATTTCAGGTACACAAATAATAATAATAATAATAATAATAATAATAATAATAATAATAAGACTAGAGCTTATAATAATCAACAACAAAAAAGAGAACTTGCAAAATTGTCGACTTTGCTGTCCCGGCTGACCACAGAATAAAACTGAAAGAAAGTGAAAAGAAGGATAAGTATCTGGACCTTGCTAGGGAATGAAAAAAAAACTATAGAACCTGAAAATGACAATTATACCAATCGTGACTTGTGCTTTTGGCACAGTCACTAAAGAACTGGAGGACGAGTGGAGAGCATCCAAACTACTACAATATTGAGAAAAGCCAGAATACTGAGAAGAGTCCTGGAGACTTGAGGAGATTGCTGTCTCTCAACCCTAAGTGATATGAAAAACTCTGATGTGTAAAACTCTCATGGAGTATAATAATAATAATAATTGTTGAGTAATAATAATAATAATAATAGCAGAAACTTACAAATACTTAGAATATTAGAAGAGGAGACTAACGAACAAATGGTATTGAAGGAAAACATTTTAAAAGTATCCCAGGAGAGCGAGGAAACTAGTCGAAACTAAACTATATAATGGAAACCTCTTCAAAGGGATAAAAGCATCGGCTATTTGTTACGTTTCGCTCTAGCCAAACAAACGACAACACGTAATGTATATATAAATATATATTTATTTTCTCGACGAACGCTTGTGTGAAGTAGGAGCAATTAGGAGAGGTATTAGAATCGTTCGTCTATGAGGCCTGGACCCTTCAGTGTAAGTTAGACGATGGCCGAGAAAACGCACACGAGGTAACGATGGGACAAGCTTGCGTGAACAGCGGAATTTCACAGTCTTCGTTCAAATCATCGGCCTTATATTACCATCAAACTCCCACGCGGAGATATGGACACGCCTCCTCGCCCACGCAATCTCCTCCCATGACTGGCCAAAGGAATATGCAACTTCCGCCGTCTTTCGAATGGCATGTTTGATCATCGTCGAGCGGATATAACTGTCATGCAATTAACAGGTCACCCTCTTCAGTTTGTGACTGCACCGTGGGATTTTAACCTCGTCCCATATTGTCAGCCAAGCTATATTTTACATATTTCCCTTGTGATATACTCGGAACTATTCTTGAAGTGGACAAAGGAAGAACTTAAATAAATATTCCAGAGAAAAAGAAAACTGATGATGATGATGCTTTACACCCCAGAAACTAAGTAGACAGACTGTATGTGTCAAGAAAAGAAAGAGGTAGAGGACTTACCAGCATTCAAGATAACGTTGATGCTTCGATACATCACATTAAAAAATGCAAAGACGAATTCCAGTGACCAGAAACAATACAGACAACCTAAGCATCAACAAAACAAAGATAACCAATTACCAAAATATGAAGAAAAATAACTGTGTGAATATTTCAAACAACAAACAAGCGAAATTTCACACGGGAAAACTTGGACATGGCTGAGAAAGGGAATCATTTAAAGGGAGACAATTTTGAGATACCAAAAACAGCTGGACCTTCATTTGTTTAGTCAGTTTAATTATTGCCAGAAATTTATTGGTTGGTCGCTTGCTTGTTTTGTTTCACGGTGTATCAACCCTTTTCGGGTCATTAAAAGCCGAATTAAGTCATTTCAATAAAAGTTTCAAACAATTCAGATTGGCATAAGTACAGTTTTTTGTTTACACACAGTTAGATGTCAAAACAGTTCTAATTCAAACAATTCAGTTTAGCATAAATATATAGTTTAATTCTATTTTACCCATAGATAGGACCCTATCAAGTGCTACTACCCTGGGTCAGAGTGGACCCGGGAGCGATGGCAATAAGGGGTACTCCGAATTCCCAAAGCTTAAGCATTACTGGAGCCTCACCATCAGATTGTTTAGTATCATATCCAGGACATTCGCTGAGGGAGATTTACCCCTCTGCAGAGATGCAGTCAGTATATTCTACAGCCCCAGCCAACGGGGCCAATAAATAGTAATACATATAATTTCTAAGTGAATAGTGTGGAAGTAATCTCATTTTTAAATGAGTCGGAGCTAAGACTATGAAATAAAGACAGTACTCACTGTTACGCATAGAACATAACAAACTATTTTATCCTAAACAAAAGAAAATACCAAAATGCTCATATAGAACTCTATATACAGTGAAATATGTCGGCAAAAATCTCACCCATACTCGAAAAAATATCTATGGCATAAAAAGTATGAGAAAACTATTTAAAACAATGTATCTTAATAACTTTATCAACTTCCTGAAAAAAAATGCCCCCAACCGAAGATATACGTCCATAGACCAAAGTTTCATCCACAAAATAGATATACACGCACATACTTTGATGAACAACACTTTAACGGAAATACTGACTTCACCAGAGAACAACAAAGAAACCCAAACAACAATTACAAATATTCAATTAGCAATAGAGATGTCGTCTGAAATTCTATACAAATAACTGCACAAGTAGTAAAATACCCAACAAAGAAAGAATAAACCAAGAAAAAAATAACCAAACACGAGTTGACACGCCGTTGAATCACCATCCAACCAAAGGATCAACCAATCAACTAGAGAACTTCGGTTGGTGTAATGGTTAGCAAATTTTCACTAGTGAATTTGATTCTCATTGGGGGCCATATTTATGTGGCCTGGTGCTACATCAAAGCAAAAGCTTTGTGAATTATAACCAACCAACCAATGAACCTACTAACCAAGGGACATCGGGTGGTGTAATAGTTAGCAAGCTAGACTAGCAAACTTTCTCTAGTGAATTCGATTCTAATTAGGTGTCCCATTTAGGCAGTCTTGTGCTACATCTAAGCAAAAGCTTCGTAAATTACAATCAACCGACAAACCAAACAGTGAGTTATTTACAGAGGCTATTAAGCAAAAGACCGTGGTAGTAATATCTCATCGACTGATAGCTACTTATTAAAGACGACAAGGAGAATATCCTTCGGTCCCTAATAACACAGAAAAGACTGGACTTTTCTAATGAAACCAGTAAGAAATAAATATGCTCATTTTAAGTGTGCGCCGTGTTTTTCAACATCATTTTACCACTCGGATACTAATGACGATCGATGTCTTTTAAGATCACTGGTGCACAAGAACTTGAGCATCTGCATAGTTGATGGAACCATCTTCTCATCTGAAAGCAAACCATTAATGTTTGTATATCAGTTCATATATATATATATATATATATATATACATTAACCAACTCCTCCGCTCGGACAGGATATGACACAAGCTCAATTTTTAAGCTGAGTTTAACAGGTTTGAATTCAGAGTTTTCCTTCTCTTAGACTAGTTGCCTAACCAAGGCTGAAGAACCAAGTCTGTCCTACTATTTACCCATAGCTGGAGGGAGAATAATTGGATTCATACCTTTCATATATCTCAGGAGTAATATCTCATCAACTGAGAGCAATGTCAACTTGCACATAGAAAATGTGTGGACTACTATTGCCAGGTGAACGACAAGTTAATAGAAATCTGATCTCTCTGATAAAAAAATTAGAATTCTTCTAAGCTGCAGCAATGCCAGTACTATTGCACGGTTGCTCAATTTGGACTTTGCGAAACTCCAGGAGAATAAACAACGAAGCTATGTATTGTTTTGAACTAATCCGACCCGTAGCACAGAACACAGAACCAACCCTGACTGCTGGGGCTGTAGAATACACCAACTGCATCTCTGCAGCGGGGTAAGTTCTATTTAACCACTCTGCAGAGAAGGAGTTGCTCACCATCAAATTGTTTAGTGGTATATCCAAGAGACGTTGGTCCCCCCTCCCCATCAACGACTCTTGGATATACCACTAAACAATTTGATGGTGAGCAACTGCTTCTCTCCTGAGGGTTAAATAGAACTGTTTGACATTTAAACTGTGTGCAAACAAACGACTTATGCTAAATTGTATAAGTAGAAATAGAACTGTTTGTAACACGATAGGGGCATTCGTTGTGTGGCTGTGGGTGTGGGT
>OY757947.1:30510529-30593928 GCA_963585895.1 Sepioteuthis lessoniana | reverse complement strand
GTTCTCAACCCAACTGACTTTTTCAAAATCCTCCGTGCGCGCTTCCGGTGCATGACGTCATTCACATCAACTGGTCAACTTTTCTATCTGGAATTTTTATTTTGACATCTGTGAACGACACATCCTCCCCACGCGCGCGTCAACACTTGCTCTCAAGTTTGTACCTAACTAACCCATGTACTCAGCCGAAAGGTTATAAGCCTAACTAAACCCAAAGGCAAGATATATAAAACGAAATCCCTCGGACATTATATTACAAATTGGTTGATTCCTTTTATTCAATAAGGATACTTTTATCATGTCTCCTGGTTTTTCCCTGACTCTTCCTAAGGAACTCTACATTTTGTTCTTGGTTTGATTGATATGCTCTCGAGTGCCGTTTCTATATGAGTAGTGGTAATAAAGTTTTCTTATTCGTCTTTCGGTGTATTTCTTAAAGATGTATCAAACTTGTTTCTTACAATTATCAAATATTAATTGTGTATACAACAACTGGCAAGTGACAACCAGTCATATGGTGAGACTTTGCCTGTTTGTTTCTTATTATTGTTTCTAATTATTATTGTTTCTTCTGCAAAGAAACAGGTGAATCTTTGCAGAGACCAATCGGAGATCCAGTCTAGTTGGATGGGGCCGTAGAAAACACGGACTGCGTCTCACGGGGAGTAAGACCCCCGTCTCCAAATGATTTGGTTTGGTGTGGTTTGGTTTTATGGCATATCAAATAATTGTAGCTTATCTAATGCTAAATCTATTTTTATACATATAAACAGTTCTGTTCCAACCAATTCAGTTGAGCAGAAATACACAGTTTAAATGTGAAAACAGTTCTATTTCTAACAATTCAATTCAGCTCAAGTCCACTGTTTAAATGTAAAAAAATAGTTCTATTTCAAACAAATGAATTTAGCATAAGTAAAGTTTATTCGTTTACAAATAGTTAAATGTCAAACCAGTTCTATTTCAAACAATTGTTAAGCATAAGTACACAGTCTAAATGGCAAAACGGTTCTATTTCTAACAATTCAGTTTAGCATAACTACACAGATTAGTTCTATTTGACTCATAGATAGGGCCCTTTCAGATGTTACCACTCCGGGCCAGAGTGAACCTGGGAGTGATGGCAATGAAGGGGTATTTCGTATTTCCCAAAGCCCCAGCATTACTGAAGACTCACCATCAGATTGTTTAGTATCATATCCAAGACACACATTGGAGGGATCTTACCTCTCTGCAGAGGTGCAGTCAGAGTATTCAACTGCCCAAGCCGACCGGGCCAGGCTTTAAATGAGTATCCTGATATGACATTAAACTGCATCCATCTGGCGATGAGGTTCCAGTCGTAGAACTTTGGAGAATGTGGAAAACTCCTTCACTGTTAAAATTCCCAGACACCATTTGACTCAGAGGTCATCTGTTAGGATCCAATCTACAGATCAAAGAGAACTTACTAAACTTGAAACAAATTAAATACATGCAAACAAATAATTTATATTATATTGATTTATCAGTATTAGAGAGCAAAACTTAAAACCATTTAACTGTGGGCAAACAGACCTATTAGTGTTCTATAACAATACCTGAAACTATTTAAGTGTCTGTAAACAATAAATAGTAATACTGGAAACTATTTAATTATCTGCAAAGAATAAATAGCAATATGGGGAACTATTTAAGAGTCTGCAAACAATAAATAGCAATACGTAAAACTATTTAAGTGTCTGCAAACAATAACTAGCAATACTGGAAACTATTTTAGTGTCTGCAAACAATAACTAGCAATACTGGAAACTATTTTAGTGTCTGCAAACAATAACTAGCAATACTGGAAACTATTTAAGTGTCTGCAAACAATAACTAGCAATACTGGAAACTATTTAAGTGTCTGCAAACAATAACTAGCAATACTGGAAACTATTTAAGAGTCTGGAAACAATAACTAGCAATACTGGAAACTATTTAAGTGTCTGCAAACAATAACTAGCAATACTGGAAACTATTTAAGCGTCTGCAAACAATAACTAGCAATACTGGAAACTATTTAAGCGTCTGCAAACAATAACTAGCAATACTGGAAACTATTTAAGTGTCTGCAAACAATAACTAGCAATACTGGAAACTATTTAAGAGTCTGCAAACAATAAATAGCAAAAAGGGAAACGGTTTAAGTGTCTGCAAAAAATAAATAGCAATACGGGAAATTATTTAAGTATCTGCAAACAATTAATAGCACTGTAAACAATAAATAGCCTTACGAGAAACTATTTAAGAGTCTGCAAAAAATAAATAGGAATACTTACACCTATTCAAGTGTCTGTAAACAATAAACAGCAAAACGGGAAAATACTTAAGTGACTGCAAACAATATACAGCAATACATAAAACCATTAAAGTGTCTGCAAACAATAAATAGCAATACTTGAAACTATTTAAGTGTCTGCAAACAATAAATAGCAATATGGGGAACTATTTAAGAGTCTGCAAACAATAAATAGCAATACGGGGAAATATTTAAGTGTCTGGAAGCAATAAATAGCAATACGGGAAAATATTTAATTGTCTGCAAACAATAAATAGCAATACGGGAAACTATTTAAGTGTCTGCAAACAATAAATAGCAATACGGGAAACTATTTAAGTGTCTGCAAACAATAAATAGCAATACGGGAAACTATTCATGTTTCTGCAAAAAATAAATAACAAAACGGGAAACTATCTAATTGTCTGCAAACTATAAATAGCAAGACATGAGACAATTTATGTATCTGCTAAAAATAAATAGCAATACGGGAAACTATTTAAGTGTCTGTAAACCTTGAATTGCATTACGGGAAACTATTTCAGAGTCTGCAAACAATAAATAGCAATACTTAAAACTATTTGTGTCTACAAGCAATAAATAGCAATACAGGAAACTATTTAAGTGTCTGCAAATAAAAAATAGCAATACGGGAAACTATTTAAGTGTCTGCAAACAATAAATAGCCATACTTGAAATTATTTAAGTGTCTGCAAGCGATGAATAGCAATACATGAAACTATTTAAGTGTCTGTAAACAATATATAGCAATACTTGAAATTTTTTAAGTATCTAAAAACAATAAATAGCATTACGAGAAACTATTTAAGTGTCTACAAACAATAAATAGCAATACTTGAAACTATTTAATTGTCTGCAAACAGATGAGCTCTAACTCATTTACAAATAATGTGAGCAACAAACTATTCGCTCGCAAACTATTTATTTATTTGACATTAGATAATTTAGCTAAGTTGATATGCCGTAAAACACAACCCGAGCCCAACCCAAACAAATTGTCCAAGTTTTACTGATTGGAAGATATTCCTTCAAAAGGGGAGGATGTCTCACTCTTCAAATCGATGTCGAACTTTTTCTTCTTTATCAGCAATTTACTTCGATGTCTCAATCCAGTACGGTAGCAACTACGCCACTGGAACTCATCCTGTAGATAATTTAGAATATATATTCAAAGATTAAAAACATTTATGAAATATAAAATTCCAATATTCCATTTTCAATAGCAATGTAGAAATGGGGGGAATCCATTGCTGAAATTCCGGTGCGCGTGTGTGTATAAATATTCATGCTCATATATATATGGCGAACAATTTTAATGGAGGGTTAAATCTATTCCGGGGAAAGAAAGTTTGTTTTTTAATTTGAGCATTTATTCATTATTTGTTTCTTATAAGTCCATTTCTGGACTTAGTTTTTATGAAAAATATTATATAATAATATATAAATATATATTAGTTTATATATACATATATATATATATATATATATATAGCACCCTAATTGCATGGAAGCTTAACTGCGACCCTTGGTTTCATGCCGTCTTATTACGACAATCATCAGGCAGATGTTTGTCGTAATAAGATGGTCACTGATAACCATCCACGTTATTAGATTAATATATAAACTGATTCATGTCTATTAATTATTATATAATTGCTCTATCACAGATATTAAGCATTCTCCAAATTATACTGCATTTGGTCTGCTACTAACACACCAAGTGAGATTGAGACAATCATACACTGTTGTAAAATATATGTATATATATATATATATATATATATATATATATACATATATGTATATATATACATATATATATATATATATATACACCCATACTTGAACATGATATATATATATATATATATATATATATATATATATATATATATATATATCCACACAGACAGACACATCAATAATTATACATTCATTCTTTTCGAGTTGTTTAGTCTTGCAAAAAGCCACAAATCTGAGACACGAAATCAAATCACTTCAAACTAGAAATTTTCTAACACAATTTGCCAACTGAACTCTCTCTCTCTCTCTCTCTCTCTCTCTCTCTCTCTCTCTCTCTCTCTCTCTCTCTGCACATATCTAAATGTCTACGTATCTTTCTATCTCAGTCTGTTCATATCTATCTTTGTATATATCCTTCTCAATCTGTACATCTGTACATATCTAACTTTATATAGATATATATATATATATATATATTTATATATACATGTGTGTGTGTGTGTGTGTGTGTGTCTGTTCGCGCAGTTGCACTAAGTGTGTTTATTCAAAACAATGACTCCATGTTGCGGTAAGATTCTCCCACCATCCTTGTGAGGAATATGAACGAAACATCAGATAATGTATTTATTCGCCCCTTATATCCTCCCTAAAAAAGCGGAGATCTATCTCCATCGTCTATTTAAGACTTCTACTCCCCCCCTCTCTCTCTCTCCCTCTCTCTCTCTCTCTCTCATAATTTACTCCAGAACGCGAACAGGACCGAGAGTCTACAACGAAACGCCCCGTAAGGATTCTAATCTGGGACTAAAAAACCGTCTCCTTCAGTTCAAATGCCTGACGTTATGGCAGTCTGGCTTTTAATTCAGGAAACTGCATGAGTCAATGAAAGGGAGAAAAAATAAAAGGAGAGATATTAAGTACGACAGTCATGTTTACAGATTTAGATAATTAAGCTATATATTTTGATACTTACTAGTATGAGTCAAAAGTTTTGCAATATTTTCCCTAGTACGTATACATTGCTTTTTCTATAATACTCGGGCGAGTCAAAAGTTTTGCAATATTTTATTAATACGTATACATGGCCTTTTCTATAAAATTAGAGCGAGTCAAAAGTTTAGCAATATTTTCCTAGAACGTATACATGGCTTTTTCAATGATAATAGGGTGAGTCAAAAGTTTTTCAAACCTTTGGTAGTACGTGCCAGTTTATGGTGCGTCTATCACTAAACTGAAATAGTTCAAGCCATGATTGGTATTCACTGCGGCTGTCCTGTTGTATATTACTTTATTTCGTTTATGATTTGAACGTACAATGTAGTTTAATTCGGGAACTTATGCTTTACGGGTTCAAATTGGCCATAACGTAGGGAGTATCAGGCGAGCTCAACATTCTCACTGTCCAGCATGGCTTGTCATTGAGCGTCATGAAACGCAAATATTGCTAAACTTTTGTCTCAATCAAGTATTTTGATATATTTTTCGATAGATAGATAGATAGATAGATAGATAGATAGATAGATAGTCTATACAGCTTCCCCTCCCCTACTGCATCCCTAAATTCAAGCTTTGATGCTTCTATCATATCAGATGATCAGTGAGGTACAACGCTGTTGATTCCTTTCGTTTCATTCTCGTTGATCCCCAACCCCTGTCTCAAGAGGCCAGATACTATACCTTAAAAATCCCTCTTAATTCTTTATTTTCCCAATCTGCTTCCATTTTATTTTATTTATAATTCATTCTGTTTTTTTTTTTTTTGTTTTTTTTTCCTTTTTTACAAAGTAGATATCAATCCCATAAGACTAAGCTAAAGAAAAATATCTTCTTGAACTGACGTAGTTATAGACCCCTTAACGTGAAAAAGTTGATTTTCATTCGAAAAATATCACACCCAATTCTTAAGCAAAGGAAATTATCTACTACGCCTATGTACAGATGGAAAGTAACCAAGGTGATCCTTAATGTCATGTGAGTAACCCATACGATTGTAAAAAGAAAGAGGAAAAAATTATTCAGTCTAGTCGACCAATTCTTGAATGGTAATACTGTTTATTTGAAATACCTCATAGACTTAAACTCTTCAGATTTCTCAAACCACTTTAACTTTGGCATGGACGAGGGATCTCAGAGTAGGGTGTATTCTGTTTGGAGAAGACGATATTTAGGATTTTAAAAACAAATAACAAGCCAACTGGATGGAGTGATCGCTAACACATGGGAAGAAGCATTTGTAAGAAATAAAGGAGTTAAAAATGGCCGTTATAGGCCTCCGTAAATAATAAAGTGGTTGACCTATAGATGGGACTTAACAGGGACAGAGTGGACCTGAGAGTAATAGCAATGATGGAGTACTCTATATTCCCTCAGATCTCTAGAACTGGAACCTCACCATCATATATAGCTTAATATTAACCATTTTTAGTTTGGAGCTCTTCGTCTTAACACAGGATTCTGTGTGTTGTTGGCAATATTTTCCTCGATCAAGTCTGCCCAGTCATTTTTGTTTGAAGTCTTTAACATCGATGTCCAAGATGAAGTACTGAAGTATCATATTTAATGACTGTTAAGACTCACAAACTCATAAAACGCCCCTCAATGTGAACTGGCATTAAAAATAAATAGGTTTAAACTTCAAATGTCTGGTGAAAGGTTTTTACCTGACATTCGTAGCCCTTCCTACAATCAGGTAACTTTAAGTTTCATGTGTATTCAGATCCTTTTTAAATCATAACATTTTACACTCAAAAACCTTAAGAGGTTTGTTTAACTGCATTCATTCTTAAGCGTCATCATTTTATTTCTTTACTGATAGATGCAATTTTATCTGAAGTATCAGTAAGTATAACTGTTATATGAGGGTTGTTCGTATAGATGGGCTTTTCAATAATACTAGGGCGAGTCAAAAGTTTTTCAGTATTTTCCTAGTACTTATACATGGCTTTTTCAATAATACTTGGGCGAGTCAAAAGTTTTGCAATATTTTCCTAGTACGTATATATGGCTTTTTCTATAAAACAAGACCGAATCAAAAGTTTTGCAAACCTTTCGTAGTACGTGCCAGTTTATGGTGGGTCTATTACTAAACAGTTCAAGCCGTGATAGCTATTCACTGCGGCAGTTATGTTGTGCGTTACTTTATTTCGTTTATGATTTGAACATGCAACGTGGTGTAATTCGTGAACTTATGCTTTACGGGTTCGATTTGGGCCATAACGTAGCGGAAGCAAGCAAAAATATTGTTTTACGAAATTTGAAGGTGCAGTTAATCACGGATGGTTGAAGAAATTTCCTTCGGGTTGCGAGAATCTTGACGATCTGGCAATAAAATCAGATTGAATTCTGAGACGGAGCTCCAAAACAGAGAAAAATTTGGCGAGACCCACTCAGGGATTATCACGTGAGCTCAACATTCTCACTGTCCAGCATGGCTTTGTTATGTTTTGACCTTCGACCCGGCCCTAAAAAAATGCTATTCCAAGGTGATGCACCGGAAGGAAGTGACACATTCCAATGGCAGTTAGGAGAGGAAATCGCGTGGGCGGAAATTGGTTGATGAAATGGGATGAGCTAAAAAAATTCCCATGGTACACTCATAGACTGATGCACCGGAAGAGAGTGACCTGTGAACTGCATGACAGTTATTTCCGCTTGATGACGATTAAACATTCGATTTCAAAGATCGAGAGGGCGTCGAACCATTATATAATTGAGTTGAGTTCGACGAGCCAGTTGAATTGAGTTCTGGTTCCAGTTGAGTTCGACGAGCCAGTTGAATTGAGTTCTGGTTCCAGTTGAGTTCGACGAGCCAGTTGAATTGAGTTCTGGTTCCAGTTGAGTTCGACGAGCCAGTTGAATTGAGTTCTGGTTCCAGTTGAGTTCGACGAGCCAGTTGAATTGAGTTCTGGTTCCAGTTGAGTTCGACGCTCAGTGGGGCAGTTGAGTTAGAGATCGGACGGAGATAGACGAAATGTGGTAAGGAAAGCCACATCAGGCCGAAGGGGCCATTTGAACCCCGAAGGAGTAGACCCCAGCATCAGGAGAACAAGAAAGACACAACATGACGGTCATAACAGTGGGGTCAAAATATTGCAGTTATGTTCGATCTCCAGCTCCCTCTCACATGCCACCCTTGAACAACCCTTTCGAACCCTTGCAATAAAGTGAGAGGTAAAATATTGTTAAAGAAGTCTTCCTGCGTCGTTTATTCCTGCGTCTGTCTTTGTCCCTGCGTCTTAATTATTGTGTCGTTGTGATGCTGTAGATGACTATATAACAGCTTGTCATGGCATTCATACTTAAGCGTCAACATTTTATTTTCTTACTGATAGATGCGATTTCATCTAAAGTACCGGTAAGGACTATTGTTACAAGAGGTTTATTCAAAAAGTTAATAAAATTTAAGATTTTTCGCACACTTCTCAGCTTTGTTTGGGCCTCACTTGCGCAAAAATTAAGACTGAATTGGGAATTAGCTTATCTAGTTTTAAAGGAAGGGGTAATGTGTTGCCACAACCAAACATTTCAGCTATGGTTCTTCTTTCTGGGTGAACGATCCTTCTTTCTGGCATATTGACCGTTGTATATATATATATATATATATATATATGTGTGTGTGTGTGTGTGTGTGTGTGTGTGTGTGTGTGTGTGTGTGTGTGTGTGTTAATTTCTGTGCAGGCAAAGCCCAAACAATGTGTGTGACAAATCTAAAATCTGGGTGAAGCTTAGAACATTTTGAACGACCATTGGAGATAAACAACATTATTGGTGTCGAAGTGATCGTCATCTCTTTTATTTTTGCAAAGACGTCTGCGTTTGAATTTCAAGACCACTTCAGCAATAGAACTCCACTAACCAATGATGACCTTTGACACTATAAAACGTACGGTGGTTTTCTGGGAGATATTTTGAAAAAAAATACCTTTTATAAGCCTCCAAATATGGTACATTCCATATCTTTATATATATATATATATATATATATATATATAATCAGTTAGACATGAAAAACTAGCATGGAATAAAATAATAGTGCCAAATAATGTTATAAGAATTTATTATATTAAAGCATAAATACGCCGGAGAATAGCAAGTGATAGCTACGGGGTGATAAAGAGGAAACAGATAAGCAAATAATAAGCCAATAGAACAAACTGGCCTAAAATGGGTTCAAAATCAGGCATGAATGGGTAGGAATGACGATCCTCTGGGAACTCTTCAACATACTAACTTTGGCCATACTGACAAATGTTATATACACAAAACAGATTTCTGTTGGTTGGTTGGTTGGTTGGTTGGTTTTTATGACATGTCAGCCATTGCAGGTTATTTAATACCAAATCCTATTAGCTTGACGGCAATTATACAAGAATGCTGCGAGCAATACTGAACTAGTCGTGGAGGCAACACCCCACAAAACAGCAGCTATACGACCACCTACCGCCCATCATGAAAAATATCCAAGTTAGACAAACCAGACATGCGGAGCACCGTTAGAGAAGTAAGGACGAACTAATAAGCGATATACTCCAGTGGACCCCTTCATACTGACGAGCAAAGGCAGGGCGACCAGCTCGAACGTATATACAACAGCTCTATGCTGATATAGGATATAGCCTTGAAGACCTCCCGGGAGCAATGAAAGATAGAGACGTGTGGCAAGAGAAGGTCCTGGAGATCCGTGCTGGCACTGTGACATGATGATGATGATGATGATAATGATATATCTAGTAAATAAGGACTGTGAATATCAAAAGAATAAGTGCTCAATGCCTGGCTATTTAATACATAATATAACAACAGAGTAAAATATATTTTTTGGCTTAAAAAACAAGAAATAGAAATGGAATACTATTTCTAAATTGGTTGTTTTTGAACAATATATATACATATATATATATATATATATACATACATATATATATATATAAATTTTAAGGGAATAGTTTTTACACAGTTTACAGTTCTATGTAAAATGAATCATTTGCTTGCACACAGCTGATTCCAAGTAATTCTATCCAATATTTGTAATTCTATTTATTAAGTATTCCTATCTAATACAAACAGTTTTTACATAGCTGTTTGGTTTCAAACTACTGATAATAATCCTTAGTAATGAAAAGCTCTGGCTTTTTTTGTTTTGTTTTGGGGGTTGGGAGTGATTTGTGTTTTTTTGTGTTTTTTTTTTTTTTTTACAATTTCAGCCTCGATACTCTTGGATCAAAACAAATGCTTTCAACATGGATGTCAGGGTTTCTTGCCCTTTCGCTCACATCAGTGTCATGGGCACAAATAAAAATGACTCCATCATTGCTTTTACTCCCAGGTCCACTCTATCCCTGTTAAGTCCCACCTATAGGTCAAATAGATCTGTTTAAAATTATTCCTATTTAATAAGACAGCATACAAAAAGATTTCTCAACCAACTACACAAAAATGTAAATATGAACGAACAATAAGCATTATTTCCTAACTTTTAGGCTTAGAATAACCCAAGATAGTTTGACGTGTCGTTAAATTAATCAATTAATCAATCTTTGGTTTGTTTTGGTTTCTTTGTTTGATGATATATCAACCTTTGAGGGTTATTTAATGCCAAAACGACTTTTGTAGAAGACCAGTGGTGGTGCTATTTAACTTATAGATGGAGTGATAAGGGTCCTCATACCTTTTCTAGGGGTATGAGTCGGAAAGTGAATGTTATGGCGCGATTGGAGTTCGAACTCGCTTACTACGATATCGAAGTCCAGCACATTAACCACTGCACCACTGGAACGACAATATTGTAAAATTCTACTGAAATCGGGAAAGAAACAAACTCAGAAATAAGTACATAAAAATGTGAAAATGAACGTACAATGAATCCTATTCCCTAACCTCTATTCTTAAAATAACCCTAGACAGATTGACAAGCTATCGAAATTAATGATCTTAGATCCATTCAAGTCTTCGTATGAGTCGTTTGACTTTTGAATGGAATGAATTCGGAAAGGCGCTGTATTTTTCCGAATAACTTTCGATACAAATTGGAGCCATCTTCGGGGGAATGAACAGTAAAATGACAAAGACAATGATTTGTTGTATACATTTATATAAAGAGTTGCTGAAGAACAAGTGGGAGGAGAATTTACAGAGGAAAGGAATTTTACTTGAGGTAAGATGGAGAATTGTTGATAGATAGATAGATAGATAGATAGATAGATAGATAGATAGATTCTTTATTGCAACCAAAATCTTGTCTAATGGGTGCCAATAGACTTACTTGGCGTATGTTTATCACGAACCCTCCAGTGGAAAAAGGGGCATCTGTGATGTGCAATAAAACAAGTCAGTAGAAGAAGAATTAAACAAAAACCTCAAAAGAAGGGGATAAAAAGTACTTGGAATTATAATGTGAGATTTTAATGGCTTTTGTGTCATGTGTTCTCACACCGAAATCCTTGCGTCTGTGTTTATTTAGAAAAAAAAATTCCATCATAGAGAAAAGCCGTGGGAAAAGCTAGAAAGTGTGTTTAGGTTTTGGTAGACCAGATAGTTAAACATTTCCCCAGAAATCCCCCCCCAGAAGATAAAAATAAGAATAAAGTATAAATTAAATTACTGCGTCTTGGAAATGACAAAAAAATCTTGCCCAATAAATAAAGTGACTGATAACTATCCGAAATTATTTTCTGATCCCTTAAAAATACATGAACACGAAGAAAAAATCTTCATTCCTCAACCTTTGCATTGGAATCAAAGAGTTGCATCTATTCTTCGAACTATTTAGTTGATTAAGATTAATTAGTTTTACGGGATATCCTCCCAAGTTGGGTTATTTCATGCCGAAGTCAGTTAAATAATTATGGTTTCCAATTAACCTAAACTATATTTGTATATGTAAGCATTATATATATATATATATATATATATATATATATACGTTTTACATCCTTTTAAACATACCATTTGCAACATCAATAGTTTTAGGGATTATGTAGAAATAAAGTTCATAAACTTTAACCATTAAATTTCCCCATTAAATTTCACCATCATTTTAAACAGGGAAAGATTTCATATCAATGGTCTAAGAGTTAATGTATTAATAAATTAGTCAACCGTAGTCGAGGGAAACCCGAAGGCTCTCTTTTCATTAGCTACTACACCGAGGTGTAGGGGACGGCGCATCTCCTTTCCCTGAATTACTCCACTTCACCCTTGATCCCTACCTTTTATTGCGAGTGTTAATCAAGGCGATATCAAGTACCAGTTTTTGAGTCTTCGTGTTGTATAGTCATACAATAACCATGATCAACTATAAAAACACATAATACATATACATCTACATATGCATGCACATCTGTATGCAGAACACAACGACACAATAAAGATGAGCGACACATTTCTTTTAGAAAAATCTACCTCTCACTTTATTGATAGGGTTGTGTGTGAGAGGGAGTTGGAGACCGTACAGAACTGCAACATATTGACCCCCACTCTTATGGCCATCAGCGTTGTGTCTTTCTCGTTCTCCAGGGTTGCTCAACCGGAGGCCCGGGGGGCCAGCTCTCTGCTGGGTGCTGGCTTTCTCTACCGCATCTTGTCACCTACTGGTCTGCCCTCCAACTGGTCCGTACTCCAAACTAACTGACTTCCTGTCCTCACCGAGTTATATAATAGTTCAATGCCCCCTCCTTGTGGTCGTCACAATTGCACTCATTCAACCCATCAACGGTCAAGGTTATAATTCTGATATTCCTCGACCAGAAGCACCTGTTATTTACATAGGTGCATATCCTATTTTGGCAGCTAAGCCGGGTCGAAGGTCAATATACAACATTCCGTATGACTCGACCTAGGATTGAAACCCGGTCTTCCGGGCCATTGGCGAACACTCTACTCATTAAAATGTGAATTTTACGAAGCTGTAGCTATGCCCAGTACTATTTATAGCTGTACCACCTGGATATTAACGAAACGCTTAGAGAAAAGGCTAAAAGAGAACTTCACAAGGATGTTGCGTGCTGCTTTGAACAAATCCTAGTAACAGCTGTACGGCCACTACCCTCCTATCGCACAAAGCAGACGAACAAGACATGCTGAGCACTGCTGATGAAACCGAGACGAACTCATAAGCGACGTTCTCCAATGGAATCCTACACTAGCACGTGCCAATGTTGGCCAACCAGCAAAAACCTATATTCATCAGCTTTGTACGGACACTGGATGCCATCTAGAGGACCTTCCTAGAACAACGAATGATAGGGTCGGGTGATGAGAGGAAGAGCCCTTGGGTTTAAGCTATCAAAAGGAGCTGATGACTATATATATATATATATCTGTCTCTATCATCTATCGACCCTGGTTGATCTTATCAACCAACAAATACATCTACCTTGGCTGAATCCCTGCTGCATAATCTGAAGCCGGCAGCAGGTGGCATTGGTCTCCATGTAAATGCAGACAAAACGAAGTACATGTGCTTTAATAAAAAAAAAAAAAGAAAACATCTCCACACACTAAAAGGTGATTCTCTGAAGTTAGTGGACAAGTTTACCTTCCTCTAAAGCAGTGTCTCATCAACTGAAAAGGATATCAATATGCACCAACTGAAGGCATGGACAGCTATTGATAGGTTATCGATCATAAGGACTCTGGCGAAGCGTATAGAGAAAAATCTTGACGGGAACTGCACAAGAATGCTACGAGCTATATTGAACAAATCCTGGAAGCAACATCCCACAAAACAGCAGATGTACGGTCTCTTATCCCCCATCTCTAAAACCATCCAAATAAGACGAACAATACATGCGGGACACAGCTGAAAATGTAAGAATGAACTCATAAGCGACATTCTTTTGTGGACGTGCAAGTGATGGACGACCAGCTAGAACTTATCTACAACAACTCTGTATGGACACAGGATGTTGTCTGTAGGACCTGACGGAGGAGATGGATGATAGAGATGAATGGCGAGAGAGTCAGGGAAATCCGTGCTAGCAGCATGACATGATAATGATGATCTTTTATTAGTTTATTTAATGCTAAATTAAAAAGAAAAAATGTGAACCTCCTCAAAACTTAATAATTTTTGACAAAATATCCAATTCACCATTTTGGCTCTCTGATGATTGTAATGTTTTAATTACGTGAAACTATACGTAACGGCATTTGATCGTATTTTATTCGCAATTATTTCTATGTTCCGCCGAATGTATTTTTCTTTGGTAATCACTTAACCAAGAAATTTTTTCTAATTTTTCTTTCTTAAAAAAAACGTATCCCCCCCCCACAACCGAATACTTGAGTAACACTACACCCTGCCATTTATGCCAGCCCCTTTTTCCTGGTGGGTAGAATGTTTACCAATGATCCATGAAAGTACGGTTCAATCCATGGTCGATTCATACCAAAGACTGAAAAAATTATATGCGAAGCCTCCTTACTTAACACTCAGCATTTTAAGGTACGGATCAAGGGCAAGTGGAGCAATCCAGGGAAAGGAGTAGTGGTCCTCTACCACTCAGTGTAGCAGCTATTGAAAAAGGGAGCCTCGGAGTCGCCCTCGACTGCCGTCAGCCAACTTACATCCTGCCAGCGGGTCTTAGTATAAGCTGACTATCCGATCCAAAAGAGTAAGATCACTCCCAACCAAAAGGGTTTTTTGGGTTTGACACGATGATGACATCTGATGGTGAGGCTCCTATTGTGGAGATTTAGTGAGTGTACTTCTTCTTTTCTATTCAAGTTTATTCTGATATTGAGCCAAATAGATCTGAGAAATATGGGGTATCGGCTCGGATCTGGAGTTGTAGTACATGTTAGGGTCCTATCTAGGGGTCAAATAGATCTAAGGAATATGGGGTACCTGCCCGGATCTAGAGTGGTAGTACCCGTTAGGGTCCAATCTATGAGTCAAATAGATCTAAGGAATATGGGGTATCGGCTCGGATCTAGAGTGGTAGTACCTGTTAGGGTCCAATCTAGGGGTCAAATAGATCAATCAATCAAATATCTTATTTTTTCATATCATCCAAGTGATTGGCTATTAGGAAAAAATTGAAAGAATTCTAATGTTTGTAAAATCCAGAAAATCGTGGTCGAGGGATGTTGAAACGAATGTTCATTAGGCACCGGACACATCACATGAGAATGGGTTAAACAGTGGTATATATATATATATATATATATAGAGAGAGAGAGAGAGAGTGGCGCGGGTATTTTATGAAGAAAAATATTTTTGTTGTTCGCATGGGTAAATAGTAACCTTGTTTAGACAACAAATCTAGGAGAAGAAAAAAAAGCAATTTTGGGAGGAAGTGACTAAGATCAGTTCGTTGGATATCTACTAAATATGACAATAATGTAATTCCATTTAAAGTGAGAATTCTGCTATATTTCCTCCCACCACCACTGGTCTTGAAATTAACCAACGAGAACAACCCCAGTCGCATCGAAGAAGGGTGGGGAGCGCTAGATGTGCGATAAAATTTCAGATTGGTGACCAGAATGAAAGAAAAGAAACAAAGCAATTTTTTCTTGGTACTTTCTTTTCACTTCTTCTTCTTCTTCTTGACTCAGATTCTTTCTTTTTTTTCTTCTTTCTTTCTTTCGTTATCTCTTACATTCTCCTTCTTTCGCTTCCTCTCTCATTTCTTTTTTCTTCCTTTTCTTTTTCTCACATCTCTCTCATCTCTCGCTTTCTCAACTTCTCTTTTTTTCTTTTTTTCTTTCTTCCGCTTTCATCCTCTTTCTTTCTTTCTCGTTTCTCTTTCTCGGTCCTCTTCTATCTCTCTATCTCTCTTTCTCTCTCTCTTTCTCTCTCTCGTAGCAGGTGAGTTTGGAAAACTGTCACGCCATTACGCACCCATAGCCTTAGGAAAGGTATGAAGTCCCTTATCTTCCCAGCACTACCAGCACTACCGTTCTTCTACATGGCTGGCTTAAGCACTAAAAAAACCCACAAAGGTTGATATGGCATTAAATAAAAAATAATAGCCCAAATTTTATGCATATGATTGAGCAAACAAATTATGATTATTATAGTGAGATTAAACAACTGGTCGAAAGATGTGATCTCAATGGAGTGTTGCGATTATGATCAAATGTCTACAAATGACGCAAACTCTCTGCAAAACAAATCACTGTAAATAGACAACTGAAAAATATACAATTAAAAAAATACGATTATGGTTTATCAAACATTTAAAAATGATTCAGTTGGGCTTCATTGATTAATAGCATATCAACCTTCATGGGTTATGTAATGCCAAAGCCATCCTTGTAGAAGAACACCATTAGTATATATATATATATATATATATATCTTTAAGAAAAAACATCGGTTATGGGTTTTTGATATAAATCCTCATATCAAAAACCCATAACAGGATGGAAATAAATTTATAATCCTAATATGACCGGTTTTTGTTTTTTCTTAAAAAAATTATTGCTCTGTAATGTCAGTTACATTGAGCTCTTTACCAGGAAAATTTAAATGTTCACTGTTGAATGTTTTGTTTTGTTTTTTGTCCTGATGGAATTACTCCCAACTCCGGATTAACTGGACCGAATAATACCTATATATATATATATATATATATATATTACACACGGACTTATCGAATGCAAATAACATTGAAATATCTATTTGACGCATAGTTTAGAAACTAATAGGTTCCACTTCTGCGGGTCAGAGTGGTCATGGGAGTAATGGCAATGAAAGTGGACTCTATTCGTCCCAGGGGATACAGACAGTGTATTCTACGTAAAGGAATAAGTACTGGAAAGTTGTGATATCAAAATATTAGATTTCAATCCTAGTTCTGCTCTGAAAGCTATGAATACTTTTTTTTATTGGGTTCAATCCCAAGTCGTGTCATACCAAAGACTAAAAAAATGGTACTTGCTTAACACTCTGCATTGTTAAGGGAGGAACAAGAGTAAAGTGGATCAATCCTGGGAATGGAGAAGCGTCCTCCCCCACACCTCTGTTTAGTAGCTATTGAAAAGGGAGCCTTATGGTCACCCTCGACTAAGGTTGCCAACTTTACTTACTATATATATATATATATATATATTAGTAATTATAATAAAAACAAATTGTTTAAAAAAAAAACAAGTTAAAAAGTATTCATAGCTTTCTATTTCGGAATTTGTCTGAAAGTGAACGTTACGGTAACTCCTGAGAAACGTATGAACACCCTTACTTACAAGTGCCTCTATGGCCTCGAGCACGACTTCAAAATCCACAGTTTTAGGCTGACCTAAAATTGCCTGATCGTTAAGGTTCTTGCAACCTCAGCGAAATTTCTTCAACCATCTAGTTATTGTACTGTGATCAATGGCGCCTGGGCCTTTCACACAAACAATGAGTTTTCTTGTTAAAACTTTTACCAATTACCACCATTCTACCAAGCATAGTGGATGTCTCCTACGGGTTGAACTGCTTCCGTCACGTGATATACGCGCTGCTTACTAGTACCGACCAAAATATTGCAACCCTTTTTACTTTCCCTCGTATTTAATGACTAAAGACTTTTATTCTGGCTCCTTCCTTCGCTATATTAGAATACACTGGCCCCCAACGATCATTGCATCATTGATTTACGACGACAATCTAAATTAAAAATCTCTTGAGTAACAAAACTGACACACACAGGCACACATACACACACACACACTCTCTCTCTCTCTCTCTCTCTATCTATCTATCTCTCCCTATCTATCTATCTCTCTATCTCTCTCTCTATATATATATATATCTTTCTATCTCTCTCTCTCTCTCTCTCTCTCACACTCTATCTACCTATCTATCTCTGTCCATCTATCTATCTCTATCTATCTATCTATCTATATATATATATATATCTCCCTATCTATCTATCTCTCTATCTCTCTCTCTATATATATATATATATATATCTTTCTATCTATCTCTCTCTCTCACTCTATCTATCTATCTATCTCTGTCCATCTATCTATCTATCTCTATCTATCTATCTCTCTATCAATCTATCTTCCATTCGTTGTCTCCCTTCTTCGGTGTCATTGTTTTTGTTTAAGTTTGATGCACTTTTAAAGTAGAAAGAGACAGCAAAAAAAGGTCAGAAAAAGAGAGAGAGGGAGAAGTGCTAAGAGAAGGAGAAAGAAAGAGGTTAGTGAAAAGCGAATATGAGAAGAGAAAAGAGAACAGAGAACAGACAGACAGAGGAGAGAGAGAGAGAGAAAGGAGAAGGAGAGAAAGAGGAGATCGATGAGGGAGTTGAAGAGGAGAGAAAAGAGTGAGGAGAGAGAGAGAGAGAGAGAGAGAGAGAGAGAGAGAGAGAGAGAAAGATGAGGGAGAGGAAATAGTGAAAGAAGAGAGTAGATCGAGGGAGAGAAGATAGAGATAAACTAATCCACCATAAAACGTCCAGCCCGACATCACGTGGCATAAAAATCCCTTTTTCCTTTCGGTGACATTTTCACCCCGCTCAAAAAACTTCAAATACCAACGAGCTTTTCTTTTGAAGTCGCCATTAAAAATGTGTGGCAACAAGACCGACAAGAATTATGTCTTCCTTTCAGTTCAGTTGATATATATATATATATATATATATACCGAACTGAAAGGAAGACATTATATATATATATATATATATATATATATATATATATATATATATATATATATATATATGCAGCATTTTAAACATATCTGGTGAAATAGAATAGGCATTTTGTGCCAGCCAATGCTATATTTGATCCATTATAGTTTTTGAATGAGTCTTTTGGTTTCTGGATGGAATGAATTCAGAAAGGAGCAGTATTTTTCCAAAGTATTTTCGGCACCAACTGGAGCCATCTTCAGAGCCATATAACTTCTACCACTCTATCGAGACGTTTAATACTTCACCTATCTCTCAACACACCAGGACACATTCGCGAACCTCCTCCAAATACAAGAAAAATTTAACTGAAAACATCTCCATATTATACAAAAAGACAGCAAACAAAAAATTACAACTTTCTTGAAGCTTTATATATAAAATTCCACAAACCTACATTAAACATCAAATTCAAATACAATAGCCACTTTCTAAAATGCCTTTGACACTTTTGCCAATTCTTTCTGTTACCTTTCCTTCCTCAAATTCCCTACGTACTTTATTCATCCTCCTACTCTTTATATATATGTATATAACTCGCCATTGTGTTTGTCATTCCATTATTCGCTCCCCCTAAAATGGCTCCTGTTAGAACCGAAAGTACTTGGGGAAAATACGGTGCCTTCTGAACTCATTCCATCCACAGGTCAATAGATTTATACTAGAGGAAAGTCCCCGTAGCGTTATGGATAACGTGCTGGAGTGCGGTCTCGAAATAAGCGAGTTCGAACTCCAGTCGATCTATTGCATTTACTTTTTAAAAAATTCCCTTGGGAAAGGTATGAACCTTCTGACCCTCCCAGCCACTACTGTTCTTCTGTAGAGATAAGGTTGGCATTGAATAGCTTACAAATTTTGATATGCAAATTAACAAAGAAACCAAGAAACCAGACTCATACAAAAACTTGAAAAAAGATAGAATTAGCAGGCACGAAATGCCCATCACACACACACTTATATATGACAATGTATACGCTCACCCATGGGGGTTGAGCACTCTGGCGAAGGAATTGTCGGCCACCGCTAGCGAAATGCAAAGCTCTTCGAAAGAATTGAGCACTCTGGTAGCTGATAGGGTATAAAAAATTTAAAAAATTAAGCAAAGGCTGCTGCTGCTGTTGCTAAATAAAATACCTTAAAATTCCTTTAGTCAACGTGGTCCACTTGGTGGCCGAGAGGTCTGAAACTTAGTCAAACGTAAAGTTGGATGGGTGTTGATCCCGGCTTCGAGCGTCCTGCGTCCTGAAGAGTTCTGATAGAACGAAACAGTCTGTCTGTGGATGACAATAAATATATATATATATATATATATATGATTTAGTAATAATAAGAAAAATAAATAGTTATAAAAAAAAACCAAGTTAAAAAGTATTCATAGCTTTCAGAGCTGAACTAGGATTGAAATCTAATATTTTGATATCACAACTTTCCAGTCCTGATTCCTTTACGTAGAATACACTGACTGTATTCCCTAGGATAAATAGAGATCATTTTCATTGCCATTACCCCCAGGCTCACTCTGACCCAAAAAAATAGAACCTATTAATTTCTCATCTATGCGTCAAATAGATTTGTTTTAAAGTTATTTATATCCGATAAGACCGTGTGCAATAAATAAATGAATAAACAAATAGATAAATAAATAAATAACAAAAAAAAACTCTTAAGAAACAACCACACAAAAATTAAAATAAGAACGTACAATGAACGTGATTCCCTAAAATAAAATAACCCCAAGACAGATTGACGTGCCGTTGAAATGACACGAGTAGTTATTCTGGTTTGGTTTAGTTTGATTTTATGGCATATCAAACATTGTAGTTTATTTAATGCCAAACTTGTTTTATTCATATATATTAGATATATTTGATTTGTAAACATAAGTCAACTAAGTTAAATAGTTCCAAGTATTGCTAAGTATTAGTAACAACTCAATTAAACATCAGTCGTTTGTTTATACACAGTTAGATACAAAAACGGTTCTATTTCACATAATTCAGTTTAGTATAAATACACTGCTTGAATTTCAAACAGTTTGACCTCATTTGACCCTGTGGGGTTTAGGCTTATGTTACTTTGGTTGGGTTGGTATTACGTTGGTTGCGTTGGTTTTACGCTGGTAGCGTTGGTATTTCGTTGGTAGCGTTGGCGATAGATATCTGACTCCATATTTTGGTTATATTATATTTTACCCCCGCGTTAGTTAGTCGGTGTAATGCCTTGCCCTAGGAAGTCCCAAAAAGAACTATACAAAAAAGAAAAGACAGGACAGATAAGAGACGAAGACGTTTCTTTTATACTTTCCTTTATTTACTGGGTTCAGCAACCATTCCGTGGATGAGGGAGTTTTTTCCTGAATACATTGGAATGATTGAATCCCCCAGTTAAGGTGTTAAAACACGTTAATTCGTTTCATGTATTTAGGTGTCCGCATTTGGTATTTCGAGCTTTCATAAGGGTTAGTTTTCTTTTGGAAGTTTTGTCAAAGTCCGGTAAGAGTTAGATTACAGTTCATTCGTGGGTCTTGTATATTTCAGCACAATGCTGAACGTGAAAGAGCTGCTACTGGGTGAAAGGGGGTAACCAACGCCTCGTCCAAAGACGTATGCATGGTACCTACAGACGCCAGCACGAGGTTATCAATCCGCTGGTCACTGCCAGAAAGAGAAAGATGATATCGTCCCCTTTGTCAAGAGGAATGCATTTTTTCTTTTACGCATGCGTCATCTCCTTTTCCTGTTAGAGCCCTCTGGGAGTTTCTGCAAATTTAATAGTTTTCTTTTTATTTATTTTTTTAATTTAATTTTAATTTTTTTAATTCATTTATTCGTTCCCTACAACCCATAGATAAGACTCTCTCAGCTATTACCACTCCAGGTCAGAGTGGAAGTAGGAGCGATGGTAATGAAAGGGTACTCCGTATTCCCCAAACCTCCAGCATTACTGGAGCCTCACCATCAAATTCTTTCATGTCAAATACAGGACACTCTGCAGAGAAGCAATTGGTGTATTCTATAACCCCAGCCCACTGAGTTCCATATTTGTCACTGCCTCCCATCAGACAGGACTTGACTAAGGTCAATGACCGAAGGTCGATTAAAGTGGGGATTAGGTGAAGGGAAGGCCAATCACGAGTCGAGGCTCAAGCCCTGCAGGACTATGATGCCGCTTGCCCATCAAAGGTGGCCCTGGGGGTCTTACGGCCTCAAGTCTGCCTTTGTTGGACTGTGTCCGTACCAGCGGGCGAACCCACTGAGCTCCAGTTACTCTAAAATTTAGACAAATAAATTGAGCGTTTCATATGACGTTAGTTTCTCGGATTTTCAAAATTGATGAATATTTATTTCCTTCATCTTTTTATTTTTCTTTCTATAGTTGTCTTCATTCCTCTGATTAAACATTAACTGAAAGTTAGTTGTAATTTAGGCCACCACATCAAAAACTCCAGTGGCATGACTACCAGGCTTTTACTTAGCATAGCCTTGACCTCTAACCAATTCCTTCTGAGGATATTTGATATTTAGGACCTCCGTCTCGTCCCAACCCCCTGGAACCCGAAACTGTTGTTTTCCTTCAACATCTTGTTCCAAATTTCACCTACCCAGGCGCACCAAAAATCTTCCCTACCCTACCCACCAGATTCACATGCAGAGTGCTGAGAAGGAAAAATATACCAGTATCTTGAGACATAAGATGATTTATGTTAGGGGTATATCTCCCAGTACTCTTTGTTAAGGGGAACATATTTTTTACAAGTTTAACAGTTAGGACGACCTCGGGATTCTTGTTGAAGCATATATAACGATATGTTTATACCCAACTCTCTTTCTATCCATCTATCTCAGCTTGTTTATTTCTATCTATCTATCTATCTATCTATCTATCTGTTTTATAACTGTCTGTCTGCGTTCCTGTCTCTATATCTATTTATTTAGCTTCCTATCAATTCATTACATTTCTTTCTTTCTTTTTTTCTTTCTTTCTTTCTTTCACTATTATCTATATATCTGTCTGCATATCACAAACTTTCTATCTTTCTCTCTCTCTCCAACTCTGTCTTTATATATATATATATATATATATATATATATATATTCCTTCATATTTGTCTCGCTGGTAATTGCACTTCTTTCTTATACTTATCTCTGTTTATATCTATCTTTTTATTGCAAACTTTTGATATCTATTTATCTGTATACAAACTTACATACTAATCTGAATACCTTCTACTATGTGTTTTTGTTGTTGCTTTTACATGCAAGGAATTGCAAACTTTTTAAATCTATCTATCTAATTATTTTCCTATCTATCTATCTATCTATCTATCTATCTATCTATCTATCCCAGTCTATTCATTATCTATCTATCTATCTATCTATCTATCTCAGTTTATTCATATCCATCTATCTATCTATCTATCTATCTCATTATGTTCCAATGTATATCAGTCTATTCATATCTATCTCAGTCTATTCATACATATCTATCTATCTATCTATCTATCTAATTATTTTCCTATCTATCTATCTATCTATCTATGTAATTATTTTCCTATCTATCTATGTAATTATTTTCCTATCTATCTATCTATCTATTTATCTATCTAATAATTTCCTATCTATCTATCTATCTATCTATCTATTTATCTATCTAATTATTTTCCTATCTATCTATGTAATAATTTCCTATCTATCTATCTATCTATCTATGTAATTATTTTCATATCTATCTATCTATCTATCTATCTAAGAGAGTGACCTGATAAAGCTTTGATTCTGAAACCTTGCCCGATTGCGAGTCTTCACACAATCTCAGGAAATGAATCGGTGACTGGAGTTCAAATCCTGGACGAGGCTTTTTGCGTTTCACTTAGTGGTGATACCCTTTGTAAATGCATTGGATCCATCTGTTTTTCACTCAGCTTTGGGGAAATAGTAAAACTGACTGTGTTCTTTAGCCCTGATTAGGTCACCAGTCTTGAAGAAAAGGAATTCTGAATTAAAATCATCTTTACTCAGCTTAAAAGTTGACCTTGTGTCACATCCGGCCCGTGAAGGAGGGGATGGGTATCACGCGCACAAATACAAACTTAGAATATGCTGACTGTATCCCCCTCCCAAAAAAAGGAGAGTCCTGAGTATGACACAAAACAGCGACTCACTATTACTCCCAGGTCCACTCTGAGTCAGAGTGGTAGTACCTGTCAGGGTCTTATGTATATGTTAAATAGATCTGTTTAAAATTTTTTGTATTATCATATAATCATGTGCAAAATCCTTTGACAACAAATATAAATTTCCTTAACATCCAGGAATAAAATAAGGCAAACGGATTGGTATGTCTTTAAAATCAATCAGTTAATAACACCATATAACTTATTTGTCCTAAGAATAGTTGACTGAAATTATATTATCATTAGTTACCGGAAATCTTATAATAAAGCACTTGCCCCGTCGGCTGAGGCTGTAGAATACACCAACTCCAACGAGTGTCCTGGATAAGAAACTAAACAAACTGATGGTGAGGTTTCAGTAATTCTGGAGTTTTGAAGAATGCAGATTACCCCTTTATAGCCATTATTCCCAGGTCCACTCTGGACTGGAGTGGTAGCACCTGATAGGATCCTATCTATGGGTCAAACAGAATCAAACTGCGTACTTATGTTAAACTGATTGTTTGAAATAGAACTGTTTTTGACACTGAAACAGTGTTTGCAATAAACTGAATTATTTGAGATAGAACTGTTTTACTAAACTGAATCGCTTGAAATAGAAATGTTTTTGACAATTTAACTGTGTATTTATGCTAAACTGAATTGTTTGAAATAGAACTGTTCACTTGTATAAAAATGGATTTGGCATTAAATGATCTACAAGGGTTGATATGCCATAAAACCCGGACAAACATAAACAAAAAACTGTACTTATGCTAAACAGAAGTGTTTGAAATAGAACTTTTTTTTACATTAAAATTGTGTTCTTACGCTAAGCTAAATTGTTTGAAATAGAACTATTTATATGTATAAAAATGGATTTGACATTTAAATAACCTACAAAGGTTGAGATGCCATCAACCTAAACAAACAAACAAATAATAAAACACGTCTACCTCAAGGGAATGGTTTATTGCTTTTTCTGCTCTGACATGTCTGTTGTAAGAAAATTAAAAAATGGAGTACAACCAATCTCTTTACAACTTCGAAAGGTTTTTTAAATATGTATGTAGTTCTGGTTTTCTTTTCGCTCAGCGCCAGATGGAATCTGAGGAGATGGTATGATTTCAGTCTGAGTCATTTTTCCTCAGCTGTGTTTGATTTTTATTATTGAAATGCATTAGAAAAAATTTCACTATAAAAATCCCTTGCAAATGATTTTACTATAAAAATGCATTGGAAATAATTTCACTATAAAATCCCTTGCAAATTATTTTACTATAAAAATGCATTGGAAATTATTTTACTATAAAAATGCATTGGAAATAATTTTACTATAAAAATCCCTTGCAAATGATTTTACTATAAAAGTGCATTGAAAATAGAATTACCATAAAAATGCATTTGAAATAATATCACTCTGAAAATCCATTGGAAATGATTTTACAATGAAAGGAATTGGTAATGGTTTTACCATAAAAACACAGTGGAAATAATTTCCCATTAAAAACCCCTTTCAAATGATTTTACTATAAAAGTAATTAGTAATGGTCTTACCATAAAAAAGCAATTATGAAATAATTTCACTATGAAAATGCATTGGGAATAATTTTACTATAAAAATGCATTGGAATCTATTTTACAATAAAAATACATTAGAAATGGTTTTACCATAAAAATACATTGGAAATAATTTCACAATAAATTTTCATTGAAAGTGATTTTACCATAAAGAGTATACCTTACCATTTACAATAAAAATGAACAATAATATTCACAATAAAAATGCATTAGAAATAATTTTACAATAAGAATGCAATGGAAATAATTTCACATATGTGTATGTATAGTTGTTCATGGCTATACAACAGCAGTAGAAATGATTTTACAATAAGAATCTGCGGGAAATAATTTAACTATGAAAATACATTGGAAACGAATTTACAATGAAAATACATTGAAAAGGATTATACTGCATAAATACATAGCAAATGACTTGTAATATAAACAGGCATCAGTAATGATTTTACTGTAAAAATCCATTGGAAATAATTTTACAATGAGATGAATTAGAAATGGTTTCATCATAAAAATGTGTAGGAAATCATTTCACAATAAAAATGTATTGGAAATAATTTCATTATAAAATGCATTGGAAATGATTTACTATGAAAGTATAATTTGAAGTGGTTTTACCATAAAAATGCATTCGAAATAATTTTACTATAAAAATGCATTGGAAATGTTTTTACAATAAAAATCCATTGCAAACATAAAACTCATTGGAAATGGTTTTACTATAAAAATGCAATGGAAATAATTCCACAATAAGAATACATTTAGAATGGTTTTATTATAAAAGATGAATTAGAAGTGGTTTTACCATGATTTTGAAATGATTTTACTAAAAGAATTCATCGGAAATGGTTTTACCGCGAAAATGCATTGAAAACGATTTTACTATAAAAATTCATAAGAAATAATTTTACTATAAAAATGCATTAGAAATGATTTTACTATGAAAATTCATTAGAAATAATTTTACAAAAAAATGTATTGGAAATGATTTTACTATAAAAATTCATAAGAAATAATTTTACTATAAAAATGCATTAGAAATGATTTTACTATGAAAATTCATTAGAAATGATTTTTCTATAAAAATGTATTGGAAATGATTTTACTATAAAAATGTACTGGAAATGATTTTACTATAAAAATTCATTAGAAATGATTTTGATATAAAATGCATTGGAAATGATTTTACTTTAAAAATGCATTGGAAATTATTTTAGAATAAAAGTGCATTGGAAATGATTTCTCAATAAAATGTATTGAAAATAATTTCACTATAAAAATTCATTGGAAATGGTTGTAGCATCAAATGCATTGGAAATGATTGTACTATAAAAGATGAATTGATGTAGTTTTACTATAAAAATGCATTGGAAATGATATTCCTATAAAGATATATAGGTAATTATTTTACGATAAAAATGCATTAGAAATTATTTTATTATAAAAATGTATTCGACATGGTTTTACCATAAAATGCATTGTAAATGACTTTTATTTAAAAATTGATTGGAAAGGATTGTACTATAAAAATGCATTCGAAATCTTTTTACTATAATAATGATTTTACCAAACAAATAAATTGCAAATTACTTTTAATATAAGCAGGCATTAGAGATGATTTTACAGTAAAAATCCATTGGAAAGAATTCATTAGAAATGATTTTACTATAAAAATGCATTGGAAATAATTTCAGTATAAAAATGCCTCGAAAATTATTTTACTATAAAAATGCGCACGAAGTGTTTTTATTATAGAAATGCTTTAGAGATTTTTTAGGTCTACATCAAACTATATTGAGCACAGCCCAACTCATTTGATATATATATATATATATATATATATATATATGTGTGTGTGTGTGTGTGTGTGTGTGTAAGCAGGGAAGTTTCCTCTTGCTCTTAAAAATCACTCACTCACTCTCTCTCTCTCTCTCTCTCTCTCTCTCTGAATGTGATGTGAACTAATTTTTGTGTGCTAATTCTTGCAACATAAAGTATTTTAACCTCCCCCACTGTTTTTACTCGCCCCAAACTTATCCTGGTCTTTATAGATGCCCCACCTACCATTCATAACAATGTTTATGGGCACTAGACAGACAAATACCTTTGCATTTGTTAATATTGATTTGTATTATAGTTGTGTTTTTTCACCATTGAACTATTAATCAATATCCCGCAAGGTAATATAGACGAGCTTAAATCAAAGACAATGGTTTTCAATTGATCGAAAACTGAGATGTTAATTGAATTTTTATTTGTTTACTAAGTATCATCATTATTTATAGTTACTTGAAATCATCTAATTACTTACAAAATATTCATGATAGGAATACTTGCAACCCTATAACTGTGTCCAAACAAATTATTATTATCAAATCATTAATGTTTGTTAGGAATGTTTGGAACTATTTAACTGTATGCAAATCATTTGAATTAGACAGGAATATATGGGATGAAAACTGTGAACGAAGATATGAGTCAAGGTAAATAAAAGTAAAATTTTATATGCAATGGAAGATGGAAAATACAGTTATAATTGCAGTTAAACATTTAAAAACGAATCAAATTTCAGTTGGTTGGTTGGTGGTATATCAACACTTGATGATTATTTAATGGCAAATCCTGTTCATATATATATATATATATATATATATGAACATATATATATATATATATATAACATTTTTAAACAAGAGCTTATTTGTTTGCACACATTAAAATGTTTTCAAGTATTGCCATCCAACACTAATAGTTCTATTTGTATCCATTTTATAGTTTCAAATATTGCTATGTAATACAAATAAAGTAAAAGTTGGCGACCATAGTCAAGGGTAACCCGAAGGCTCCCTTTTCGATAGCTACTACACCAAGGTGTAGGGGAGGGCGCTACTCCTTCCCTGGATTGCTCTACTTTACCCTTGATCCGTACCTTATAATGCTGAGTGTTAAGCAAGGAGGCATCAAGTACCATTTTTTGAGTCTTTGATATGACTCGACCTGGGATTGAACCTAGGTCTCCCGGGCCATTGGCGAACAATCTAATCCCTAGGCCAATGTCCGGTACTAATACAAATAATTCAATTTAATATCAGTCATTTGGTTTGGTTTTATTTAATTGGGTTGGGTTGGGTTTTATGGTATATCAACCATTTGGGGTTATTTAATGTCAAACCCTGTTAATGTTATAATATATATATATGATTTGTAAATATATCTAATGTTATAAATATATATATATATGATTTGTAAATACATTTAATGTTATCGATATATGTATGTATATATGATTTGTAAATATATTTGATGGTATAAATATATGTATGATTTGTAAATACATTTAGTTGATAACATTTTTAAACGAGCTGGAGCTCATTTTTTTTCTCTCAGGTAAATTGTTTCAAGTATTCTTTTGTATCAGTAACAATTCAATTAAAGATCAGCCATTTATTTAACCACAGTTAAATGATCAAAGTTCTATTTCAAACAATTCAATCTAGCATAAGTCATTTGTTTGCACTCAATTTAAATGTCAGACAGTTCTATTTGACCCATAGATAGGACCCTATCAGGTACTACTACTCCGTGACAAAGTGGGCCTGGAAACGACAGCAATGAAGGAGTACTCTGTATTCCCTAAAACTCCAGCATTACCGGAGCCTCACCATCAGATTGTTAGGTTTCATATCCAGGACTCACATTGTGTTGTATACTCATTTGCCGTATCATAACGACTCAATAATAGGGACAGACGCACGCAAAAAGACGCATAATAAAGACGCAGGAAGGAAGACGCAAGAAGGAAGGCACAGGAAGACTTCTTTAGAAAAATATTTAATATTCTACCTCTCAGTTTATTGCAAGGGTTCGAAAGGGTTGTTCAAGGTTTGCATGTGAGAGGGTGCTGGAGACCGAACATAAACTTCATATTTTGACCCCCACTACTTATGACCGTCACGTTGTGTCTTTCTTGTTCTCTTGATGTTGGGGTCCACTCCATCGGGGCTTTCCGATGCCCCCCTCGGTCGGGTGTGGCTTTCCCTACCACATCTGGTCTCTAGCTGTCTGGAATTCTACTGGCAACTGCTTTGGCACCCAACTCAACTCAATTATATAATAATTCAACGCCCACACGATCGCCCACTAGATCTTTGAAATCGAATGTTTAATCGTCATCAAGCGGAAATAACTGTCATGCAGTTCAGAGGTTACTCTCTTCCGGTGCATGACTGTAGTGGCACAATGGGACCTTCACCTTGTCCCATATCATAAGCCTTAATCCGCCCACGCGATCTCTTTCGATTACTGGCCATTGGAATGTGTCGCTTCCTTCCGGTGTATCACCTTGGAATAGCATTTTTGGGCCGGGGCGAGGGTCAAAATATAACCGTTGGAGAGGGGATCTTATCCCTCTGCAGACATGCTGTCAGTGTATTCTACACCCCCAGTTAAATGGCTAACAGTTACATGGGTTCAAACATAAAAATTATTAAATATATCTATTTGACCCATACAGGGGACTCTAACAGGTACAACAATTCTAGGTCAGAATGAACCTGGGAATAATGGTAATGGAGGGTACTCTCTATTTTGTTCTGGTTTAGTGAACACAAGTAGTAGTAATAATAAGACAAACCACGATATGTGAGGAAAATAGTTATATATACAGGAAAGAGTATTTACAAGAGATAGACTGTTAGTAATAAGAACATAAGATCAGTGATAGAGTAATGATATACTTCAACAATAGGAACGGCTCTTCTGGACTGACGCGTAGGCTTACTTCCTGACTGATCTCCGCTCCTGTCATATATGGCAGATGGAACAGCTTATTGTGCTGAAAAGGTAGGTGATACCCAACACTCTCAAAGCTTCAGAACAGAAGCATCACCATCTGATATAGTTTAGTGTCATCTCCAGGACACCCCTTTGAGAAGCAATATCCTCTATGGAGTAACAGTCATCATATTCTAAACCCCGTCGATGAATTTATGACAAATTAAACATTCATCCTATTAATTCTTTTTACTTTTAGCTCATTTTTTCTTTCTTTTTTTTTTTTTTTTCTTTTTTCGTATATCAAGTCTATCACCCTTTTTTTAAAAGCTATTTCGGAAGAAATAAAATCATTTTTTCCTTCTTCTTTTAAAAGCTATTTCGGAAGAAATAAAATCATTTTTTCCTTCTTTTTTTAAAACCTATTTCGGAAGAAATAAAATCATTTTTTCCTTCTTTTTTTAAAAGCTATTTCGGAAGAAATAAAATCATTTTTTCCTTCTTTTTTTAAAACCTATTTCAGAAGAAATAAAATCATTTTTTCCTTCTTTTTTTAAAAGCTATTTCGGAAGAAATAAAATCATTTTTTCCTTCTTTTTTTAAAACCTATTTCGGAAGAAATAAAATCATTTTTTCCTTCTTTTTTTAAAACCTATTTCGGAAGAAATAAAATCATTTTTTCCTTCTTTTTTTAAAAGCTATTTCGGAAGAAATAAAATCATTTTTTCCTTCTTTTTTTAAAACCTATTTCAGAAGAAATAAAATCATTTTTTCCTTCTTTTTTTAAAAGCTATTTCGGAAGAAATAAAATCATTTTTTCCTTCTTTTTTTAAAACCTATTTCGGAAGAAATAAAATCATTTTTTCCTTCTTTTTTTAAAACCTATTTCGGAAGAAATAAAATCATTTTTTCCTTCTTTTTTTAAAAGCTATTTCGGAAGAAATAAAATCATTTTTTCCTTCTTTTTTTAAAACCTATTTCAGAAGAAATAAAATCATTTTTTCCTTCTTTTTTTAAAAGCTATTTCGGAAGAAATAAAATCATTTTTTCCTTCTTTTTTTAAAACCTATTTCGGAAGAAATAAAATCAAAATAAACTCAAAATAAAATCAAAACAAAATAAAAAAATAAAATTATTTTTACAACCTATTTTGGAAGAAATAAAATTATTTTTTCTTACTTTTTTTTTTCTTTTTTTCTTTTTCTTTTTTTTCTTTTTCCGTATATCAAGCCAATCACTTTTTTTTTACAACCTACATCGGGAGAAATAAAAATCCTAAAATCTATTATCGCAGTTAAATCTCCCTACCTTTCAGAACTTGTCTTTTTTTTTTTTTTTTGTCTCGTCTAAAATTAAACCCAGACCTCCAAAATTACGTTTTCTCCGGAACCCCCACATGTCCCGTGTCTAAACTAGAATGTCAGAGATGACCCGACCACTTGCCATCTGAAACCAGAGACCCACGTTTCCCAAATTACAAGGTGGGGTCTTCTTTTCATTGGATACGCCTAAAATCGTCTTTTTGGTCAAAACAATCCCATAAAGCTTGACGAAATTTCTCATTAAATTGACGATTGTATAAGAGTTATACACAGAAATTCAAAAAAATTACTTTTGACTTAAACATTTTCCCGATATCGTTATAATGTTAAAAATCTTTCTTCGTAGCTTTCAGTTTTAACTTTTTAATCCCAGGTTCTTCTTGATTTTAACGGCGTGTCAATGCAATTCCCGAACCACTTACCATAAAATATCTCTAAAAGATTTGACATGTCGTTAAAACAATCAGTCTATAAATCAATCAGTCTGTTCCCCCCTCTCTCTCTTTCTCTTTCTTCCTTCTCTCTTAAACACATTTTTCGAAAAGCTCTGGAATATTAACCTATAAAAAAAAGCCATACAGAACAACCTCTCACCCGAACAAAGACAAACCTTTAAAATATACAGAAAATTAATGACATAATTATAAAAGAAGCAAACAAGGGAAGCGCCGAAGTCATTTTAAATAGAACTTATTACAAAACAAAAATCCAAGAAATACGAAGAGATGAAACCAACAATAAATTGATTTTTACAAACATAGACAATGATATATAAAAAAAGTACAAATTCCTGTGGAATGCATAATGAAACATTAACTAAAAAAGAAAATAACTTCCAAACTAATTACATTCCCAAAACTAGCAATTTTCACGAATTACCAAAAATTCACAAGTCTAAGGAAATAGAAATAGCAGTAAAAACACAAAAATCTAAATACATAGAAATTCCAGACGCTAGTGACCTCAAATTTAGACCCATAGTAGCAGGTACATCATGCCCCACAGACTTAGCAAACTAATAGACATTTTACAACAACCATCTCTAAACAAGATAAAAAGCTATATTAGAGATAATATCCACTTTTTAAATAACTTACCACAAAAACTGATCCCAATACACTTATGGCTACATTTCATGTCACAAACCTATATTGTAATATATATATATATATATATATATATATATATATAAATTATCCAGTCAGTGTCCCAGGACAGTAGGTGTGGATTATTCTTTACATAGAATATATGAGTGTAATCATATAAATCTATGAGAGAGCTCAATGTATGGCTATTGCTAGTTCCCTGTTTATTCGCTAGGGTATAACAAAATTCACATTCAGAGCGTATATAGTACAACTTAATGGAGACTCCAACTCGCTTAAGTCGTCATAATAAATTTATTTCAGCGGAGAATATTATTACTATACTCTCCGTCTCGTCAGATGACTATTTACATGCTTCTCACTTCTCACTCGTCGCAGAGTAGCGAGTGTGGAGTTACAGTTCGTATTCAGAAGATAAAATAAAGGAATTAAAAAATTAAAAAATAAAAAAGTAAAATAAAAATTAGAAAAAATAAAAAAAAATAAAAATAAACAATAAAAAAATAAAAATAAGAATAAGGTGGAAATCAAATTACAAATTATTTCATTCATAGGCGTGAACAGAGGGGGTTAACACGTTATGTGTTTGAACGATTAAGAAACAGGAGTGGAATTAATCTACTGGTCAATCTTATTCTGATTTTGAGTTCTTGTGGTAGTTTCTTCTTATATAAATCAAAACTGTTTTTTAGCAAACTTTCACAAAAGATAAAAAATCTTTACTTGTAAACAAAGATAAAATTAGTGAGAGCGTAGATATTTATGAAGTATAGAAGTAATTGTTAGTTTAAAATAAAGGGACATATTTTGTGAACTGCTGCTGATAACGCAAATATAAATGTAAACAAACATTTAAACAATTTAAGAAAAATGTAAACAAACATTCATTTAATTTAAGAAAAATTAAACAAATTGAAATGAAATGCATTCTGGAAATAAAATATGGCTGATTTTCACTCAAAATAAATAATTCGAAAAGTATACCAGTAAGTGAAAATTCGTGAGAAACTGTTATTTGAGTTAGCATAGAAATACCTACTCTGCGATTATTTATACAATTTCGGTAGGTTCGAAATTCGTTAAAAGTGTTGATAATTTATCTCTGAATCTAATTGGGTTAGAAAGTGTATTTTTATCATTTTTTGAGGGAAAAGATTTTTAAATTATTTTGTCATTTGATCATTCGAAGTTTTTCGTGGCAATTCAAATATTGTCGTCTGCTAAGTGTGTCGGAATTCAAAAACTAGCATGAAAGCGCCTATTGGTTAATAGATACAGAAACGCAGGTACAAAAATTACAGCTTCTCGAGCCTTTTTTTACATAAAGAATTAACAATCAATTCATATATATATATATATATATATATATATATATATCAGCACGGATATCCCTGACCCTCTCTCGCCACTTCTCCCTATCGTTCATGGCTTCTGGCAGATCCCCAGGGCTACATCCCGTGTCCTCACATAGCTGCTGTAAGTAGGTTCGAGCTGGTCGTCCTGCTTTTGCTCGACCATGTGTGTGTGTGTGTGTGTGTGTGTGTGTGTGTGTGTGTGTGTGATGGCAAATGTGAATGAATTCTACATCATTTTAATTACGAAAGCAGACATCAATGTAATTATCAACGATTTTTCTTTACGTCGTCTTTTTTCTGTGTAAAATGTGATCTGCACTCTCTTCATGACCCCTACTTGACCACATAATAAATAGGGCGCCTTGTATGGTCCAGTGGGAGCCACACACTTCTCATCCTGTGACACAACTACTTATCCATCTAGTCTGTTGTTAGTGGCGTAAGAGAAAAAAAACTCTTGTATTCGAATGGACAAAAACGACTTTGAAATATATGCCGAAAATGCACTGGAAATTTTTATGTTAGGGCAATAAAAGTGACAAAAGCTCTAAAGACTGTTATTCAATATCCAATAGCCTTTCTCGACTTTAATGTGAGTTAATGGGAGATAATTAGTTGGAGATGAATGGCTCCAGGGGTTAATTGAATGTAACAGGATTCGACAGGGCAAAGAGCAAATCTGAGTGGGAAATACCAATGGGGAGACGAGAAGACCGATAGTTTTTACTGCTTGATATTATTCAAATACACATGTTTCATAACCTTTTGGGGAACTTACATTCCTGACCCCACTACTCTCTCTCTCTCTCTCTCTCTCTCTCTCTATCTATCTATCTATTTATCTATCTATCTCTCAGCCTCTTAAAGTTTGCACTTAGGATTTTCCATTCAACTATCCATCTATCAATCTATCTATCACAGTCTGCTCCCATTTGTTTCAATCTCACTCTCTCTCTCTCTCTCTCTCTCTCTCTCTCTCTCTCTCTCTCTCTCTCTCTCTCTCTCTCTCTCATCAATCTCACCCTATTTTGAATCGAGCTGAGACACTTTCCCATGCCATCAGTTATCTCCCTGCCATTGGCCAACTCCTAATTTATGCATATCAATTTATGAATGATTTATCACCAATTAACCATAATCTCTCTCTCTCTCTCCCGACCCCAGAGCTGATCCTCTAGCCTGCTACCCTAGAAATGCGTAACCCTCAGTTTGTCTAAATAACTTTAACCCCTTTCACTTTCTCAATTTTCCAATTTGTTCCCACGCACATTTCACAAATTTTACATTTGATCACTGAAGTTAAGGAAGGATTCAGAACAGGAAGTACTGGAGCCAATCTAATTAATTGATTGATTTGTATTAACGACATGTCAACACGTCTAGGGTTATTTCATGCCAAGAGGTTTGGGAATCATGTTCCATGCACGTTCAAATTTACTTTTTTTCCGTTGTTTATTCTTAAGAATTTTTTTCTTTGTAAACGATCTAATCAAATAGAGATTATTTGTAAACAGATCTATTTGATTCCTACATAGGACCCTTACTGGTATAACTAGACGAATAATTCGCTATCCACCCACGTTGTCTTTTTAAGATCCGGAAAAACAATCAAATGCTAATCGGAGTCACTGCTTTAGCAAATTGACAAATGCTAGCGCACAATTAAGAAAAAAATATTCACTCAGAAACAAAACAACGCAGTTTTACAACAACAATGGTATTTAGCGAATATAAAAGAAAATGTCATTCAACAGTTTTTACATTCAACACTCTTACTTAAGTACAATTCTATCGGAGACCGCCAGGTATTAGCTTATCTTTTATCTTTTACTCGGGCAGTTTGGTACCAAGCAAACTTTGCGGCGGTTATATATCGTTTTTCTTCACAGCGTCATTTTTGGACGGCTTCCTCATATTCTCTACTCAGAGCTGTCTGGTCAATAAAGCTCAAAACTTAGAGGAAGGTGTTTCGTCTGACCTCGATTTCGCCCGGTCTATAATCCAATTCAATTTCCTATCTACTGGGTTAAACTAACACTCAAGTTTAGTAGATTTGGGAATAACGGTAATGAAGGTGAGGGGTACTATACAATCCCAAATTCTCTAAAAACTTTAACCTAATCATCAGACGCTGTTTAGTGTCATACTCAGGACACTTCTTTTTGGGAGAAGGTCTTACTTCAGCAAAGGGGATACAATGTGCAAAATATCCAATCTTAATCTGGTGTCGCAGATTAAGCAAATGCTTTACATTTGACGAATGTTTCCGACTGTTTCTTTTTTCCTAAACTAAAAATTTGTTCGTGTTTTAGAGGTGGTTTAACCAATCAAAAACTCGCTACAATAAGAGCGTTTAATACCAAGGGTATTATTCTGTAAAAAAAAAATTGACGTTTCATACAATGTTCTTGCAACTTATCTTTACGTTTAAACACACCGCGTACAAACCAGTGCAACCTGTTGAATAATATCTGCAAAGGAGATGGGCGCCGTTAACAAATTGCATAATGCAGGTTACACTTAAACTCTCACCTATCTATATATTGAGACTGATGAAGCAAATGTATAGCTTTTCTTAACAGAAATTTGACCAAATTCTAATATTATTTTATTTTTTGTCTATGTAGAGAGACATAATAAATAACTAAATGAGTGCGTTTGTTAGATGACTCATGGACTGTCACGTGATGATCCCTGAATCCCCTGCTCGATCTCTTTTTGTACCATAGCCCTGCTATGGCTACGTGTGAAACGTACATCGAATGACCATAAAGATAGAACATAGGAATCTCGAAATTCGAAAAACACGTAACGACTTCTCAGTTCAGGTATGAAACTTTTTATTGCCTTTGAGTCTAAAGGTTCTTCGACATGAGGAGAGAGATACACATTCTTTCTATTCTGGCTTTTTCATCAGCCCATCATCTCGTGGGACACCTGTCCAAGGCATCCGCGAGCAAGCGAAAGTCAACCCTTCTCGTTCGGTGTCCAGTTCTCAACTCAACTAACTTTCTTCAAAATTCCCAAAATCCTCCGCGCGCTTCCGGTGCGTGACGTCATTCGCACTTGCTAGCCCCCTTTCCCATCTGGGCTATTGTGACATCTCTGAGTGACACGTCCGCTCCGCCCGTGTGTGCGCGTGAACACCTGCGTTAATGTTGCACCTAAGTAACCCATGCACTGAGCCGAAAGTTTCTTAGCCTAACTAAACCCAAAGGCATAAAACGAAATCCATCGGCCATTATAATTCATTTTGACTCTGTTCCTTGAACAGAAGAGACGCTGGTCATTAAAACGTAATGCTGTTTATCAATTTCAAGCAAACATTTTTCCGTTTTTGTACCCCTTTTACATACTGCTTGTTCATAAAATATGTGCATATTTTATCGTTTGCTTATTCTTGTCAATACTACTTATATTTATGTAAATGAACTTGTCTTTCCTTCCGTTTAATCGGATATACCAAGCAAGCATCTCAATATGTGCTGTGGTTCTTGCCCAGAGAGTCCCGCTGAGGAAACATCTACAATAATGAACCAAAAATCATATAGAAAAATTATATTAAGGTATTTGGAAAGTAATTACGTTTTACCAGAAAGGGTATCAAAACAAAAATATGATTTAAATTTATTAAGATATCATCATCAAAAATGTAATCACGTTTATTTTCAACAACTGTAGCCGACTAGGGACGCACATTTTCGATTCCACATTTAAAGAAATCCGTGCCACCACCAACGCCACCATAAAAAAAAGAAAGTCGGAAAAGCTGTTTTTAAATCATTGTTTCTGATTGCTCCGCCACTTACAGAATGTGTTTGTAATAGAAACAAATAAAAAGCTATCTATCAATCAATCAATGTCAGACTGATATATGAATATGGATGATGAAGATGAAACTTCTATCCAAATGATTTAATTTTTTCTTGGGTTAGTTGAATTTAAGCTGTTGATTGATTGATTGATTGATTTTAACAGAATTTACGCCAAGAGGTAAGAGAATTGCTTACATTGTTCATATTTACATTTTATACGGTTTCTTAAGTTTTTGCATACAATTATATAACATCAAGTATCCCAATCTAATACAACCAAATTGTACACAGTTGTATTGTTTAAATCATTCCTATTTAATTCCAATAATTTACAAACAAGATTTAACGGTGGTGTCCTCGTGACATAGTGGCTAATGTTCTGAACTGCAGCCTCAAAGTAAACGAGTTCAAACTCCAGAATCGCTATTACGTTTACTTTCGAACAAATACTCTTGAGAAAGGTAGGAAACCCCTTACCCCCGTCTCAGTTATGGGTTAAAAAGTATCCCTGCTGATCCTTCTTCAAAATCGGCTTTGGCATCAAATAACCCACGAAGGTTGATATGCCACTAAAAGAAAACGAAAGAAACCCAACACAGATCTATTTGACCCATAGATAGGAACCTAACGGATACTACCACTCCGACTGAGAGTGTATCTGAGGGTAATGGTAATGCAGGGTACTCCATATTCCCCAGATCTCCAGAACAAAAGCCCTACCACCGGAGGCATTTCAGTGTCAAATCCAAGACACACCGTTGTGAAGGAGGGTATCTCACCTCCCCTTCGGATTACAGTCACCGTATTCTAAGCCCGACCCGTATCGAAACAAGAGAAACTCTCGGTGCTAAATCCGGTGCAAATGCTGTAAAGGAAAGAACCTCCCATCCTAATGATCTTATCTCTGTTTTTTTGGATTTGTTGGGCATCAGGCTGGGAAATACATTTTGTCTCAAAATAGATGCAACCCATTTGATATAATAATGACATACTAGAGACATAAAATTAAAATCTTTTTAATTGTTATTATATCAGCTTTCAGGACATGCAATCTTTTTTTGAGTCTTTTGTCTCAGTAATAAATTATTATCATATTAATGGGTTGCACCTATTTTGAGACAGTTTTGAATGATTTTCTTTTCAAATAAGCAGTGATGCAAAATATCTTTCCTCTTTTCTTCAATGTATTGTGATCAAAGATTAATAGCTGTTATTGTATACTATTTTCAAATCTGAAACAAAAAAAGAACACAATATTGTAATTAGCAGAGTTATTAGCAGCCATGAGCATACCATGTATTTTGAGACATTCTGTAAATTGCATCTTGGGTGATAATATTCAAATAAATCTAACTTACCGTAAATTGTAACATTCAAGTCGATCTGGCATATAAATCGACCTCAAGATTTTTAGCTCTGAGTCAGACGAATTGCTCTGAGTATGTATGGTCGACACTACTGTATGTTTGGTGTCGACCAAACATACAGTAGACTACTAGTAAGTAAGTTGGCCGACCTTAGTTAGAGGCAACCCGAAAGCTCCTTTTCAATAGCCACTACACTGAGGTGTAGTGGAGGGTGCTACTCCTTTCCCTGGCTTTCTCCACTTACCCTTGATCCGTACCTTATAATGCTGAGTGTTAAGCAAGGAGGTATCAAGTACCATTTTTGAATCTTTGGTATGGTTCTATCTGGGACTAAAACCTGTTCTCGCGGACTATGAGCGAACACTCAAACTATTTTACCGATGGGCCGTTGATATAAAAAAAAAATATGCCAATTTTACATATTAGAGTTTATATTCTTGTGAATTCAAAGTCAATAATGCTATCATGAAATTGCGCTGATAAACCACATACCGTAGTTGTCTGTCTGGCTGCCTGCAAGCTATGACGTTCCGGTTTGTGTTTACAGTCTGTGTAATAGCCGTTGAAAATAACGTATGATATAGCATTGATTCAATACTCAAATTTTTTTAACAATTTTATTATTTCATATTGAACTCAGTGTTTATTTATTCAATATGTTCAGCAAACAGGAGTATAAGTTGGAAACGTTCGTGGCAATCTGCTGGAGTTACGGTATGTGTTGTGTATCGAATGTAACGAGGTACTGTTGCACTGGTTCGGCCACTCAGTAGTAAAGGTTTGGCTTTTAGCCTTGCCGTATAAATCAAGTTTTGTAGAGATTTTTTTTCAGTCTTAAAAAGTCGACTTGTACATCGCAGTTGACGGTACATTCGTTTTCATGCCTTTTCCAACTACCGTAATACTTAAATAAACTATTTACCAAACCAACTTTTCCGAATAAATTAACAAACATAGTTTGGTTTTCATGCTTAATAATCTTTTTAAAAATTCCAGTAGACCCTCTCAACGATTTTCTGTCCCTCATAGAAAGGAAGAAAATCGTTCTACTTTCCAATGTTCATATCGATTCCCGCCCACCAAGAAAAGAAAAAAAATCTGCCCAGTAACACACCTGAACTAAAACTTTTCAACCTCAAAACACAAAACTCTATCAGGCCTGTTTCATTCGAGGTGACCTTTAGCCTTTCCTTTTACAATCAGATGCATCCAAACTTGCAAGTTAGCTGTCGGGGAAGAGATAATACTACAGGAGTTAACTTGTGTAGATAAATTGAATTAGAATTCAGGTTATATTAAGAATTCAGGTTACATAAAGAATGATAAAATTTAGAATTGAATTCTGTCTGGAATTAATTCATCCAAGATAATATTGGAACATCTATATTTTTTTTTCTTTCAGCTATAAATCCGACCCCCAAAAGTTTGGCAAAATGCAACCTATTTGCATACGATTTCTTTTGGCATCACTTATTCTAGTATCATCGGCTTTAGCATCAGGATATGGTAAGTTTCCTTTTATTTGTCTCTACGACTCTTTTTAAAAGGTTTTTGATTGATTGATTGATTGATTGATTTGAGCGGCATGCCAACCTATATTTACGTTCTTTTGTATTGTGGTTTCTGATAATTTTTTTTCTTTTTTCCTTTTTCCTTTTTTTTTTTGTCTTATCGAATACGAATAGTTTTTAAACAGACGTTTAACCCATAGATGGGACCCTAACAAGTACTGCCAGCCCGTGTCCGAGTTGATCTGATAAAAATTACGATGATGGAGCAGTCCATACTTTTCAGATCTCCAGACACAAACGACACCCCTTTTTGGAAGATGATCTTACTCTTCTGAGAGGATATATCAAGTGAACAATTTTTAACTACTACATTTATTCGTAAGGGATGTAGAAAAAAGAATCGAATGATTAGATAAAAACAATTATGTTAAATGGGAGTACTTGAAACCATATGACTCTACCCCTTCGCAAAGATGCAGTTGGCATATTCTAGAGCTCAGTGACTGGGGCTATTTATTTTTAAATGGGTTAAAGCCCATTTGTTTGCACACAATTAAATATTGATATTGTTTGCACACAGTTAACTGGTTTCTATTTAATATTAATCATTTGTTTGCACTCAGACACGTGGTTCCAAGTATTGTACACATTAATAGTTTTACTTGCACACAGTTCAATGCTTTCAAGTATTGGTATCAAACACTAATAATTCTATTCAACACTATTCTTTCATTTGTATACAGTTAAATGGTTCTAAGTATTGCTATTTGTTACAAATAATTCTATTTCGTATCAATCATTTGTTTGCACACCCTGGAATGGTTTCAATATTGCTATCTAAAATCGATAGTTTTATTTGCTTAGAGATTAACGGTTTCAATTATTGCAATATAACAGCCAAAATTCAATTTAACACTAGTCATTTCTTTGCGCACAGTTAAATGGTTAAACAGTTTTATTTGACCGCTAGATGGGACCCTAACAGGTACTACCAATCCTTGTTAGAGTGGTCCTGAGAGTAATGTCAATGAAGGGTTACTCTACAAAACTCAAAGACTGCACCCTTACTATCCGACACAGTTTAGTGGCATATCAGGACACTCTTTAAAGAGATAGGTAATACCCCTCTGCAAATTTTGGTTAGGTTTGGTTTGGTTTTCCTGGCGGCAGCACCCCACAAGGCACTAACTATACGGCCACTTGCCTCCCATCACGAAAACTATCCAAGTTAGACGAACCAGACATGCAGGACACTGCTGGAGAAGCAGGGACAAGCTCATAAGTGACGTACTCCTATTGACCCCCACATATGGCCGAGCAAAAGCAGGACGACCAGCTCGATCATACATTCAGCAGCTATGTGAGGATTCGGGATGTAACCCTGAAGACCTGCCAGAAGCGATGAACGATAGGGAGAGGTGACAGGAGAGGGTCAGGGGTATCCCTGCTGGCGGCACGACAAGATGATGATGATGATGATGATGATGGTTTTATGGCATATCAGCCATTGTAGGTTATTCAATGCCAAATCTATTTTATACATATAAACCGTTCTTTTTCAAACAATTCAGTTTAACATAAGGAGACAGTTTAATTATCAAAAGCAGTTCTATTTTAAACAATTCAGTTGAGCATAAATAGAGTTATTTTGTTTACTCACAGTTAAATGTAAAAACAGTTCAATTTCAAACAATTCAGTTTAGCATAACAACAGTTTAAGTGACAAATACTTCTATATGACCCATAGAGAAGACCCCATCAGGTGCTACCACTGCGGGTCTGAGTGGACCTGTGAGCAATAGTAATAAAGGGGTACTCTGCTTTCTCCCATTACTGAAAACTCACCACCAGATGTCCAAGACACTTATTTGGTGGGGAGAGTCTTACCCCTCTACAGAGATGCTGCTGGTGTATTCTGCAGTCTCAGCCGACTGGGCTCCCTCTGCAGAGATGCAGTTGACTTCACTTTATGGTCCGCTGGAACAGCAAAACCCTCTCTATGACAAGTTCCTTCTTTTTATTAAATAACGCTTGTTTGGGATGAGGTGATCTGTTTGTATCTTAAAATCCGAGAGAATTTCATTTCATTTTTCACATCTTTGAATGCGTCTCATTTTCTTGGAGAGATTCTGTTTTGTACATATACCATTTGCTAGTATGGTCAAATTTTAATCTCTTGTACATTTCCCAGTGGATCACCTTCCCCACTCAATCATACTTAGTCTTGTTCTCCTTTTGCGCTTGTTTACTCCATTCGCTTATTATGTAATTAACTATTTCATCATTTTATTGATGAAATACTTACTATTCTGCGGTGTATTATTATTATTATTATTATTTACTCCTTTAGAGTTTTTCACATCAGCGTTAGCTGATGGTCTTCCACTGGAGTTTGAGTGACAGCAAGTCTCCTCAACTTCAGGACTCTTCTCAATATTCTGGCCGTTCTCAATAATGCTGTAGTTTGGATGGTCGCCACTCGTCCGCCAAATTCCAAGTCCTCCAGTCCCTTTGATAATCTTTTAGTTACTGTAACAAAAGCACCAATTACAATCGGTATATCTGTAACCTGCATGTTCCATACTACAACCCCAGCCGAGAAATGATTATTACTTGAAACCGATTGCATTAAATAACTCTTCAGGGGTTAAGATGCCGTAAATCACATCATTTGTTTCAGGTGTATGACAGTAACAACCAACATTTCATGTTAATTTGAGATTGTGTATTTCTTTATTTCGACCTACGCTAATCAATTTCCTCAAACGATTATCACTTTTAATTAAAAGGATAAATCAAAAGTTGGGCAATATTTGGGTAACGTAAAGTGCAATTCAGTAATACTGAATGTTTTTACCGAGATCGTGAAGGTAACGAACTAAATAGGGTAGTGAGATGTTATACCCACCTGATACACCCCGATCTCTACTCTCCATATTTCTTTTTAAAATCCACGAAATCTACGGCTTAATGTTTAACAGACCTTGATTAATCACCGTGATTCATCCATTCCAAGCGAAAATTCTTCAATGATCTGGTTCCTGTACTGTGATCAATTCCATTTTCACTTTTCGGACAACAAATGTTTTTGGCTGCTTCCGCAGGTTTCCGGTCCAGTTCGAACTTGAAAAGCATAAGTTATCGTATTAGACTACATTGCACATTTATCTGTATGGCTTTCAAATCACACACGAAATGAAGCAATGCACAATATGCCTGTGCACCACCTACCACTATACTACCAAGAACATCGAGTACTTTGCACGACTTGAACTGATTTACTAACATGGTATACGCGCCGAAAACTAGCACGAGCCCAAATATTGCAAAACTTTTGACTCACACTTGTAAATATAAAAATATATAATTTTTTAAATCTAAGCGGCTTTCAAATTACACACGAAGTGAAGCAATACATAACGTGTTAATGCTTTAACTACTGGAGCAGTAGAATACACCGACTGCACCTCTGTAGAGAGGTAAGACTCCCCCAATGAGTGTCCTGGATATGACCCTAAACAATCTGATGGTGAGGTTCCAGTGATGCTGGATCTTTGAGGAATGCGAAGTACCCCTTCACTGCCATCGCTCGCAAGTCCACTCAGGCCTGGAGTAGTAGCACCTGATAGGGTCCTATCTATGGGTTAAATAGAGATAAACTACGTACTTATGCTAAACTGAATTACTTGAAAGAGAACTGTTTTGATATTTAAACTGTGTACATATGCTAAACTGAACTGCTTGAAATAGTACAGTTTTTGACATTTAAACTGTACTTACCCTAAACTGAATTGTTTGAAATAGAACTGTTTTGACATTTAACTGTGTGCAAACAAAAACTTTACTTATACTAAACTAAACTGTTTGAATTACAACAGTTTGACTAAACTGAATGGCTTGAAATATAAATGTTTTTAACCAGTAAACTGTATACTTATGCTAAACTGAATTGTTTGAAGTAGAACTGTTTATTTGTATAAAAATGGATTTGGCATTAAATAACTTTCAAAGGTTGATATGCCATAAAACCAAACCAAACAAACACAAACTACCACGATACTACCAAACACAGAGAGTACCAACCGTGGCATTAACTGCTTTAGTCCCGTAGTATACCAACTGCAAACAGGCACACACCAACATATTGCAAAACTTCTCATCGATCCTTGTCCAATCTTTCTGTGTATGTTACAACTTTTTTAAAAATTATTTTTTAAAGTTAATTTGTTTTCCAGGCGAACGCTATTTACATTCAGTCCTCTTGAGGGATTACTATCGGACACCCCGACCATTGCTGAACGCTTCACAAGCAGTTGTCGTGAACTTTCGGATGCAACTTCTGTCAGCTGAGATTGACGAGAAAGACCAAGCAATTTCGATTCTTAGCTGGGACACTGTGGTAAGTAAATGTTATGTCTTGCTCAACAATGTCCCCTCGATCACATTTCTTTTATCCCTCTCAACTTCCCCCTACGTGTACATTTTGGTTAAGGCTCCTACTTCCCAAGGGATCAATAATATTGGATTGGGAGGAGGTATATAGTACCACTCACAAGGATCTCGTAGTGTAGCGGGTATAATCGGAAGAAATGGACCTGGTGATGGCTTGTGAGATTGGAGGTAAATGGCCGTACACCAGATATTTTGTGGATTATTGCATCCAGGATTTATTCAAAACAGCAGGTAGTATTCCTTTTAAGTTTCCCTCTAGATTTTTCTCTGCGTTTTGTAAGCGTGCTTCCATACAGTAGTACCGACAGAGCCACAGCTAGGAAGAAATCTCTTTTTTTTTATCAGAGAGATCAGAGTTCCATTTGATCGACGACCTGTCAATAGCAAACCATGCCTTCCCATTGTGTATGTTGACATCGCTTTCAATAGATGCGATATTGCTGCAGAGGCAGGTAAAATTGACCACTAAAGTCAGAGGGAATGCAACTCCTTATAGAAATCACAGGAAATCTGTCTCTCATTTGCATTGACGAAGAAAACGCATGGGATAATATTACAGCGATGATAGAAACATGCGAAGATAAATAAATAAAATGTTTATAAACACTGACCCTAAATGGATTTAACATCAAATTGAATGATGCCGCTTTGATGCAGAAACACATTAATGCCTCCCAAATGGAGGGGTCAGTTGACTTTGGTTTGGTTTTATGGCATTTTCAACCATTATAGGCTATTTAATGCCAAATCCTCTTTATACATATATATCAATAATAATGATTTGGTTTGGTTTAGTTTTGTTTGGTTTTATGGCATATCAACCATTATAGGCTATTTAATGTCAAATCCTCTTTATACATATATATCCATAATAATAATTTGGTTTGGTTTCGTTTCGTTTCGTTTGGTTTTATGGCATTTTCAACCATTATAGGCTATTTAATGCCAAATCCTCTTCATACATACATATCAATAATAATGATTTGGTTGGGTTTGGTTTGGTTTGGTTTTATGGCATATCAACCATTATAGGCTATTTAATGCCAAATCCTCTTTATACATATATATCAATAATAATGATTTAATTTGGTTGGGTTTTATGGCATATCAACCATTGTAGGTTATTTAATGCCATATCCTCTTTATACATATATATCCAATATATATAATTTTGTTTGGTTGGGTTGTATGGCATATCAACCATTGTAGGTTATTTATTGCCAAATCCTCTTTATACATATATATCCAATATATATAATTTTGTTTGGTTGGCTTTTATGGCTTACTAACTATTGTAGGTGTTATGGGACCGTTACCTACATATTCATGGATTCTTCCAAATTCTATATTGATCGAGAGCCAAGTACTCTCGAGGTGATTGGATGGTCTATCTATATTCGGCTGACGAGTAAGCCGAGCTTACGCCACTACTTTTCTCTGTATGTTGTAACTTCAGTATATCTGTAAACTTATACCGTGTTCTGAGTTGTCTTTTCGTGGCCCCAAACTGGGTCCACATCAACTGGCCAACGAGGATTTGAGATTACATACCCACACAAAAAAAATCCTAGTTGATTCACACAACTGGCGAACGAGGATTCGAGATTACGTACTCGTGCAAAATTCCAGTGGATTCATACATCAACTGTGAAATTAGACAAACAAGGATTCCAAATCTAGAAAAACCTAGTTGATCTCAAATCAACGAGCGACCAGGAACCTCGTGCATAAAAGTTACCCCTCCTCGAAATTACCGAACAACATTCTCGAAAATAAAACCAGTTTCTGCTAAACAGAAAAACAAGTTCTTTCGACTTGCTTGGTTATTTCAACATTTTCGAAAATAAAAACAGTTTCTGCTAAACAGAAAAGCAAGTTCTACCAACATTAAAACCAGTTGACCCCTACGGACTAAGTTTACTCTCCCCACACTTCAAAGTCTGCCGACAAATTTCATAGTACCCCAGTTAAAAAAATAAAAACCTGCTCTAGTTGAAATAATAAAGTCAAACGAATTTTGACACGACTCCAGGAAATAATTTTTTTGTATTCCTTTTTAAATTATTTTTTGGGCAACCGTAAAAACAAGTCTGGAAAAAATTTAAATGGTCGCATGAATATTTCGCATGACGGTATTTTAAAGAAAAAAAAAGAGAGAAAATCTTAACTAGATTTTCTTATTTCTGTTGTTCCTCTCCTTTGTTTCCGTGTTAAAAAGAAACCGTAATTACTGTTGTTTTTGTTTGTTTTGTTTTTTTTTGTTTGTTTGTTTGTTTCTGCTCTCTCTTCTTCCACGTAAGAATTCGTTGTCATTTTTTTTGTTTGAATAATACAAAATTTCTGTAATCCAATAATGGAGGACTTCCAGAAAATAATTGTACAAATGATGGAACAGCAGGTACAGCAACAAAAAGAACTACAACAAAAACAAAGAAATGGGGAAAGACTCCTACAAGCATTAATGAAAAGTGAGGAATGACAGAACCAAATAGAAGAGTAACTATTAAAATCGTTGAACGGTACCAAAACTTCTGAGAATGATACTACTATGTACAGTACCTTAGAAACTTTTGAGTATGTACTAGAAAACGATAAAATCTTTGATACATTCTACAGACGATATGAAGACGTTTTAATGTGGACTGCAAAGAATGGTCAAACGAAAAAACGGTACGTTTATTACTCAGGAAATTGGGTACAACGGAACGCAGAAGCTTCATTGATTTTATCCTAAAAAAACAATGGATCTGAAGTTCTCAGAGACAGTTAAATTATTATCTGAACTGTTTGGGCCGAACACATCACTTTTTCATAAGAGATAAAAATGCCTTAATATATTTCAGGATGACCAGCAAGATTATTTGACGTTTGCAGCTACAGTGAATAACCCCTGTAACGATTTCAAGTTAGCAGATTCAACGGCATACGACTTCAAATGTCTTATTTTCGCACAGGGTCTGGTCTCAGCGGAAGACGCTGAAATTAGACGCCGTGTGTTAGCTAAATTAGAGAACGAACAAGGTCTTACCCTTAAAAAATTGGCTGAGGATTGCCAGAGGGTAGTATCCGTTAAAAGTGATTCTAAAACTATTGAGGAATCGGGACTTGCTCATATTAAAAAGATCAAGGGCAAACCGACACTCTATTCCCCACAGAAAAATTACGCGACCAAATATTTACGACAAGCAAAGTACTAATAAACGGAAAAATGCACCACCAGGACCATGTTATATCTGTGATGACCTACACTGAATGAGGTTTTGTCCAGCGAAAAAGTAGAAAACCTGTAAAAACTGTGGTAAATTTGGCCACGAAGTAACACGTTGTTGGTATGGCAAAAAGTTGAGGAAACCCAGAAATAAAATAAGACAAACACAGTCAGGCGATAACGAAGACGGGAATTTACGAAAATATGTAATGGTTAAAATCTTCAACAAGACAAAAATTCCAGCTCGACTCGGATTCCGACCTCTCGATAATAAATTTGTATACGTGGCGACGTCTAAACAAGCCAGCTTTACAGTAAACGAAAAAGACAGCACGTTCCCTAACAGGTGACAGTATGAACATTTTGAGTGAGGTAGTCCTCAGTGTAACTTTGAACGGAATTACAAAGAAACTCAAAGCATATGTGCTAAAAAATACAGACAATCTATTCGGTACAGATTGGATTGAAAAATTCAACCTTTGGCACTGCCCTTTGAGCACGTTCTGCCGTAAATTAGAAAGCCCAACAACTAACACCGAAAAATTAAAACAGGAACTCAAAGAAAGATTCCCTGAGGTGTTTTCAGGTGGCCTAGCAAAATGTACAAAAATTAAAGCACAGTTCCAGGTAAAGGACAATGCCAAGCCCATATCTAAAAAAAAAAAAAAAAAAAAAAAAAGCAAAACGTCCCTTTCGCGGCTCTAGAGCAAATAAATGAAGGACAGGTTGGAAAAAACAAATATCCTGTCTAAGAAAGATTTTAGCGAGTGGGCTGCGCCAACAGTCTATGTAAGAAAAAAATCTAATCAAATTAGTGTTTGCGCCGATTTTTCAACAGGGTTGAACCAAGCACTAAAAGGTCACCACTACCCCCTCCCCTCGCCCTGAGGAAATATTCAATAAACTCAATGGCGGCAAAATCTTTTCAAAAATAAATTTATCGGACGCATATCTTCAAATCAAGGAGGAAGAAAATAGTTCAAAGCTCCTATGTATAAACACGCACAGAGGTCTTTATAAGTTTAAGAGACTAGCATTTGGAGTCAAGGTTGCGGCTGCCATCTTTCAGCAGGTCATGGACGCCATGCAGGGTGACCTTGATTTTGCAACTGCGTACCTTGACGACACCAGCAAATCTGTGACAGAGCATAGGAAGCATGTTATGTGCATATTCGACAAACTCCAAGAATACGGTTTTAAAGTTAAAGAAGTGAAATCTGATTTCTTTCTGGTATAAATAAAATACTTGGGGAATACTATTAATAAAGACGGTCGACGGCTGGATCCTGACTGGGCTACAGTGATCAGACATGCCGGTCCCAGACAACGTCCAGGTTCTGCAAAGCTTCCTTGGCTTGGCAAACTTCTACCAAATATCTATTGAAATATGCATTATTTAAGGCCCACCCCCTTAATGAACTTCTTAAGAAAGATAAAACCTGATGTTAGACACCAGAATGCCAAGCTGCACTCGTAAAGATAAAAGAAACACTTACGTCTGATCTCTCTCTCTCTCACTCCTTATGATCTCAAGCTTGATATAATAGCAGCAAGAGATGCCAGCTCTTATGGCATCGGAGCCTGCATTCTACACAAACTACCAGACGGAACAAGGAAAGCCATTGCTGTTGTATATTCATATGCAGATGCATGCTGAATCATAACAACGACACAATAAAGACGAGCGACACAGTTCTTTAGAAAAATATACCTCTTACTTTATTGAAAGGGTTCGAAAGGATTACTAAAGGTTTTACCGTGAGAGAGTGTTGGAGACCGAACAGGACTGCAACATATTGACCCCAACTCTTATGGCTATAACAGCCTTTCTTTCCTGCTCAACCGGGGGCCTAGGGGCCCAGCCTCTCTGGGACATGTTCCTCATTCCAGCATCTTCTCTCCAACTGATCTGAACTTCAACTGCTCAATCGGGGGTCCCGATGGCCCCCTCTGCTTGGTGCTGGGTTTCTCTACCATATCTTATCTACAACTGATTGAACTTCCTGTGCACTGTGTTATGTAAGAGTTCGACGACCACCTTCTTCTTGTGGGCATCACAAGTCGCACTCATTCAACCCGTCCACGATCAGGGTTATATTCTGATATTCGTCGACCGGATGCACCTGTTATTTACACAGGTGCATTTCCTATTTTGACATCCGGGCCGGGTCGGAGGTCAATATACAACATTGCGCATACATCTCGATCATTTCTACCAGCAGAAAAGCAATACTCGCAGATAGAGAAGGGGTCATTGGGCATAATTTTTGCTGTAACTCCACGGCAGATGGTTTACACTACAGACAGATCACAGACCCCCGTTGTCGATTTTCGTTTCAAAAAAGGTCTACTGGTATACACCGCCAACAGATATCTACGTCGGAGTACTATACTACTAAACAACAATTTCAAAATTGACTACCTGGGACGAAAAACAAATACCGATTGGATAGTTTATCGATATTTGACTGACAAATAAGCCTAGCTTACGTCACCACTTTTCTCTGTATCTTGTTACTTCAATATATCCGTAAACTTATACCGTGTTCCGAGTTGTCTTTTCGTGGTCCCAAACTGGGTCCACATCAGTAGGTTATTTAATGCCAAATCCTCTTTATACATATATATCAAATATATATGGTTTGGTTAGGTTTTATGACATATCCACCATTGTAGGTTATTTTATGCCAAATCCTTTTTATATATATGTCAAATATATATAATTTGGTTCGGTTGGATTTTATGGCATATCAACCATTGTAGGCTACTTAATGGCAAATATTCTTTCAATATATATATATATATATATATATATATATATATATATATATATATATTAGTTTTTATAAATATTTAATAACATGAGTGCTTATCAGAGACCACTGGTTTCATGCACGTTCTTACACGGCAATCATCAGGCAAAAAAATATATTTATTTATTATTATTATTATATAATAGCTCTATCACAGATATTGAGCACTCTCCAAATTATATCTCATTTGGTATACCACTAACCCACCAAGTGAGATAGTGACAACCATAAACTGTTGTAATATATATATATATATATATATATATATATATATCAATTGAATAATTACACATATTTTCATCTGAGCAATATTATTCAAAGATTTTTTGGTTTAATTAAAGGAATGGGTTGACGAATTTTTAAAGTGGGACCCAAATGATCATACGAACATTGAAAAAACTTATTTGAAAGAGGACCAAATATGGACTCCCGACATCGCTCTCTTCAATATGTGAGTATTATCATTTCTTTTTCCTCTTTTGAGAGTTTTTTTAATACAAACGTTAGCTAATGGTTTTCACTGGAGTCTGAGTGGCAGAAGGTATCCTCAAGTCTCCAGGACTGTTCTAAGTATTCTAACCGATCTTAACAATGCCGTAGTTTTGATGGTCTTCACTCGTCCTCCAGTTTCTGTACTAAACCTTTGGTGATATATAGTTGATATAAAGTTAGCGACCGTAATCGAGGAGAACCCGAAGGCTCCCTTTTCAATAGCTACTGAGTTATAGCTCATGGCGCCACGCTTTTTTTAAGATTGTTCCATTCTACTCTTGATATGTACCTTATAATGCCGAGTGTTAAGCAAGGAAGTAACAAATATCATTTTTTGAGTGTTTAGTATGACTCGACCGGAGATTTAACCTCGGACTCCAAGGAAACTTGTGAACACTCTACCCACCAGATCAATATATATAAAAATATATATATATATATATATATATATATATATATATATATATATATATATAAACATATGTAAATACGAATATACATATTTGTATATACATATATATTTATATATACAAATACATATGTATATATATATACATATGTATATATATATGCATATATATATATATATATATGTATATACATATATATATATATATGCATATATATATATATGTATATACATATATGCATATATATATATACATATATATGCACACACACATATATATATGTGTATATACACACATATATATATGTATATAGACACACATATATATATATATATATATACACACACATATATATGTCTGCATATATGTATACACACACACACACACACACGCACACACACACACACACACACACACATATATATATATATATATATATATATGTACGCACACACACACACACACACATATATATATATATATATATATATATATATATATATATCAGCCCGTTGGCAAAATGTTTGATTTTAATAATCTGAACGTCTTTTTTCCCATAAACAGAGCCAATGAACCAGAAAGCAAGTACAACAAAGTATTTGTGAAGATTATGCATGATGGTAGAGTGACTTGGACACGAACGGTAAGTTTTGTTAGAATTCCTAAAAAGACTGTGATGTTCAATCTAAATGCCTTGACATAGATTTAATGATGTAAATACATAGTATAGAATAAAGAAATGGATTGTCTGAGGTCAGAAATTAATGCAAGCATTACTCATATTTGACAAAAAGAAATAGGCAATGAAAAAAATTGACCATTTTTATTACTGCCACCGATTCTAATAATACTTCAGAGGCTTAGACATGAATAGGATGTCATTATTTTCCTTGATTATTGTTGTCGAAGTACCCTTGGTTGTAGCAGAAGGTCATAATTTTCTCGAGAAAATTTTCAGAAATACGAAAAAGAGAAAGCTTCTGGAAATTTTCTTTTCCTTGAATTGATATTCTAATTTGTAATTAGTCCTTTGTTAATTGCAGGTAAGCACTTCTTTAAGTTTAAAAAAGATTAAATTGTGGCATACAGTCATTGTGGACTGTCACTTTGTGATATGACAAAGAAACTGAATTGCCATTATTCATCAATAAAAACTTATTTCGAAAATTATGAGAAAACTGGAAATTATCAAGAAAAAGATGAGGTTGCAAAAGAAAAAAAATGCATCTGCTGGTAATTGATGCCTTACCAAATATTAGGTGGCCATTAATTATCCTAACTTGTCATAAGCTAAATCGTCACCAATTGTCTTGAAAAGATTTTTCGTCACCAGTCAGGAGTTTGGTGAATTGACGTTCAATATTTTATATACACTACAAATTTTTTTAATGATTCTATAGTAGAGTTATGTCTAATATAAACATAATATCATACATAGATAGATACACATATGATAATCTTTTTATTAAAAGTTAATTTTCTTTTAAACCAAAGATATAATTATTGAAATAATATTTTATTAAAGAAATTACGATATTTTATTATAGGAATAAGAACAGTATATAATCAAGCACTGAAATATTGTCACTAAAATTTTGTAACCCAAAATAAAATTGCAACAACACAATTGGCATATATATATATATATATATATATATATATATATATATATATATATATATAAAGTAAAGTTAGCGACCATAGTCGAGGATGACCCGAAGACTCCCTTTCCGATAGCTACTACACCGAAGTGTAGAGGAGGGCGCTACTCCTTTCCCTGGATTGCTCCACTTTACTCTTGATCTTTACCTTATAATGCTGAGGGTTAAGCAATGAGGCATCAAGTACCATTTTTTGAGTCTTTGGTATGATTCAACCTGGGATTGTACCCTGATCTCCCGGACCAGTAGCAAACATTCTAACCATTATGCCAATGTCTGAAGTCGGACAGAGGAGAAAATGCATGAATAAAAATCCGAATTATAAATTTATAATTCTTTTTATTTCTTTAAATTGAGTGAAAATTTTGCTGAAAAATAAAAGTATAAAATCTTTAACTGTAATCAAAGATTATAGTAAGCGCGAAGATATTAATGAATTGTAGCAGTAATTATTGGCTAAAAATAAAGGGATGTATTTTGCGAATTACTGCTATAGATATAAATCAACGGGGATGTAAGCAAACCCTCTTTTTGAAATGAAATGCATTCTTGAAAGAAAAAAATGCTGATTTTCACTCAAAAGAAATAAACCGAAAGATATTTAAGTAAGTAATAATTCATTACTTACTGTTAGTGAATAGACGTAGAGATGTAGGATACGAAAGACAAAAAAATGAAAGGAAAAAAATTTTAAAATTCTATTTTGTTTTATTCAATAATAATTGATGATGAAGTAATTTTGATGACATCATATATATAAACACATATATATTTAGGATAATTTAAAGTAACCCCTAATTTTAAGATGATTATAACTTATTCCTAGCAAAAATTATTAAGAAAGGAATTATAAAAATTGAAATAAGGAGAAACTTTTTAATATATATATATATATATATATATATATATATATATATATAAGGGGAAAAGACATTATGGATAAGCTGAATGACATATTTTGAGAAATTCTACCTTAACAAGGGAGAGAAGCGTATTCTGTTTTTGCCACCCAGGGACGATTTGATTTAATTACTTTTTTTCTTTAATATTTTCTTGTTTATGTCTTTGTTTTATAATTTGGAAATAAATTTGAAGTGGAAAGAAGTTCAAAAAACCTAATCGTAAATCTTTGCATAGATTAAATACGGTTTTATTTATTTTCTTCTTCAGGGTAAACACAAATTTCCGTGCAAATTAAACTTTGCCAATTTCCCATTCGACACTTTCACTTGTGAGATGAACTTTGGCTCTACTATCTACGACGGCAACAAACTCGACCTGAAACTGGGTGGCATTTCCTTATCTAGTTACTCCTCAAATGCCCGGTGGAGGCTAAGAAAAGCCAATTCAGAGAGGATGGTGGTACGTTACGAGTGCTGCCCTGAACCCTACTTCACTTTGGTGTTTAGACTCACCTTTCAGCGCCACGCCTCGTACTACATTTATACTTTGCTTATTCCGACATTTCTGCTGTCTCTCTTCACTCTTGTTCTCTACCTCTTACCATACCACAGACCAGAGAAAATCACATTAGGTAAGTCAACTTTCTTGAAGAAATGAACTTGTACGGAGGTTAAAATGAAAACAAAGTGTGAACGACAATAAGGGGGATGTTATTTAACGCCTATTGTTATTTATATGTACTTATAGATTAGATCAACCTTATAAAAATTTGCTCAACGGTGGTAGAATGCTAGAAACTGTAAATAAAAGCAATTAAAATTAAGATGAAAAAAATCCTAATCAAAAATCTATAATGGTTAACCATGCTTCATCTAATATTAATATAAATTCTAGAAGATATTACTACTAATAATAATTATTGGCACAAAAAGCACTTCAGCCACTGAGTGCACAAAATGATATGCAATATTACATATGCATGTTGGTACGAGCATGTCTAAAAGAGTATATATGTCTATAGGCGTAGCATATATATATATATATATATATATATATAGGCATAGCGTATATGTATGTATAGGCATATATTTATCCAACCCAACCCCTGAGCAGAATATGACACAAGGTCAATTCTTTAGTGGAGTTTAACAGAGCCCAATCTGCCCTACTATTAACCCATAGCAGGAGGGAAATACCTTTGCCAGGATCATTAGCACTATGTGAAATGCAAACTGCCCAGTCGAGTCTTTTTCTTATGACAGTAACCATTACACTAAGAACGCCTCCTTATGCATGTGGGTGCAAGAATATTTATTTGGGTGGGATACCTCACCGTGGTGTATGTGTTTGCGAGGATGTAGAGATATTTGTATAATGATATCAAAAGGGCAGCTAAACAATTTAAGAAAATCCACAGATCTTAATAGACGATAGAATAGAAAGAGAAGGATTTCTCGTCGAGAATGAAAGGGTTGGGGTTTTTTATGCCCAAAATGGTGCTGGTTCGGTCAAAAGTCAGCTGACAAGAGTCTGGATCTGTTTGTTTGTTGTTGCTTTGTTTTTTAATGTCTTTTATTGATGGGTAGTCGAAGAAGGAAAAGCAATTTTCTTTTCCTGAAGGGAAAACCCTATAAATTCAAGGGAACAGTTCGATTCTAGTTAGTAGTAATAGTTTTGAGTGCAGAGGTAAGAAGTTGGCAATGAAACACAGAAAAAGTGCCACCAGGTCAAGCTGAAGCCGTTTAGTAGTCCGAGAATTGTCAACAGTAGTTGTAGGTCACAGGACAATCCGGCAAATCCGCTGCAGTTTGAAGAGCGAGTCTCCCTATCTCCGTCTCTGTTTAACACAGACGGAGATAGGGAACTGACTAGCGCGGAAATTTTCGTCCACTTTCAATACCATAATTATTCATCATCACAAAGGCGTTCCGACAACACGGATCCCTTGACTCTCTCTCTCTCTCTCTCATCATCATCATCCTTACCTATCGACCATCGCTCCATACAATTCCTCTCCGAGGTACCCATGTCCGCACAGACCTAATAAATGTTTTTTGCTGGTCGGCAAGAATTCCTGATTGATTTTATCAAAAAGATCAGATTTCCATATGATCGTTAACCTGTCAATAAAAGTCCATGCTTTACCAATGCGTATGTTGACATCACTTTCAGTAGATGAAATATTGCTACCGAGGTATATGAATTGGTCCACTAAAGTATCACACTCCGCTGCTAACTTTTAATTTGATACGGAATTTTCAAGAAAACGACTTTAAAATTGTATTCTAAAATTCGTTCTGTTTCCTTTTTATTTTTTGCGGACCTGACTCCAGGTTTCTATAATTTTGACTAGCGGAAAGCCAGAAGTCTTTTTTCTATAGAAAATGAGAAATGTTTACTAGCCGACCGGTTTCGTTCATGCCCTGCAATCAATGGTTTAAGATTGCTATTCGTCGATAGAAAATTATTGAAAGAATGCAATAATTAAATGTTAAATTTGATATTATTTTATTTACTTTTTTCATTTTCTTCAAAATATTCCAGGAATCACCTTATTCGGAGCCTTCTTCATTCTTTTAATGATCATGCAATCTTTTGTACCATTATCAGAAACCATTCCGTATTTTGGTGAGTATATAATTCTCTCGCTCTCTCTCTCTCTCTTTCTCTTTCTCTCTTTCTCAATGTACTGAATTGAAAAAAAGCAAGGTTTTTCAGAGGATAATTTTATTTATTGAATTATTTGCCAGCGTTAAATGTTACAGTTTTGAGACCTTTATCAGAAGAGCGTTTGGGTTTTTAAATGAAACGAGAAAGACGAGAAAGTTTTAAAAGATCATATTTCCGTTGGTAGCGTTCTGTTTAAAACTTGTATGATGCAATTAGCGTTCGAAGATTCATTTTTTAAAAAGCTCTATAATCCCTCTCTGAGTCTCTCTCTTTGTTGAGATTTGTATTATTCAGTTTATATCAACCTATTAAGAACTTTCCATAACATATCTATCTGTCTTTATCAATGTTAGCCTTCTTTTAATCTCTAATTTTAATGCAACAATCTGCTTATCTATCAAAATATATATAAACGATGAAGTCAAATAATTAATATACCAAGCTGACGGGTATTAGCGTTATTCAAAATGTAACCTCGACTAGGATTTGAAATTGATTTCCAACAACGATAACCGTTACATTACGAGCGCTACAATTAATATAAATATCTCACATTTCAAAAATAAGTACACTTTCATATATCTATGCAATTTTATTTTCGGTTACAGAAGTTTAATACTGAGTATGGTAATAAGTAATATCTAATGATATCCGTTTTGATTGTATAATATTCAATGAGAAATAATACAGTCATTGGTTTAAAGGAAAATTAATCATGAACTAATCACATAGTTCCACACAATCGATTAGGGCTGTAGCGTACACTGACTGCGCCCTTGCAGAGTGGCAAGAGCTCCAGGAAGTGTGGATTATCTCTTCATTGTTATTACTCCCAGGTCCACTCTGACTTTGAGTATTTGTTAGTGTTCCATCTATGGGTTGAATAGATCTATTCAAAAATTATTCGCATTCGATAGGATCATGTGCCAAAAAGTGCTCTTAAAAAGCAACTACACAAAAAGTGCTCTTAAAAAGCAACTACACAAAAAAGTGCTCTTAAAAAGCAACAAAAAAGTAACTATGAATATGATGCCCTCAACTTAGAGCATGAACTAACCCTACATGGGTTGACATGCCGTTAAAATCAACCGATCAGTCTTAATATTATTGGTTCTAAAACAAGTAAATGAATTAAAGTATTTAATTTGTTTAGAGTGTACCCTCATATCAATCTCTCTCTCTCTCTATATATATATATATATATATATATATATATATATACGAGTGTGCATGCATATGTGTGTGTATGAGTATGTGTTCCCCAAGAGAAGACCTTGTAAATCTATATGATAAAGTTCGACGTCTGTGTGTGCATCTTTAGGACAAAAGGGAAATGAAGATACATAAAAACAAAATATGCATTCTTATGTAAAACTTCATAAGACAGACAATGACCTCCATGAAATTTAATTTCCAGTTCGATTCGGGGGGGAGTTAAAGATGAGGGTCGGTCAAACACTCCCGGTGAAAGTTCAAATACCTCCGATTTCGATGAAAATAAAAACATTACGACTAGGCATTGAGTAAAGTCAATTTCCAAATTTTCACCATTTTACAATAATATTTAACCTCTCAAATAATGTTCATAACACGGCGCAGAATTCCTTTAAAAGTGCAAATACTTCCAGTTTTTATGGAACATACATCAAAACAAAATATGTATTTTTATGTAAAATGTTTTCGAGAAAGATGATGAACTACATGAAATTCACTTCCACTGCGATTAGGGGCCTTAAAAAGAAGGTAAACGCCCCCGGTAAATATTCAAATACCTCTGATTTTAATGAAATTAAAATCCTATTGCTGATGTTTACAGGGAGTCGGGATCTTTATCTGTGGGATTGTATATCGATTTGATGATCGACTATTGGGAAAATGCTGAATCATATATTTCAAGAGTTAATTGATTTGATAAATCATTGTTTCAGAATTTTATTTATTTCTCATTTTTCTTTCCTAATTGCTTTACTTTCTGTATTTTTAAAAACATATTTATATCTTTATGAAGCCATGTCCTTGATATAATGTTTCCCAGCATCATACCTGATTTGTTGAGTTATCATAAATAGTTATAATGAAATTGTCTTTAATTGGAATCATTTTGAGATGAGGCTTCTTAATCTGAGAATTAATTTTTTTTTTTATTTATTGCGGATTTTTGTCCTCATCTTGGTCGTTTTTGTGTTGTTTCTTCTTTCACTACGTTTCGGCCAAATTTCACCTTTGGCCTTCTTCAGGTGATTTAACGCGGATAGAGGCGTTGAGTCTCTACGGTTCCAGGTGAGCATAGTCAGAAGATAGCGGTTTCAAATCCTACCCAAGCCGGCCAGAGGTTTACTTGGTCAAAAACGGGGTGCGATAGACAACAACTATGGAAGGCAGTAATTACTGGGGATACGGTTACAAGACTCAGCATTCCTATCCGAGGTCGCGGTAAATCAACTGAAGAAGGCCAGAGGTGAAATTTGGCCGAAACGTAGTGAAAGAAGAAACAACACAAAAACTACCTAGATGAAGACAAAAAAGTCCGCAATAAATAAAAAAAAATTAATTCTCAGTTATAATGAAGATGTTACTTTACTATGATAATATGTCTTTGTTAGTGTTTGTTGTGATTCTTGAATAAACATTGAAATATGTATGTCTTTATAATGTTCCTTAATCTTTTATTTACTTGCATATTTCATACAAAAGCTGCAATCAGTGTGATGGCTGCTTTAATTTATCAACCAAAATATTGAGATAAAGAATAAATTTGCACGCAACTATGATTATATCTGGTTCAAAGGAAGCACTTCTTTTACAGAAAGTTCGCATTCCTTTCTTTTGAGTTAGAAGAATAGAAATAGATTTATAATCTACATGATTGTTAACAATATTTTTATTAGGATAAACGAGTACTGTCTTCAATAGACTATATTGTCATTTTTTGGCTGAAGCCTTGCAATAAGAGCTTGCGGATATTCTGCACGAAACTATTCAATAATGTCAAAGCAGTAATTTTCATAAATTTAAATACAATTTTCTAATGGTCTTTCTGAACTTATAATTTAATTTTATAATAAATAGATTTATAATTTACATTATCGTTAACAATATTTTTATTAGGTTAAACGAGTATTGAATTCAATAGTATAATAGATTATATCATAAGCCTGGCAATAAGAACTTGCAGATATTCTACTTCAAAAGATTCAATAATATCGAAGCCATAACTTTCATAAATTAGAGTATAAATTTTGAAGGCTCTTTTTGGACCCAGTCAATGACAAGTGTGGCACGATAATAAGCATTAATTTATATATATATATATATATATATATACATGGATGTATGTGTGTGGGGTCTCTGTGTGTGTTTGGCACGATAATAAGCATTAATTTATATATATATATATATATATATATATATATATATATGGATGTATATGTGTGCGTGGCTCTCTGTATGTGTTTCTGGATGGGTGGCCAAAGAAGGGATCTTATCTTTGGTCTTTTTGACCGGCGTCTGAGTGCCTAAAGGGACCCTTTTGTCTATTTTGGCGCGAAGACCACACGAAGAGCTGTGTCTACGAATACCGGAAGAAAAGGATAAAGGACGTCGGTCAGTCAGGAGAGAGACTCTGAAGCAGAGAGTCAGAAATTCAAGCCCAAGACGCAGAGCTGGTGAGTCGGCTCTAAGAGTAGTTGGAGGGCGGTATGGAGCCAAAAACGAAGACATAGAGCAGTAAAGACGATGACCAGATGAGTCAGGATCTTTGGTAGCTGTGTAGGATTTTCACTGAGTTCTCTCGATAGCAACACATTAATACATACAGGAATGTTTAAAAGTGCCAACTTTAACTTCCTACGTTTTGCAGTTCTGAATCTGTGTTTGTCTATTTCTTCCTTCCACACTCTGTTTTTTTTTTTTTTTTGTTTTGTTGTTTTTTTTGTTTTTTTTTGTACAATCTATCAAATGCCCTCTCGGTCAGGTGTGAGGATTAATAATAAGGTCCACACAACTAGACGATCAGACGAACGGCCAAAACCAACGAAACCCGGCATGTGGTACCATATTCACTATTAACGCTATGTGCGAAATAGACATATAATGTTCATAACGATAGAACATAGGAATCTCGGAATCCGAAAACACGTAACGACTTCTTGTTCAGGTACGAAACCTTTTTATTAACTTTGAGTTAATGGTTTTTACGTAAGGAGGAGAGACACAATCTTCTATGCCATCTTATTCATTTGGTCACCAACTCGAGCGGCCCCTATAGGGCGCACATTCGCCTCGCGCCTGCGAGCTCCAAAAGTCGATCCTTCTCGTTTGGCGTCTCGTACCCGACTCTTATTTTCTTTAAATTCTCACACAAACCACCGCACGCTTCCGGTGCGTGACGTCACCCGCACCCTGTCACCCAGTATCGTCTCGGACTATTATGACATCTGAGTGACACCTCCATCCGCCCGCGCGCACCCGCGTTAACACCTGCTTCAATGTTGTACCTAACTAACCCATGTGCTGAGCCGAAAGGTTCTCAGCCTAACTAAACTCAAAGGCATGAACCGAAATCCCTCGGCTATTTTATAACAATGTGGGTTGTTTCATACTGGCATTTCTGCAAGTTAGAAATAAAAAGAATTGCAGTTTTATAGAGCTTTAATGTAGATTAAATGATTCTTAAGTCATTACTCCCAGCTGGGGGTTAAATAGCACCACTACTTTTCTTCTAGGAGAATAGCTTTGGCATTAGATAACATACAAAGGTTGATATGCCATTAAACAAAGAAACCAAACCAAACCAACCTTAGGTCATTGCATCAAAATATCTTAAATGACGTATGTTTGTTATAGATTTGATGATTTTTATAAATTGTAATTGATAGGTTTACAGGTACAAGGCCATGACTTCCAGATTTCCTGTGAAATACACATGCAATTCAAATCCTTTAACTACTACAAAAAAAGAAATCAACAGCATATCAATAATTTTTTCCCAACTCAGAAAATTAAAATCTAGGAGTATAAAATATCGCCCATAAATAATGACCATGTGCCAGACTAAATTTTTAATGCAATATCGACCATGAATAAGTACACCACAAACAATGTTTTATAAAAAAGATAATAAAATCCTTTTATGCTTGGGTAAGAACCCAAACATAAAAGGATTTTATTATTTCTTGTTGAACATTATAGATTTAAAACAGATATTATTAATTATTCCAATAAGTACTCCCATAAATAAGCACTCCCATAAATAAGCACTCCCATAAATAAGCACTCCCATAAATAAGTACTCCCATAAATAAGCACTCCCATAAATAAGCACTCCCATAAATAAGCACTCCCATAAATAAGTACTCCCATAAATAAGTACTCCCATAAATAAGCACTCCCATAAATAAGTACTCCCATAAATAAGTACTCCCATAAATAAGCACTCCCATAAATAAGCACTCCCCAAACAATTTTTTTTATAAAAATTTCATTTTATTCTAAAGAATCGAGGATTTTATAATTTCCAGTTGAACATTATACAATCAAAACATTATGTAACGTTTGTTAAGAAACTGAGCAATATAGAACCTTTCAAACCGAATATATATATACGAGTATACACACACACACATACATATATATATATATATATATGTGTGTGTGTGTGTGTGTGTGTGTGTTGACAATTTTTTTACAAAATTCCAACCAAATTCACATATATTCCGACACTTTCGGTAATTGCGCAAAACATACTGAATTCATTATCTACATTTTTAAGATACTTCTCCAGACAACACAAACTTGAGTCAGCAATTCTGAAAATTGACTATTTTAATTGAAATTCGATACAATGCCTCTAAATTAGACCCTCCTTTAAAAAAAATATTTATACAGTGAAATTAAAAAGTAACTTCCAATTAAAAATTTATCATTTATTTTTTACTATAGTTTTTACAAGAAATATATGATTATTTTGAAAGGGCTGTTACTTTTCATATATATATATATATATATATATATATATATATATATATATATATATATATACTCGTATATGGAAGTAAATAATCTAAATGAATCTGACCGAATGAAGAAAAACAAAGTAATTAAAAAGTAATGAAAATTAAATTTATCACTTTTGGATGACTTTGTTTTTATATTATCTTCATATATATAAATATTTTTTTTCTTCATATGTATAAGAGATTTATGATTCTTACTAGCTCACTTGATCAGTTAATGGAGTACGAAATGTTGCCGTATTGTTAAATTGTGCTCAATATCAATGATAGAACATTTATATGAAGATTCTCCTCCGGCTGCAATGCACTTGTTATAGCGTTCCAACAACTTCTGGAAGGCCCCATAGAAGTCCTCTTGTGTGAGCGTGTCAATGACCTTCGTCACAGCCTCTTTCATCTCCTCAATTGCTCGACAGGGAGCAAGGTCTGGACTATAGGGAGCCTGAGGAACTGTCTTGATGCCCATCTTGGTCAAATAGTTTGTGATAAGGGTGGAGTTGTGTACTAGGGCATGTCCTGGGGGAAATGCCACTGACCCGATTTGAATAGTGCTGGCCTCTTCCGACAGAATCTTTTCCTGAACTCCCTTAAAACCTCAATATAGCAACCCTAACACTTTGGCCAATCAGCTCTGGTGTATTGACTTCCTTACTCCTCCCATACCTCTCATCATCCCTCACAGACTCCCTGCCTTCTTTGAATCTCTTATGCCACTCAAAAACTGATGCTCGATTCATGCAAGATACTCCAAAAGCAGTCTGAAGCATTCCATTAGTTTCTGTGGCATCATTTTTTCCAAGTCTAAAACAGAATTTTATTGCATATCGTTCTTCTAAAGTATCCTCACATCCAGATTGCATTTTTGAAATTCACCAGCTGTGAAAATCAGGATTTAGTAGGGTGCATTCCAATTGCTGCTGTACCTGTTCATTTGAAGCTGAAATCATAAAAGTTGGTCAGTCATCTCATAAGATGTATAGCAAATACATACTGAATTTTCAAGAGCCTACGACAATTTTAAATGCCTGTACAAAAAAGTCTGGCAACTTATTGAATGCTCCACGTATATATATATATATATATATATATATATATATATATATATATATATATATTAGTGTCGTCAAAAGTAATGTACTATTTTTTATTTCATAAAAATGAAATCTTTATCATTTTTTTCATTTATTTTTATATCTTTCGTAATATATATATATATATATATATATAATTCAGGTATATTTTACCTTATAGCATTAAAATGATCCCTCGTAATTAAAAAAAAGTCAACGTAGATTACTCTGTGTATATATATATATATATATATATATATATGTGTGTGTGTGTGTGTGTGAAAACCTGATCAATAGACACTCTGTTAGCGTCTTGAGAATATGAAGATTATATCCCTTTCAGAGGGGTAAGACCTCCTCAAAAAGAGCTGCCTTTAGTATGTCCCTACACTGCATCTCATTGTGAAGCTCTGGTTCTAAAGATCTGGGAAATGTGGAGTACTCTTTCATTGCCATTACAACCAGATCCACTCTATCCAGGAGTGGTAGTCCCAATCAGGGTCACATCTGTGGATCAAATAGATCTGTTTAAGAATTATTCCCATTAGATCGGATCGTGTTTAAAATACCCTTAACAACAGAAAACTCAAAAATAGAAGTGTGGTCATGATTTCCTATCCTCTAAGCATAAAATAACCATAGATTGATTGATATGCCTTAAAAATCAATCAACAATAAGTTTATGCAATTTGAAGATATACCGCGGGACCGCACAGTGTTGGGAAGCGATGAAATTGTGGTGAAAGAGCACGTCTATTTAAGACGGGTGGTGAATAAGTGCCGAGACAAGAAAATGCGGAAATCTTGCGAATAATAAGATGATAGTGTCAGGAAAGTTTTAGGACAGATTAATCTGACCTCCTACCAGGCCAGATTTGACACAAGGTCATTTTAATGCCGGGGTCACGTACGAGTTAAGACCCATGTATAGCGATAAAAATATTTGATCACTTCAGTTTTTCCCTTTAAGAGCGCCTCAGGCGATAGCTTATCGTTGCTAAGCAGTTAGTGCCTGAGAATAAATGTTTTAGAGTGTTTGGAAAGTAATGAAATTTTACGAGACATGATACAAAAACAAAAGTCAAATTTATTTAGATAATATCATTATATATGTAATCCCCTTCATTTTCAACGACTGAATCTCAGCCTGAAAATAAGTTTTCGATTCTACTTTTTAAAAAATCAGAAAGTTTCAAGTTATTCTTTGTTTTCTAGAGTTCTGCAACTTATGATTGAAACAAATAAAAATCTCTCGGTTCTAAATCAGGTGAGTATTAACCATGTATAAAAGGTTGGCTGAAAAGTTTATAGGCTAACCAAGATATTCTCATAGAATGTGACTAAATAAGATATATTTTTCAAGATATCCACCTCACCGTTCACATCCTTTTTCCATCGATTTTGCAGTGCTTGATTCGCATTGGTTAAAAAATTCATCAACAGTATGTCACACTCAGCAGTTGATGCAATATTCTAAGCACTGTCGTCAAGGTGACCGATAATTTACCCAATTTCAAGTACTTATTCTCAACACAAATAATTTGCATACAGCTAAACGGTTTCAAGTATTCCTGTCTTACATTATTATTTCTATTCACAAATAATCATTTGTTTGCAAACAGTAATATGGTTTTAACCTATTCCAATCCAATGCTAATAATTTTCAAATATATCTATTTGACCCCTAGATGCGACCCCAACAGGTACTACCACTCCAGGTCAGAGTAGACCTGGGAGTATTGGCAATGAAGGGGTAATCCACACTCCCCAGAGCTCCAGAACTGTAGCCTCACCACCGGATGCAGGTTAGTGTCACCCCTAGGTCATAGTGGTTCCGACTTTCCCGAATTGATGTTAATTGATGTTATTTTGGCGAGTGAAGCCAGAAAAGTTTTGCATTGTGTTTTGAAAAAGAATTTTCCTTTAAATTTGTGAAATCTATTCTTGAAAGAATAAGAAGTGTCATAAATTTCTCCTCGAAGAGGAGAAATTAAGTATTAAATATAAGTTTTTGTTAATGAATTCTGTTGTGATATGTGTTGGTGTTGATAGGTAATAAAGAGAGTCGACGACGGAACTTGTTGATAACACGTTTATTCTGGTAGGTATAAGAACGGAAGTTGTTACTTCCGGTGTGTGTGTGCGCACATGCGGTAGATGTTTTTGTGCAGTACTATAACATCCCCCAATGGCCCTAGAGACCTGGGTTAAATCCCAGGTCGAGTCATACCAAAGACGAAAAAAATGGTACTTGATTCCTCCTTGCTTAACACTCAGCATTATAAGGTACGGATCAAGGGTAAAGTGGAGCAATCCAGGGAAAGGAGAAGCGCCCTCCCCCACACCTTTGTGTAGTAGCTATCGAAAAAGGAGCCTTTGGGTCACCCTCGACTAACGTCGCCAACTTTACTTATATATATATATATATATATATATAGTTCATCACTACTTCTGGGTGTGTGTGGTTGAGTAAAGTGTTTGTAATTTTCTAATGTGTAGTAAATAGGCTAGGCCATTTATAAAGAGGTATGGTACCTAAATGGTGTTCTTATGGTTCTGTCCGATTTAGTTGGGAGAGGGCCTTACTGGTTATTATCTCTTCCTAATATGGGTCTTGTGATGCTGAAAAAAAAAAGTTAACGGCAATTACACAAGAATGCTGCGAGCAATATTGAACAAGTCCTGGAGGCAGCACCCCACAAAGCAGCAGCTGTACGGCCACTTACGATCCATCACGAAAACTATCCAAGTTAGACCAAACAGACATACGGAACAGTGCTAAAGAAATAGGGACGAACTCATAAGTTACACTCTCCGGTGGACCCCTTCAGATGGACGAGCAAAGGCAGGACGACCAGCTAGAACCTACATACAACAGCTCTGTGCCGATACGAGACGTGGCCTTGAGGACCTGCCGGAAGCGATGGGTGATAGAGAAAGGTGGCAGGAGAGGGTCAAGGACATCCGACACAATGATGATGCTGGGGTAGGTGGTTTTGTTCTTGAAACTGGTTTCACTTGATCCACTGGTGGACTGTGTGGTATCTAGTTCTGGATCAGCGAAGTGCACGCTCTTCGACACTGGGATTAGTATGGCGCGCAGGTGGACGTGATTGCGGCGGAGTCTCGCCCCATTTGGTGTTTCCGCAACGTAGCTTCGGAGGTATTCTAGATGATGGCCCCTGGGTGCCATTTTGTTGGGTCTACTCAGTATCCGCACACATTGATCAGGGTATCGTGGAGGTAGTTCCTAGTTTTGGCTGTTGAGGTCATCATGTGTCTTCATGTTTCATCATCATCATATCGCGCTGGTAGCACGGATATCCCTGACCCTCTCTCGCCACTCCTCCCTATCGTTCATCGCCCTAGGTAGGTCTTCAGGACAACATCCTGTATCCTCACATAGCTGCTGAATGTACGTTCGAGCTGGTCGTCCTGCTTTTGCGCGGCCATGTGTGGGAATCCATAAGAGTACATCTCTTATGAGTTCATCTCTGCTTCTCCAGCAGTGTCCTGCATGTCTGGTTCGTCTAACTTGAATAGTTTTCGTGATAGGGGGCAGGTGGCCATACAGTTGGTGTCTTGTGGGGTGTTGCTGCCAATTCAAGTCGTTCACAGTGTTCCTCCTTTCCTGATTGCACCCAGCTGGATGGTATGGCTGTTAAGTGTCGTCCAAACAGTGTTTCAGCAGCTGATGGTAATCTGCTGTCTAATGGAGTTGCAATGACCAGTAGCAGAGCAACCGGAGCGTCACTTCTTCCTCCTAAGTATTTTTTTTTATCGTAGACTTAATATGTTGCTCATATCTCCTGATAAAACCGTTGCTTTTGGCTTAGTGTGGTGAGCTGGTGAAGTGCTTCATGCCACAGGGTTTGATGAAGTTTTAGAAAGCTTGTCCTGAGTACTGAGGCCATTGTCCGTCATTATTTTGTCTGGGTGACTGAATAGTGATCCCTAAAATTTGATTTTGTTTGCCACTGCCTTGCTGCTTACTGTTGTGGGCATTTTATTGACGATTGGGTATTGCCGTTCACAGATCTCAAATAGGTCCGATGCAGTGGATTTCCTGGGTTGTGATGGGTGTCGTGCGACTCTAGTAGTTCACAGGGGGTGTCCTCGTGGTGTAATGGTTAAAGCGATGGACTGCAGAATCGTAATAAGCGAGTTCGTACTCCAGTCGTGCTATTACGTTCACTTTCGGGCAAATACCCTTGGGAAAGGTATGAACTCCCTTATCCTCCCAGCTATGGGTTAAATAGTACCACTACTGTTCTTTTAGGAGAATGGCTTTGGCATTAAATAACCTACAAAGGTTGATATGCCATTAAACAAAGAAACTGTTAAACAGTCTAGTAGTTCACGTCTGTGAGCATCCTTGAATTCCTATTAGTTGTAAGAGGAAAAGGGCATCGTTAGTTTTGTTTGATCTTTTTAGAGTATCCATGTGTATGGTTAAAAGTCCTAATTTATCACTTGTTAGGAGTCCTACAACGGCCTGTCTAGGTTCCTCTTCGACGTAGAAGGTTGCGCCTATCCTCTCTAAGTTCATGTACAGAATGGGATGTTAATTGTTTCCAAGAACCGGATTTGTTCACCACGACATGAGTTGAGTTTCACATGTGGGGTGAGTCGTAGGTTGGTGAGAGTCTTTGGTTTGCTGGTTGTTTGGGTTTTATGGCATATCAACCTTTGTAGGTTATTTAATACCAAATCCATTTTTATACAAATAATCAGTTCTATTTCAAACAATTCAGTTTAGCATGAGTACACAGTTTAATTGTCAAAAATATTTTTATTTCAAGCTATTCAGTTTAGTCAAAGTCGTAATCCAAACAATTCAGTTCATTATAAGTATAGTTAAATGTCAAAACTGTTCTATTTTAAACAATTCAGTTTAGCATGAGTATACTGTTTAATTATCAAAAACATTTCTCTTTCAAGCTATTCGGTTTATTCAAATAGAGCTAATTCAGTTTAGTTTAAATACAGATTTTGTTTAATTACAGTTAAATGTAAAAACAGCTCTACATTAAACAATTCAGTTTAGCGTAAGGAGAGTTTCAATGTCAAAAATAGTTCCTATTCAAACAATTCAGTTTAGCATAAGTACGCAGTTTAAATGTAAGTACACAGTTTAATTGTCAAAAACATTTCTATTTCAAGCTATTCAGTTTTGTCAAACAGTTCTAATTCAAACAATTCAGTTTAGCATAAATACGTGGTGCATTCAATAAGTTGCCAAACTTTTTTGTACAAGTATTTAAAATTGTCGGAGGCTCTTGAAAATTCAGTATGTGATTGATATGCATCTTATGAGATGACTGACCAACTTTTATGATTTCAGCTTCAAATGAACAGGTACAGCAGCAATTGGAATGCACCCTACTAAAACCTGATTGTCACAGCTGGTGAATTTCAAAAATGCAATCTGGACGTGAAGACACTTTAGAAGAACAATATGCCATAAAATTCTGTTTTAAACTTGGAAAAAATGATGCCACAAAAACGTTTGGAATGCTTCAGACTGCTTTTCGGCTATCTTGCATGAATCAAGCATCAGTTTTTGAGTGGCAAAAGAGATTCAAGGAAGGCAGGGAGTCTGTGAGGGATGATGAGAGGTGTGGGAGGAGTAAGGAAGTCAATATACCAGAGATGATTGGCCAAAGGGTTAGGGTTAGGGTTACTATGTTGAGGTTTTAAGGGATTCTTATTAAGTGCTACTATTCCAGGCCAGAGTAGACCTAGGAAAGATGGAAATAAAATGGTACTCCATATTTCCAAATCTCGAGAATTACTGGAACCTCACCATCAGATTGTTTAGTGTCATATCTAGGACACTCGTTGTGGGGAGTTCTTAACCCTCTGCAGAGAAGATAGATTTTACCATGTGCTGAACAGATCCACCATTTTCTTTAATAATAGTAAGGAGTCAAGAAACCATATTCTGAACTGTTCGATGAAATTCACCTCTGCTAATGATTTCCCACCCTGTCAATTGGAACTTAAAATATGCCGAGGTGAAGTCTGTTGATCCTGAAGTTTACATTCACCCTCAGCTGGCTTTCAAAAATTGCACAGGTTTTCTGGTGACCTTTTCTGCTATTCAGTGAGGCCATTGACGTTAAGATGTCTTAATCCTTGGTCCCCTATACAGCGGCCAATTTTCCTAGCTTGCTTTGCTTCATCCGTAATTTATTAATCCTTAATGCATTGGTTCATTTTCTGCTTGAAAAGCGATATTGCTTCATTCAAGTCTGTACCGAACCAGTTCATAATCAGTAAATAATGTGCCATGACGTATTTGTAAGAGGCTGTGTTGTTGGTAGAAAAGAAAGATTATAGTGTAGTCTCCAGATTTCTTTTTCTTTTTTTTTTTTAGACACATACTGGTATTTCCTCTTCCGACAGCGAATTATCATTAAAATATATACATTTTAAACAATATTGTAAGGGAAAATTCTTCAGTACAAGGGTCTAACAGTTATTAGAGTTAGCAACATGGCGTCGATATCTTCTCACGTTGAAATTCTTTCATTATTTTCACATCTTCAACCGGGAAATTTTCTTACTGGTTCGAGTCGATATGGTAGTCTCTTAAAACGTTTTGATTTTCACTGCTGCCACCATGTTGTGATATGTGTTGGTAATAGTAGGCAATAACAAAGGTGACAACGGAGCTTGTTGATTGCATGCTTATCCTGGTAGGTATAAGATCCGGTGTTGTTACATCCGCTGTGTATGCGTGCACATGTGGTGAATGTTTTTGAGCGGTACAATAAGAAATTCCATTATTTCTATCCTCAATATTGGATTATTTCATAATTTCCTTTGGAAAAAGGTTATACCATTTATTCAAATAATTTATTCTCGTTTGTTTAACAAAAAAGGAGGGGGAAAGGAAACGAAAAATATCCTATTGCTTACAGTATCAAGATTGGTTTCCCTCCAAGATTATATTTACTCGCATTATGACTGTCAGCATCTTACTACGACTGTCTGGTAGAGTAATTCCCCTAGTTATTTTTATCGTCATAAAGAAGGTAGGGGGGAAAAAGGGATATTTTGTAAAGACTTATTTTTCAGTTGGATTTTGTTTACCTGTTATCTTGAACCAAACTTTGCTCAGTACGTGTGAGTATACTCATACAAGATCCAGAGGAAGTGGTTTGTTTACCTTTTTAACTCGTCGCGACTGGAACAGAAGTGACGTATGTCGTTTCCCATTGGCCAGTTCCTTTTTAAAAGCTCATTCGCAGTAGCATTTTGAACTTTTTTTAGGTGTGTGCTGTTCGGTTTTGCGGATATATCTGTTAAATACACCTAACGAATATCCTGATATGACACTAAACAATCTGATGGTTAAACTCTAATAATGCTTGAGCTTCGGGGTATAAGGAGTACATCTTCATTGCTATTATTCCCAGATCCACTCTGACCCGGAGTTGTTGCACCTGATAGGATCCTCTCTATGGATCAAATAAAACTGTTGGACATTTGAACTGAGTGAAAACAAATGACTGATGCAAAATTGAATTGTTTGAAACAGAACTGTTTCATCACTAAGCTATGTGTAAACAAATGACTCATGTTTAATTGCATTGTTTGTGATACATAGCAATACTTGGAACCATTCAACTCTGTACAAATGATTAAATATTGTTGAATTGAATAATTAGTGATAAATAGCAATACTTGAAACCACTTCGCTGTCGACAAACAAATGATTGATATTAAATAGAATTGATAGTATTAGATAAGAATGATTGAAATCATTTAAATGTGTTTAAACGAGCAATTTAGTGTGCAAATGAATTAATCATAACTCTTTTAAAAATGAAATTACCAACAAACTATTTACTTAGAAATCATCAATGAATATCCATTTCAATGAGTAAATAAAAATGACTGATGTTAAATTATTACTGTTACATAAAAATACTTGAAACCATCTGAGTGCAAACAAATGATTAATCGTGAATAGAATTATTCGTGTTAGAAATACTTAACAATTTAACTCTCAGCAAAAATGAGCTCAGACTAATTGAAAAATATAATCGACAAAATTTGTTTACAAATCATATATCTAAAATGTATGTCTAAAAAGGATTTGACATTAAATAACCAACAAGGGTTGATATGCCACAAAGCCCAACCTATCTATCTATCTATCTATCTCAGTCTGTTCAAATCAGTTTATCTCTGCTGATTCATTCCCAGCGAAATATCTATATAGTTCAATCAGCTGTCCATCGGCTATAACAATATATATATCCCTTACATATGCGATTGTACCAACTATAAATAAATTGTTGCAATTTAGGGGCAACCCCAGAGAGGTAATGGCTAACGTGCCGGACTGCAACATCGTAGTAAGCGCTTTCGAACGGCACCCAGTGTAAGCACAGTGTTGGTGGATGAAAGTGTTTTATTGTAGTCTTTCACTGTTGTATCCATGTGTCAACAAGAGAACGTCGCTTTCGAGTCTCATTGGGTGCCCCCTTCACATGGCCTTGTGCTACATCTAAGCAAAAAGCTTAGTAAATTACCACAAGAGAACGTCGCTTATGAGATTTTTTTTTTCACTTCATATGCCCAGCCTGTCTTGTTGGGATGATTTGCGAGATGAGAGGTCAGTGGCTATACACCTACTGTTTGAAGGCTGCTGCTTCTAGAATCTATTTAAAGCATCCTGCAGCATAATTGCGTAGTTCCTATCTTGCTTTTTCTCCAAACTTTTGCTTCGAGTTCAATTGATGCAACCAGTAGTATTGATTCAACTACAACTTGGATAAACTATCATTTTATTTTATCAGTGTTATCAGAATTCCTGAAGGTCGATATGTGAACTTGAATTCATATAATTTTGAATGTTATTAGCATAAGGAATACTTGAAACACTATAACTATGTGCAAACAAATGATTGTTATTATTAAATAGGAATATTTAATTTTAAGTAGGCAACCGTATTCAAGGGCGACCAGAAAGCTCCCTTTTCAATAGCTACTACACTGAGGTGTAGGGGAGGGGGCTACTCCTTTTCCTGGATTGCTCCACATTACCCTTGATACATACCTTTTATTGCTGAGTGTTAAGCAAGGAGGTATCAAGTACCATTTTAAAAGTCTTTGGTATGACTCGAACTGGGATTGAACCCAGGTCTCCCGGACCATTGGCGAACAATCAAGCCACAAGCCCAATGAGCCGGTTTTTGAAAAAAATAATTGCCATTAAATAATCCCAAAGGTTACCATGCTGTAAAACCAACTAAAATGAATAAAAAGGAAGAATTAATGTAAAATTATTTTGTGTGTTTTTGTCGCCTTTTTTATTTAGAGTCTAGTTACTATAACACCTGTTTTAACTTCATTTTCTCATCGTATTTTAAAATTCGGTCGAAAGTGCCAATAATTTCACTGAGGTTTTTTGATAAGATATCTCTTGACAAAAAAAAGTCAAAGAGCAGTCATTATCTGAAATAGACTCTTGTAGATTTTGGAACTCCTTAAACTCTTCATGGGGGAAGATGCGAAGCTGTGAGAAAATTTTTTCGTTAGACGTAGAAACGATATACGATAAACGTTCAAAAATTATTTTTAAGGCTGAAGTATTATTAACAAAGAGTGACTTACCAAGACAAAATTTCATTTTATGCCTCACAGGAACAATGAAGGAAACGTTCATTTTCTTCAAAATACGTGGTGTGTCGAAAAAGTCTCGAGACTTAAGTTGTATTTAGCCTGACAGAAATGAACAATGAAGGAACCGTTTATTTTCTTCAAAAGGAGTTGTGTTGAAAAAGTATCGAGACTTAAGCTGTATTTTTCCTGACAGAAATGAACAATGAATGAAATATTTTTTTTTTAATTTTTGGAGACTGTTCCCAGAGCTCTAACAACGATTGATATCATTATTAGCCACTTTTTCCGCTCTCTAAAAAGATTCATTTATATGTTATTTTTTTCGTTTTCTTTTGTTTTTACACTGTTGTCAGTTGGAACGGCAAACTCCATTTGCTGGCAAGTTCCTTTCTTCTGATAAATTAAAAATGTCTTCTGTATTGGGTGATCTATTTTTATCACAAAGTCACAAAGAATTTTATACGTCTCATTATCCTGCTTTGTGTATATACCATCCGTCAGTATGGTCAAACTTTAGTCTTTTGCAAAGTTTCCTGTGAATCATCTTTCCCACCCAACTATGCGTGTTCTTGTATTTATTTTGTGCTAATTTTATATATATATATATATATATATATATATATACAAAATTGTTTTGCAAAAAACTCCATGAAACCCAGGGATCGCAGTCTAAATTCCAGGAATTAAATATATATATCCAATATATATATATTTATTATTATTATATATAATAGCTCTATCATAGATATTGAGCACTCTCCATATTATATTGCACTTGGTTTGACATGAACCCACAAAGTGATTTAGAGACAACCAACACTGTTATAATATATATATATATACATATATATATATATATATATATATATATATATATATATATATATATATATATATATATATAATGAGAGTAAAAGCTTAAAAAGGAGAAAAATAAGAATAAGAACGACGGGCCAGCTAATTGGTTTCGATCTTCGCTCAACACAACTAAATCGAGGATAATATCGAATGAAAATGCAAAAGATTTTTCTCCTCCGCCCTACATATATCTCATAGTTCTTTTTATTCGATATTATCCTCGATTTAGCTCTGTTGAGTGAGGATCAAAACTAGTAGGCTGGCCTGTTATTCCTATTTTTCCTTTTTTAAGCTTTTTTCTTATTTTGAATAAATCCTTGGGTCTGTTTGTGGCTGGCCAATAGGGTAAAGTATTTACCAATGGCCCGGGAGACCAGAATTCAATCCCAGGTTGAGTCATACCAAAGACTAAAAAAATGGTACTTGATGCCTTCTTGCTTAACACTCAGCATTATAAGGTACGTATCAAAGATAAAGTGGAGCAATCCAAGGAAAGGAGTAGCGCCCTTCCCTACACCTCGGTGTAGTAGCTATTGAATAGGGAACCTTCGAGTCACCCTCGACTACGGTCGCCAACTTTACTTTACAACTAAAAATACCTAATATATATATATATACACTTTATCAAGTCGTTTTCTCATTTTTTTACAGTGTTTTATCTGTGCTTAAATCTCAGCCTCGTTGCCTTGTCGACATTCCTTAACTTAATCATCATCAATATGGCCAGTAAAGAAAACATCAGAGAAGTTCCTCGTCTTTTAAGGAGTGTAAGTATTATTACCTGTTTTTACAACTTTGTTTCGTCCTATTCAGTTGCTATCAAATTCATTATAAAATAGACAACTTTCCGAATAATCTAAATTGAGGTGTACATAATAATAATAATAATAATAATAATAATAATAATAATAGGACACTATTCAGATCGGCCAAAATACTGAGAAGAGTTCAGGAGACTTGAGAAGACTTGCTGTCTCTCAGACTTCAGTGAAAGACCATCAGCTAACGGTGATGTGAAAGACTCTCGGGGAGTAAAATAATACTAAACCTCTCAAATGAGTAAATCAACAAAAAAGAGAGAACTTATAGGATTGTGGACTTTGCTTTGAGTTGAAAGAATACGAAAAGAGGGATAAGTACCTCGACCTTGCTAGGAAATTGAAAAAGTTGTGAAACATAAAAGTGACGATTATACCAAGTGTAATAGGTGCTCTAGATACAGTCACCAAAGGATTGGTACAAGAACTGGAGGACTTGGAAATAACTGGACGGGTGGAGGCTGTCCAAAATACAGCATTGTTGAAATAGGCTAGAATACTGAGAAGATTCCTGGAGACTTAAGGTGACTTGCTGTCACTCAAACTCCTGTGGAAGACAATCAGCTATGTGAAAAACTCTCAAAGAGTAAAATAATAATAATAATAATAATAATAATAATAATAATAATATCTCACACGACAAAACTTGGACATGGCTAAGAAAAGGAAACTTTAAGAGAGAAACAGAACCTCTCCTAATAGCAGCACAAGACAGCGCCATAAGAACCCATCATATCAAAGCGAGAATAGATAAGACTCAACAAAATAGCAAATACAGGCTATGTGGTGACAGAGATGAAACCATCAATCATATAATAAGCGAATGCAGCAAATTAGCACAGATGGAGTATAAGACGAAACACGACTGGGTCGGCCAGGTGATTCATTGGGAAATGTGTAAGAAACTTAAATTCGACCATACTAACAAATGGTATATGCACAACCCAGCACCTGTCCTAGAAAACGCCACGCATAAACTCCTATGGGACTTTAACATACAAACGGATCACCTAATCCCGGCCAGAAGACCACACTTAATAATAATCAACAAAAAAAAAAAAGAGAACTTGCAAAATAGTTGACTCTGCTGTCCCGGCTGACCACAGAATAAAACTGAAAGAAAGTGAAAAGAGGGATAAGTACCTCGACCTTGCTAGGGAATTGAAAAAACTGTGGAACATGCAGGTGACAAGTATACCAATTGTAATTAGTGCGTTTAGAACAGTAACTAAAGGATTACTAAAGGGACTAGAGGACTTGGAAGTTGGCGGACGAGTGGAGACCATCCAAACGACAGCATTATTGAGAACGGCTAGAATACTAAGAAGAGTCCGGGAGACTTGAGGAGACTGGACTCTGACTCCAGGGAAAAACCATCGGCTAACGCTGATGTAAAAAGTTCTATAATAATAATAATAATAATAATGCTCGGAAGAAAAATAGGAGAATTGAAAATCAGTGGAATGACGAGACCATCCAGACCACCGCATTGTTGAGATCAGCCAGAATACTGAGATGAGCCCTGGAGACCTGAGGAGACTTACTGTCCCTCAGGTTCGAGTGGAAACCCAACAAATAACGATGTTATGAAAAACTCACGAGTAACAAAATAATATTAATAATAATAAGAGGACACTATTCAGATCGACCAAAATACTGAGAAGAGTCCTGGAGACCAGAGGACGCTTGCTGTCATTCATACTCGAATGGAAACCCACCAGATAACGCTGTTGTGATAAACTCACAAGAAACAAAATAATAATAATAATCAGCTAACGCTGATGTGAAAAACTCTGATGAATAAATAATAATAATAATGATAATGATAAGTCAACACAAAAGAGAACATGCCGAATAGTAGACTTTGCCGTCCCGGTCAACCACAGAGTAAAATTAAAAGAAAACGAAAAGAGAGTTAAATACCAAGATTTTGCTTGAGAAATTTTAAAAAATAACTATGAAACACGAAGGTGACTGAGATACCAATTGTAATTAGAACACTTGGAACAATCCTCAAAAGATTGGTAAAGGAATTGGAAGACTGGGAAATAAGAGAACAAGTGACGACAATCCAGGCATAGCATTATCAACGTCGTCCAGAATATTGAGAAGAGTCCTGGTGACTTAAGGACTTAAGGCTTTTGATTGGTCATATGAGGAGTTCCACAGGAGTACATCACTTACGAGCTCATCCTTGCTTCTCCAGCAGTGTCCGGCATGTCTGGTTCGTCTAGCTTGGATAGTTTTCGTGATAGGTGGTATGTGACCGTATAGTTGGTGCCTTGTGGGGTGTTGCTGCCAGGACTTGTTCAATGTTGCTCTTAACATTCTTGTATAATTGCCGTCTAGCTTGGACAGCTATCGAACAGTATGTCATACTATAAATAGAGAAAAAAATAAGAAAATAACCCTGCAGGTGAATAAAAGGCATATTAAGGACAGAATTGATTGCAAAAAAAACAAAGTTATGACAATTAACACCCCGGCAATACCAGTAATGACTTACAGTTTTGATATAATAAACTGGATGTCAGTTGAAATTTTAAAAAAAAGATGGATACAAAATTTAAGAAAATAAGCTGCTACAGAATGCATCACACAAGAGCAAATATAGAATGTCACAATATAAAGAGAGAAAATGGTGGAAGTGGGTTAATCTGTCACTCAAACTCCAGCGAAAAACTTTCAGCTAACACTGATATGAAAATAATAATAATGACAATATCAACCTGATGCAAATAAAGTTGGCAAATTATGCCTTAGGAGATCTCCAGCAAGACTTAAAATCAAATCTTACGATTGAAATGAAATAATACGTGCGACTACTAGCATGGACGAGCTCATAAGTGATGTACTCCTATGGACCCCAACATATGGCCGGGCAAAAGCTGGACGACCAGCTCGAACATATATACAGCAGCTATGTGAGGATACGGGATGTAGCCCTGAAGACCTACCAGAGGCGATGAACGATAGGGAGAAGTGGCGAGAGAGGGTCAGGGATATCCGTGCTAGCGGCACGATGATGATATTGATGATGATGGTGATGATGATGATTAGAGTTATAAGATCAGTAACCAAAATACATAAACAAAACAGCTTTAACCAACTCAAATGGAAATTATAGAAACAAAAAGAAATTGAGATTTACAGATCTATACTTAACTAAATGAGTAAAAGTGTCAAAGTGAAAAACGAGGAAAGAAAAAAAATTTCAGAATTTATCCATGAAAAAGCTATACTCGAAATTAATAATCTGAATAGTAACATTGAAATCTTTCAAGGAGATCCACTATCTCTCTCTTCTTTTTGGACTGCGGAATCGTCGTACCCGAGTTCGATCTCCTGTCGCGCTATTACGTTCATTTTCGGACAAATACCCTTGGGAAATGTATGAACCCCCTCATCCTCCCAGTTATGGGTTAAATAGCATCACTGCTGTTCTTTTAGAAGGATGGATTTGGTATTAAATAACCTGCAAAGCTTGATATGCCATTAACAAAGAAAATATTGGACTGACAACCACAAACCACTCTTCTTTTTGTATAGCTCTGATACGTCGCTCAATCGAACTTAAAACCACAGCCTAATTGAACAAGTCCTGGCGGCCCCACCACACACGACACCAACTATACGGCCATCTGCCTCCCATCATGAAAACTATCCAAGTTAGACGAACCAGACACGCAGGATACTGCTGGAGAAGCAGGGACGAGCTCATAAGTGATATACTCCTATGTACCCCCACATATGGCCGGGCAAAAGCAAGACGACCAGCTCGAACATACATTCAGCAGTTATGTGAGGATACGGGATGTAGCCCTGAAGACCAGCTAGAAGCGATGAACGAAAGGGAGAAGTGGCGAGAGAGGGTCAGGGATATCCGTGCTGGTAGTACGACAAGATGATGATGATGATGATGATGGATACAAATAAAACCACCTACTGTATAGGGGATGATTTAAAGTTACATGCCAAAATTGATAACGATTTAAAAGGTCTACTAAGCATTATAAAAAGATTTAGTGACGACATAGATATGCAATTTGGTCAGGATAAATGTCCGAAAGTCTCATTTAAGAAAGTGAGTTAGAACATAAAAAAATTTAATATTTAATGATGTCATACCATCATCATCATCATGTCGTGCGGCTAGCACGGATATCCCTGACTCTCTCTCTCCACGTCTCCCTATCATTCATCGCCTCTGGCAGGTCTTCAGGGTTACATCCCGTATCATCACATAGCTGCTGTATGTATGTTCGAGCTGGTCGTCCTGCTTTTGATTGGTCATATGAGGGGGTCCACAGGAGTACATCACTTACGAGCTCATCCTTGCTTCTCCAGCAGTGTCCGGCATGTCTGGTTCGTCTAACTTGGATAGTTTTCGTGATAGGTGGTATGTGACCGTATAGTTGGTGCCTTGTGGGGTGTTGCTGCCAGGACTTGTTCAATGTTGCTCTTAACATTCTTGTATAATTGCCGTCTAGCTTGGACAGCTATCGAACAGTATGTCATACTATAAATAGAGAAAAAAATAAGAAAATAACCCTGCAGGTGAATAAAAGGCATATTAAGGACAGAATTGATTGCAAAAAAAACAAAGTTATGACAATTAACACCCCGGCAATACCAGTAATGACTTACAGTTTTGATATAATAAACTGGATGTCAGTTGAAATTTTAAAAAAAAGATGGATACAAAATTTAAGAAAATAAGCTGCTACAGAATGCATCACACAAGAGCAAATATAGAATGTCACAATATAAAGAGAGAAAATGGTGGAAGTGGGTTAATCTAACAAGAATTGGCCTACAAAACAACCACCCTGGGACTCAAGAGATACTTTTTCAGTACAACAGATAAAATGTAGAAAGTAGTAAACACACACGAGGGGCAAAAGAAAAAAATATTCAGTTAGTAAAGAGAGAAAGAAAGAAATTTGCTATATAACTCAGCCTCATACCAAAAGGAATAGTCATATGAAATAAAGCCATTGAGGCAGCAAAAACCACAAATAAAAGAACTAAAAGCACAAGGATTAAATCAATTAAAAACGTCTGAGAACAAAAACACCAACATACAATACGCACAAAGAATTAGAAGTCCTGATATAGTTATAGTAAATATTAATCAATGGCAGTCTAACATGGCCATAATCTACGAATACGTGAAATGTACATATGCATAAAACATTCATAATGTTCATAGAATGTTCAAACGCATAGGAATCTGAAAAACACTCGAAACACTGACGACTCTCTTGGTTCAGGTACGAAACTTTTATTACCTTCTTTAAGTTTAGGTTTTCGACACGAGGAGAGAGAGAGACACAATTTTTCTATGCTGACTGTTTCATCTGACCCGACAACGCGCGGCGCACCCCCTTGACCATAACTGGACTGGCCTCGCCCAGGTCCGAAAAATCAACTCGCTTCGTCTAAGTTCAAATCTCAACTCACTGTTTTTTTTCAAAATCACTAAGAATCCCAGTCCATCGCTTCCGGGCATGACGTCATTCACATCCCCAGTCTTATTTTCTATCCGGGGTTTTCATTATGACATCTTTGATTGTCACATCCTCCCTGTGCTAGCATGAACACCTGCACTCAATGTGTGCACCTAACTAACCCGAATGATAAGATATAACCAACGAAAAATGATAATATAAAAAAAATCCTACCGCAATTATATAACAGCGGAAAAGTTCTGGACTGAGGGCAGAGACAGGAGAATTGATAATAGCTGCATCTAACCTGGGCTTAGCAACTACAATCTATAAGGCAATCATTACAAAAAACAGATCAAACCCAAAATGTAGCTTGCATGAAATAAAAACTGAAGCAATTGACCACTAAGTGTCCAGTTTCACAAACTTAACACTGTTAGCATAAAGAGAAAGGCATGATAAAACAAGACATAATATTCTTTAGAAAATATCGAAATACCATTGAATACCAAAATCTAAAAGAATCTAAAAACGGTATAAGCACCAAACAAAACCAATAATAGAACCCAAAGAAGCCACTATTCTCTGGCACTACATGTTCAAAACTAAGAGAAAAATAAAGACCTGATATTGTGCTTAAGGACTTTAAAAGAAAAACATGTCTGCTAATTGATATAATAGCGCTAACAAATAATAACATATCAGTCAAAGAATACAATCAAATAAGTAATTACAATGACCTGGAAATGGAAATTGAAAATATGTGGCACTTTAAAACTACCACTGTAAAACTACCACCAGGAGCTCTGGATATGATCAAGAAAGATACAGATTGACACATTTAGGTTCCTTTTCCAAAAGCTACTACAGTAAGGCGTATAGGAGGGCGCAAATCCTTTCTTCACTTTACATTTGATTCATACCTTATAATACTGAATGTTAAGCAAAGAGGCATCAAGTACCATTTTTTGAGTCTTTGTTATGACTCAACCTGGGATCGAACACTGGTCTCCCGGGCCATTGGTGAACACTTTAACCTCATTTAGAAACTATTAATTCATACATAAGATATTTACAAGAAGTGCCCCAGTGGATAAAATGTGCATGTATTGTCCTATGAACAAGCAGTATATGAGAGGGGTACAAAAACAAAAAAAAAGTTGATGAAGTCGAGTACTATGTACAATAATGCCATGCTGACTTTACATTTCAATAACGTGGCGTGAGACAACGTCCATCGCGAAGAGAGGAGACAAAGTCTCGACTGTTCAATGAACTGGCATAAGAAGCTACATCCTAAGTGGTTAAAGAATAGATACAAAGAAGTTCGTATTAACTGTTGAAAGAACTGAGACAAAAAAAGAATGAATGGATTATGAGGTTCTCGTGTGACCACGTGTCCATTAACCAAAAGAGACAATTAACAATTATCACCCTACAATAATAACACTGATCAACAACAAATTTGTTGACTACGTTTTTTTTTTTTTGCTGATTTAGGACGACCCGGATACGCTGAATCCAAAAATCACATTGGTTTTGCTCAATCAGGTCAAGTTTTTGAGCTATGGCCACATGTCGTTTTTTACGTTTTTGTTCACATGTACACATGTGTGGAGCATTTTAGAAGAAGTTGGTGGGGGTAAAATGCCATGTCGAATAATTGTTTTGATTGGAAATGATTATTTTGATGACAAGAAGTATTCAGGTCCGATAGTTCTGGTCGATTATGTAGAAAAGGGATCAGTTTGAACTCATAAAACCTCGAAATCTTCCAAAAATTGGTGCAGCATTACACGAGGAAGGACTGGCCTTTGCGGGAGGAATTGGTGCCTTGCAAAGAAAATAACGTCATCAACGACCCTCTGGTGGACAGAATACTCTTCCCACCGCTGCACATCAAGCTCTGCTTAATTAAGCAGTTCACCAAGGCTCTGCTTCACTTACTTGTGTCACGCTTTTCCTGGATTGACTATGGAGAAGTTGAAAGCTAGCATCTTTGACGGTCCTCAGATCCGGCAGCTCATCAGAGATCCAGAGTTCAAAAACTCAATGAAAGAAGTAGAACTGGAAGTGTCGGAGGCATTTGTTCTGGTAGTGAAGAACTTTCTTGGCAACAATAAGGCCAGAAACTACGCAGAACTTGTCAACAACATGCTGACTGCTTTCAGAAACCTGGGATGCAACATGAGCATCAAGATGCACTACCTATTTTCACATATGGACCGGTTTCCGGAGAACCTATGTTCAATGAGTGATGAGCAGGGGAAGA
>OY757947.1:30500529-30503029 GCA_963585895.1 Sepioteuthis lessoniana | reverse complement strand
AGTTGGACGGGTTTCGATTCCGGCTTCGAGCGTCCTGCGTGTCTAGCCACACTGAAAAGTTCTGATAGAACGAAACAGTCTGTCTGTGGATGACTATATATATATATATATGATATATTTATGATATATGATATATATGATATATATATCATATATGATATATATGTATATATACATAGATATGATATATATATATATATATAAATATATGTGTGTGTGTGTGTGTGTGTGTGTGTGTGTGTGTGTGTGTGTGTGTGTGTGTGTGTGTGTGTGTGTGTGTGTGTTTATCAATATGAATAATGGAAATTATGTCAGTGGTATAGGCACTACAAACATAAACCATTTTTTAACATCACAAACCGGACAAAATGACCTGTCTAAGTAACTAACAAGACTAACAGCATAAAACCTAAGATCATAAATTAGTTAAAATACAAATTGAACAAAAATCAAATTAATTTACAAAGACTAGATCTAGAATTATGCACCATTCCAAAAAGCAATATTGTGGAATTAAAAAAATACCTCAAAGAATTTGAAAGACTTTTAGACAAATAGAAGAATTCAACAATAAAAAGATACAGATGACTCTTTAGTCAAAAAATAAAATACAGTTTCTTCACTGATAAAGATAACAATCATCAACTAAACACATTCTTCGAAAAACTATGAAATATAAACCTAAAAGAAAAAACAACACAAAACCTCTCACACAAAAACAAGCCTTAAAAAATTCTGGAAAACGAAAATATGATTACAACAGAAACAAACAAATGAAGCGTTGTAGTCATTTTAGATGAAACATATTACATAACAAAAATCCAAGAAATACTAAAAGATGAAACTATAAATCAATTGATACAAACATAGACAATAATAACATATCAAAGTTTATAAAATTCAGCAAAACATACAATGAAACACAACGTAAAAAAGAAAAAAATTTCTTAAATAACTACATCCTAAAAACTACCATTTTTACGGACTACTAAAAATTCACTAATCCGAGAAAATACAGATAGCTGTAGAAACACAAAAATCTGAATGCATAAAAATTTCAGAGCCTAGTGATCTCAAATTTAGACCCATAGTAACAGGCCCATCATTCCCCTGAAACAGACTCAGCAAACTAATATATATTTTACTACAACCATCACTGAACAAGATAAAAAGTCATATTGGAGATGATATCCACTTTTTGAAAAACTGATCCAGACACACTCATGGTTACATTGACGTCACAAACCAATACAGTAATATCCCACAAATTAAGAAAGCAATTCATCTTATTCTGGATAGAAAAATACCCAGAAACATTACACCCAGGATTAAACAAAAAATTATCACAGATGGTATTCTTAACAATAACTCTTTCCCATTATCACAGATGGTATTCTTAACAATAACTCTTTCCCATTCAATAACGTAAAATACATCCAAACCCGAGGAACTAAAATGACACCAACATACACAACCTTAGCAAATTTATAGCAAAATCTATACGAAATTTAAGTAAAAATACAAAAATACAAAATCAGAATTTATGGAAAAGATACTTAAGTGATTGTTTCATATTCTGGAAATGCTCATAGGGCAACATTAACGCTTTATATAATTTACTCCAAAACCTACACCCTAAAATATAAACTCACCATGGAACACAGTTTTAAAAAAACTACCATTTTTAGACATCCTCATTAAAAACTAAAATGGCAAAATTATCATAGATATTTACCACAAACCCACAGACACCCTAAAATACTTCCACTTCAAAAGTCACCACTCTAAAAATAGTATAAAATCCATTCCTTACACTCTAGAACGTTAAATATGCAACATAATCACTAATTTAAAAAAAACTCGTCTCGTAAACATCCACCAGAGAGGATACCCAACTTCTCTAATAAATAAAGGTTTCGAATTAGCAGAAAAAATACTGTTAAAAGAATGGCGAACACCAAAAAATATAACAACAAAGAACCTTTAACATAAGTCTCAACATACAACAAAAACAACCCAGAACTATTCACAGAAATAATTTTAGAAAAAACCCGAAAAACTTAAAAAGAATGACAGAATCAAAGAAATACTAGACACAACAAAAACCATTAAAAGCTAGGGACAACCCAGAAATTTGAAATACAAACTCACCTAATCTATATCTGGAGGACACACAAGGCATGGAGTTTCAAAATGCAAGAATAAAAATTATGGAGCATATAATATAATCATAGAAGGAAAATCCTATACCTTCGAATACCTAAAAACAACATTCACTATAAACAAAAATCTAAGCTGCAATTATAAAAATAAGTCTACGTAATCGAATTATAAAAAGTATACATAGGATCAACTCAAGCGCTACACAATAGAGTGTGTTTACATAAGAACAACATCAAAGTACCAGAAAACAGAAAACTCTATTATACAAAGCACCATTAGAAATGCAGTAATGGAATGTTTAAAATAATACCAATATTCCATACTGACGACTAGTCAT
>OY757947.1:30420529-30495529 GCA_963585895.1 Sepioteuthis lessoniana | reverse complement strand
GTGACGGCAAATTCTTTAAAATCCCAAAACGGGACTTAATTTTTGCACGTGTGAAGACGGGGCAGGTTGGCACTTGATCTCTTGTAGAATAAGTCCTCGTTCAGACTTTTTCTCTCAGGCATATATGAACTGGCATATTATGTGAGGGATTAATTTAGGGATAGACTGACCGCCGCTGGCAAGGGGTTCCAAATTTCATACTATCCACACACCCACCAGGTCGCTTTCCTTCCTCCCCTAGACAATGGAAGATATGGACCTCTAGGTTGTGACGTAATAATATTATATTATAGTAGTCGGCAACTCCGGTTTCCCGTGTGATATTTTAAATGAATTAATAGAACAATTCTAAGCAAGATAACATAAGGCGAATAGAAGCTGAAAAGGAAACATGAAGTAACAAATTCGTAGAAGACACGGCAAAGAACAACTTCGACCACGTGGTAACATTAAAATACATGAATCCTTTACTATAAAAAGCGATACACTTTCAAAGTGTCAAATATATAATAAATGAACAGTCCATGAACATAAATGTCTTTCACCTTTTCGTTTCTTTCGTTTTCCTTCAAATTGAGAGAGAGAGAGAGAGAGAGAGAGAGGTATATAAAATTGGGTATAAGGAGAAATAGCCCCAAAGTTATTTATCTTATTTTTCGACGGGGTTCCACTGGAGAATCTTTCTTCTTTCACAGGCTAATAGACTTTATGCTATTTTTAACACTGGCTTGAAGAACTTGGGTCCCTCGTGTCCGAGATATGTTTTAGTCTTCTTCACCCGGAGTAATGGCTATGGGTCTGTCTGCCACGAGCCCTTTCCAATAACTAACTTTCTTATTATTTATTTCCGCTGACGGGAAGGAGTCCCCACTTCCGTTTTGGGGTCCCAGCCAATCATTTGGCTTCTCTCTTCTTTCCCCCTGGTCAGGCGATTTTTTTAGGGCTGCTAGATGTCACCCAAGTCAGGTTACTGGGTACAAATAGCTTGCCCTAATTTACTATCATGCCTTAACGGTCATTCTCTGATGACTTGCCACTGTTAATTCGAACACGGAGAATAGTATTAATCTTATTTCTATCGTCTCAGTGGGAGACCACGTGACAATACCCTTAGGAAAGGTATAAACCCCCTTATCCACCCAGCTATGGGATAAATAGTACCACTACTGTTCTTCTAAGAGAATAGCTTTGGCATTAAATAACCTACAAACGTTGATATGCCATTAAACAAAGAAACCAACTGACCAATCCCCACTATCTGGTCACTTTTAAAGTTTCATATGCCATCTGATCCTGATCCTATCCCAATATTTTACATTTAAAAACCTTAATAGGTTTGTTTAAGTACATGGTTAATATATAAAGTACATGGTTAATATATTACATAAAGATATCAATCACAAGGGTAATACAATACATACACAAATACAAAAAAGGCGGACTCTGTTGTTTCAGATATGAACGGTTTATTAATTCCTGGTTTCGGTCCATGGCGACACGAGGAGAGAGACACAATTCTTAAAAGTCTTTGCTAACCATACTATGCTGACCATACTATGCTGACCCCACCCCAACGCATGGTGCATCTTGTGATGTTTAAGATCTCCGTCAGTAGAGATCCGAAAAACCCAACTACATCTTTCAACAGACAAAATCCAACTCTTCTCTTCAAAATCCTCAAATTCTCAGGACCATTTCTTCCGGGCATTTCTCATTTCTTGTCTAGGGGTTTATTATGACTAATGGTGATTGTCATATCCTTTGCACGCGAGCGTAAACTGCACCAATGGACAATGCTCCTGTACAAAGAGACTCGAATAGTTCAAAGCCCTACTAAACTGAATGATAAAATATAATTAACGAAAAATGATTAATATAAAAAAAAACGTAATTACGTAACAATTAAGTGTGATCACTTAATTTTCTTCCTGATTGGTGCATTTTTATATGAAATACCAGTAAGTAGTACTTAAGTGATCATCACCTTGTTTACATTTGTGGAAAAGTTTGTAGTTTAATTTAAGAAATACAGTAGCACTTGAAATCCTCTTGACAGAAACCCATAGTTGACCCCTGACCTTAGAAGGGTTATTTTCTAGGATATTTTTTGGAAAAAATGTTGGGCTTATTAGCCGTCAAATACGGTGTACGAATTCTGATTTCTTTTTGTTTTTTTGGTTTTTTGTTATTGGTGAGGTTTTTTTTTGGGGGGGGGGCATTAAATTATTTTCATTTTGATGATGCTTAACTTCCATTGAATCATATTTATCTGATTTTCTAAACTGTCTTCTTCGCCCGCATACACACACACACACACACATAAACATACATACCCACACCTCCCAATACCCACACCTCCCACACACGTGTATATGCGTATTTACTTCCGTTTTTGGCCCAGGCGTCAGATATTTTCCCCATCGCTGGCCAGAATGCACTTCCATTCCGTTTTTTGATCTTGCTCTTCTTCTTACAGTTGGTTCATCGTCATGAAGGTCAACGGAATGGTCGTTTCTGGTCTCTTGGATACCACAAGACAACAGCACGGGTACATCTGTTGTCTGTTAACTTTGCGACGTGTCCTGTTCCTTCTATTTCCACTACACCATGATCACGTCCTTTACTCCACTCTCGAATTACTTTGCTTCTGATGTTCTTACGCCATGATATTTCCAGCATGGATATTTTCATAGCTCTCTACGTCGTAATCAGTCTCTCTTCTCTCTTCTTTATGGCAGTCTAAAATCAATGACAAACTCAAAGAAATACTAGACACAACAAAATCATTAAAAGCCAGAGACAACCCAAAAATCTTAAAAGAATACTCACCTCCTCTTCATTCGGAGAAAACACAACCCAAGGAGTTACTAAATGTAATAATAAACGAAGTAAAATATGTGATATAATTATAGAAGGAAAATCCTATACCTTTAAAGACCCGGAAACAAAATCTAAAATAAAGACTAAGCTACACCCAAAAAAACGTACTCTACATAATTGAATGTAGCAAACTCAAGCAATATAGATGAGGTCAACACAGACCCTTAATTCAAGGACATCACTTTACAGGAGCAATATTAAAATAACAGAAAACAGAAAATTAATGTATCTATAGCGTGTGAATTTATAGGCACAGAAATGAATTACGAAACTATTCTTTAACAATACACAACAAACGAAAGTTCTTTATTTGCAGCTTTGAGGCGGTTTGTTCTTGGTGCTGCAAGACTCGTGGTGTTTAGGCTTGTTGGATGTTTGAGACGAAATGGCTTAGCTAGATGTTGAGATGGCAGCGTGTCGTTGGACATGTGAGGGAAGTATTCAAGGTCACCGTGTAGTTTCGTGTGTCTGGTATTTGTGGAGAGTAGGCGTTATCTCCATTAATGTGACCAGAGGTGAAATGAGAGCTAGGTGTGTCGAGAGCGAAGTGGCGCTCGGATTGACATAGTAAATTTACGTGGTGCTTGTGGAAGGCATGCTGAACGTATCTAATTCATATTCAACTGGGATTCCTTGGTCTAAAATATATTAGACGCAAGGAATCCATAAATCAGAAGGTTCCCTCGCTGAGTGTCCATGTTGCTGCTGCTAGGGTTAAAGCCACGGTGATATGTCCACACTGGGTGGCTTGTTTAGCTAAAAAGCATCGCTAAGCAGGGGCGACCAGAGACACGTCCGTTCTGGTCGCCGTCTCAAGCCGAAGAGAGTGTGTTTGGCCGCTCACCCGTTTTGCTAGCCGGAAATGAAGGTCCGGGCTGAATAGGATATGTCATCCTGATTGGGTGGAATTCAGTGTTGAATTAAATAGCGCGCCAAAACAAAATATGAGATTTTCCTCTTCTTTACATATCTAAACACCGATACGAATGGAGTAGAGGTGAATTAAAAATAATGCCCATATATCAAATGAATGACTACATGCTACTTCAAATAAAGGAAGGGAAATTTATAGATGAATTTCAACCAAAACATGAATCATACACACACACAAATGGAAGCAAACATACATTGATATGTATGTATATATACATACGCAAAAAAAAATCTCGACGCACATTCACACATATACGAAGAAAAAATAACTAAGTGAAATTCGAAACCACTTCAAAACATGCACATACACACAATGTATCAAATATCAAAAGCAAATGAGGGGAAAAGTTGACTAAGGTAAGCACACACTCAGAAAAGACAGGTGAAACCATTCAAACTGAACAAGAGTGAGTTCAAGTTTCATTGAATACACCATTAACTTGTGTCATACATGTTCTCTGACGAAAGCATCAAGCTTTAAACATACACGGGTGTAGGAACAAAATAGATAAATAAAAGATAAAAATGCAAATCTCTTCGTGGACCTACTCATTTTAAAATATTTTATTCTTTCTTTCGACCTGCAACAAAAAAATCATATATATATATATATATATATATATATATATATATATATATATATATATATATATATATATATATATATAATCCGTGGAGGAAATCCAAGGGGTAGGAGTATCCAATTGTCAATGGCTATTGCTGTATGATTAATTTAGGATTAAAAATATATCAACATTCAACATGCAGAGCAAAAATCTTTTTAGATAAAAACAAAGGAAAAATGTTTTTTTAAATAGAAAAGAAAAAGTTTAAAGAAAAAAAATTTAGAGAAAAATCATTACCTAGGTGTCATTATAATATAAGGAAGGGACTTTTACTTTTATTTTTATAGAAAAAGATATATATATATATATATATATATATGTGTGTGTGTGTGTGTGTGTGTGTGTGTATTGAAAAGATAGATTTGTAGTGAATCTGACAGTAAGATAGAAATATCTGGAAAGTTAAATAAATCAAACACTTAACTCAAATTTAGATGCGTGATATTTCGTTCGGCTTAATTTCATCACCAAATAAATAATGATGTAATAAAACCGAACGAAATATCACACATTTAAATTTGAGTTAAGTGTTTCATTTATCCAACTTCCCACACATTTCTATCATATATATATATAATAAATTTGAAATTATTTTGATTGCCTTGTTTATTTGTTTATTAGTTTTTAAAATTGTTTATTGCAAACAATTTTAAAATACAACTCAGTTTACAAAATAGACGTGTGATCAAAAAGTTTTACATCATCTTATTGTCATGAATTTTGTAAACGGTGCTTCCCAAAATTCTACAAAAAATATGTCAAATGTTTAATCCCAATAGGATAAGCCATTTCCATTCCCGAAAATGTTTAAGAGAAATAGTACATTCACTTGACAATTTCTGATCCTCCAAAAATTCCAAATCTTTAATGCCAATAAAACATAAGGGACGGATTTTATTGTCAGAAACTTCGTAAACGGTGCTACTCAGAAGTCAACCAAAATTATATCAAATGTTTTATGGCCATTGGGCATTTACTTTGGCTATTCCTGACCTTTGCCCCGCCAACAAAAAAAAAAAAATACCAACTATAAACACAATAGAAATAAGCAAAGAATCGGATTATTTTAAAATTTTAATCTACGAATAAATATAAATCTTTTTATAATGGAAGTCCTTCCAATGTTACGTACGTTCAGGTTAAGATTATTCCCAAATACAAACAAAACTGTCTTCAAATCCAAATCCTGGACATATTTTTTAATAAATTGAAAGATACTCTACTGTAACGTATATAATTAAAAATTAGTCATTAAAGATACCTTACCCACTTGTGAAGCGGTTGCAATGTAACTTGTTTAAATAAAAAAAAGATTTTAAGAATGGTAAGTAGATGAACACGTTAGAAACACATAGATGAACCAGATTTATTAGCATGAGAAGAGAATAATGAAGAATTTATTCAAAACAGATTTCTTAATATCAACAGAAAATGATGAAAGGGTTTTAGTGCATTGTGACATTCAATATTAAAGACCTTTTCGATTTACAAACACCTTCGTAAGTAGGGAAGATCCTCAAAACTTTTATCAATGCATGACTTATCTGAAAACAGGGAATTTTATTTTTTTGCTTACATGCTTGTTCATAAGCTAAACACCGGGTAATTATAGAGAGAAAAAGGGAGAATAATACAAAGTAATTATTTTAGGTGAATTTATTTTTATTGACGTGTCTATAGTCAGTTCAAAGGTTTGAAAATTCTTCAAAGAGGGAATTTTTTTAAATGATGGCTAAAATTGCCCATTTGATATCCAGCCGATGGTATTATATCTGCATGTTCAAGAGCTGAAGAGTAATTTCTGATATTTCGCACAGGTCTAAACTTACACTTCGGATATCCCTTCCCAGATTTAAGTCAGTTGTAGTAATTGGCCAGACTTAGTTTCGACGCAAAGGAAGCCCTTCTTCAAAGCTCTTCAAAGCTAAATGGAGGACGACCCAAAAGGTCCGACCCTTAACAGGTCTTAGTTTTTACCCAAGCGAAGCTCCTCATTCGGCAAACCTGGTGAATAATACAGTTTAGTCCCCAACCACTCGATTATGCAGCAGGCAACTTTGAATCAAGTGACCTAATCTAAAGCCAAATATATTTACAGTATCGTCCAAAGTTTATTTTGATTTTTTTCAAAATAAAACTTTGATTTTTATTGTTCATTTTTAAGGTATTCCATAATCATTTGTGTATTTGACTATTTTTCGAGATTTTTCAGCGCAAACTTTAAGGGTGCGTTTTACACAAGAGAATTTTATAATTAACTTTTAGGGCGAGATGACGTAAAATAAGTTATATCTACTGTTCAAAATGATGTGTTTTTCGCCGTGACAGAGAAATATTCACTGTAATACGTGTTTGCTTAAAATTTTGTTTCTCCTTATGTGATCATATTTTTGTGAAAAGCTTGTTCCATTTTTGTGTGAACATGTTCATTTGTTCGCTCTGAATACTGTATGAATTTTGTGTTTGAAGACAAACAATATGAATTCTTATTTTCAGTCAATACAGACCGGTAAAAGGTTGAACAAATCCAAAAAATTAGATTAGGTTTACCTGCTAGAAATTCTAAAATGTCAGTGCGTATTATACACGATAATTTTTTTCAGATTTTCATAGTTCAAAGATAAGGGTACGTATTATACATGAGTACGGGTTATACGCAAAAAATTAATGTACTTATAAGCAATACTGTTAAATACGGATATCTTGACTATATAGATATATTGCCAAATGGATGCTTAGGCAGTATTTTATTTTATTTTATTTTTGTTATAAATATTTTATTGAATATAAACATTAGTTTATTAAGTCTTTTAATTAGCTCCACCGGTTTTTTTAACTTGGTGTCGAAACATTATGAATCTCGAAGTTACAGAAGTTTCGAGTACTTTCAGCCATTGTCAGGAAAGAATGAAAAGTTTAATTCCACAATTTTAACGCTGATCGTACCGTTTATGGATTTTTTTTCTTTTCTTTTCTAACAAGGCAGTATGTCACGCGAACATTGAATCCCCAAGAGTTAATAATAATTCAATACTGTAGTGTAGTAGCAACCTTCCCACTTCCAGCGAACCTAGTGACCATCTGATAATGTGAATTTTCACGGTAAGTGCGAGAAACGGTCACAGGAGATGTAATATGATAAAGGATTTTAGTTAATCATTTTAGTTAATTGTTTTATTTTAGTGATAAACTGCGAGCTAGGCAAAAACTTTGAGTTTAAAGTTGCAGGTTTGTGAGTTGGAAAGTTTTGTTTTAAATTGGTTGTAGGCAAGATATCTTAGATAAACGTTTTGGATGGGTGTCAGCTGATTTTAGAATGATGTAGATTGAAAAATTTTAGAGATTTATGAGTTGTTATCAGATTGATTAAGAGAATGATTAGCAGAATATATATAAGATGAGTTCTAAGATGTATTTTGGATTCAGCCGGAGTCGATGAGTTAGTCGGTCGGTCAGTAAGAATTCGAGTTCTTAGTCGGAGAGAAAGAGGCAGTTGAAGTTGAACGTCCTTTATTCTATTCTCTCTCTCTCGTTTCGTGACGACTACTGCGAATGTTGTAGAACATTATAACTTTTCCCTATCAAGAAGCAAATGAGTCCGTCTTGTAATTGCGTGCGTTACAACCTTCATATTTTGTACTACAATGTTACAGACAGTTAGGAGCTTAAGGGTCAGTCAGTTAGTAACCGGTAAAGAACAAGGAGCTTAAATTTTGGAACTAACAACCACCCACTCATTGAAGCTAACTTTGTTTCATGGAACCATTGGATCTTTCCTTCGTCGCCGAAAAGAATATCACTGCACGTCTAGCTGTTTTTGAGGTCGGTCCGAAGTGAGGTTGAAATACAATCATAAAGTGAGTGATATTTTACAGTGACCACGTGTCTGACTCTTCCCTTTTTCTCTTAATCTCGTCTTTGTTCCCGGCAATATTCGTAGTGACTGCTGTAACATGACAAAAGTGCAATTATTTTGTGGTTATCGAGTCACGTCAGTCCTTGACCCAGTATCGACCACCGGAATGCCAGCGATCCATGGTTTATAGTTGATCACTGGTCACTGAAGATTCTTTTGCCACAGTTTTCTTTTAATAAGTACAGCTAGTACTATATCCTAATACTATACTCTAATATCTGTTGCTTTTTTTTACAATTCATTTTACGGTGAATTTTAATAACTTCTACGAAAATGATAGATAGATAGATAGTGATAGATGAATAGAGTGCTTTGAACAGTTTGTGACAAATAGGCAGATACGACCACACTATATATATATATATATATATATATATATATATATATATATTGACGTTGAATGTTTCTGTTATCATAACCTTCTTCAAGAGTTTAAATTCATGAAAAGTGTTATAATAAAGATGGATGTTTGATGAAATTGCTATTCATGAATATAAAGTCTTGAAGAAGGTTATTGTAACTGAAACATTCAAAGTCTACTTTCACAATAAATTCATCAAATCAGGATTATTTTGTTTTTTCTACTTTTCTTCATATATATATATATATATATATATATGTTTGATTCATGGAATTTAGACGACGACCCCTGGGTTTCATCGAGTTTTTTGCTAAACGACAATCATCTGGCCGCGTTTATACCTTTACATATACTATATGCCACCCACACATACACACAGTAATACGCAACTATAACCCACACAAACACACGCACATACACTCACATACTTGCAATCACACGTAAAGATTCCTGCAAAATCCCAACGGTTTTTTGACTGTATTTTTTCGATTTTCGATTCATTTCATTTTGTTAACTGCATGTTGATTGTTGTTTTGCAAAAAACTCCGTGAAATCCAGCGGTCGCAGTCTAAATTCCATGAATTAAATATATATATCAACTATATTTCTAATTTTTATTATTATATATCTATCCTCGATATTGAGAACTCTCCATTGCACTTGGTTCGACACAAACCCACATAAGTGATATAGTGACAACAAACACTGTTATATATATATATATATATATATATATATATATATATATATATATATACAATACATATATATATATACAATATGTATATATATACAAATATATATATATATATATACAATATGTATATATATACAAATATATATATATATATATATATATATATATAATGATTACATTTTAACGCAAAAAGAATTCTTAATCAATGAAATCTTTACACAATGAACAAAAATGCAGATTAATATCATAATATTTTAATTGTAAAAAAAATTTATAAGTTGTAAAAGATGTAGAACAAGGTAGAAATTCACTACTCTGAGTTTCACGATTACGATCCTCAGGTGAGCTAGTTTTCCACGCAGTACAACTGTACTTAAATGAACAACGGTATCCAAAAATAGTATCAAAGAATAGTACAACTGTTGAGTAGAAAAATTTCAAGCATACGAAATAGTAGTTCACCTGAGGATCGTAACCGTGAAACTCTGGGTCGTGAATGTTTATCTTGTAATATATATTGGTAGATAATGGTGGCGAATTACTGCGTAGTCTTTATAAGCAGAAACCCAAATGTCTCTGTCAGCTAGAGGGATGGAAGGAATGACATATTAAAGAATAATATAGAAAATAAACTTGTAAAAAGAATTTAGTTTCAGTTAATCCCTAAATGATCGGTATCAAGCTAGAATTAATGAATAAATTGTTTAAAAAGATGAAGCCTACGATTATTAGATTAATCCAGTTTAACATTAAATCGAGAAAATGGAAATTTCAAATAGGCAAATCTAAAGAGTAAATCCAAAACCGTCAACATTCTTTTTTTTTTCTTTTTTTTTTTTTTTTGGTCCTATACCACATTAAATGCCTTACATGGGTCAGGGTTTTTTTTATAATAATTATAGGAAGATTTATTTTTCGCAGAATGCAATGTCAATGGTTCACTTTAGACAGAACATTGTTTATAGCTTATACCAAAGCAAAAATCCAGCAGTACATCGCGGAGATTACGTAAAATGTTATTTGTGAAAGCAGTATCAATGTATACATATTGCAAGCTTCTGATTGTATTAAACAATTGGTTCATTTTAAAATAGGACTATGGATTTATTTAAGTCAAATAGCTGTTAATACAATTTGAGGGTTAACATGCCATAAATATAACCAAGCCTTATACAACTTGAAGAGTAGAGTGTTTCCAAGATTAAACATCAAAACAACGTTCAAAGATCTCGAATGGAACAAGAACGAATGAACAGACTCGCTCGAATGGTAATTGAAAATTTTATTTCTCAGCGAATTTCTAGAAGAATTTGTTACGAATTATTTCTTTCAAGAATGTTTCTTTGATATTTTTTCCTTTAGAAAATATCTCTTGGAAACTCTCTATATCTGTAGCCCAACTGATCGGGACCATTCATATGTAATTTTGACACTACATTGAGACAATTCATACGATGACCAATGTTAATATTATATATACTCGTGTATCATACGACCTTTTAACAGCTGCAAATTATAAACGTACGAGTTGGCCTAGGCCTAGTGCACGCCAATTATTTACACACACAAGGTTTGTATCTCGCGTATAGTGCGACCTCCTAATTTTGGGCTAAAATTTAGATCTCAGAAAATCGTATGATACACACGTATATACAGTAATGCAAAAATATAACTGACTTCTCCGTTTGCTTTAATAAAACATACCTAAAAGATATATATGTATATATATATATGTGTGTATATAAAAAAGTAACGTATATATATTTGGGATATGTTGATATATGTAAATATAAAACGATGTATGGGTAAGTAAGTAAAGTTGGCGACCATAGTCAAGGGCAACCAGAAGGCTCCCTTTTCATTAGCTACTACACTGAGGAGTAGGCGAGGGCGCAACTCCTTTCCTTGGATTACTCCACTTTACCCTCAATAGCGCAGTGCGTAGAGTGTTCGCCAACGGGCCGGGAGACCTGGGTTCAATCCCAGGTCGCCTCATACCAAAGACTTAAAAAATGGTACTTGATACCTCCTTGCTTAACATTCAGCAATATAAGGTACGGGTAAAGTGGAGCAATCCAGTGAAAGGAGTTACGCCCTCCCCTACACCTCGGTGTAGTAGCTATTGAAAAGGGAGGCTTCTGGTTGCCCTTGACTACGGTCGCCAACTTAATGTATGGGTAATAGAACTAAAATGATCTTTAAAATATTGTCATTTTAGTTTGGATATTTTAATCGAAACAATGAATTATAATTTGTAATTTTTAATGTAGTTCTTCATAATTTTATATTTTCTATTAAATTATTGTTTATTACTGTAAATCTATATTCAAAATTATAAAGTCTATTAACAAATTTATTAAATTTCACTTAATTACCTCTCGAAGTTGTTTTCTTTTAAATCTTTGAGAAGAGGGTCAAAGTGCACATTTAGCTTCGCATCAAATCGTGTGTGAGTCGACCTAATGTATAATGGTTTCTGATAAAAATATTTTAAATCCAAGGGTTGCTCCTAATTCTATTCCTCATCAGAAATTATATAAATAAAAAAAGCACGTGGTCAAAATTTATAATGTACTTTTATCGTATATACTCGTGTATAAGTCGATTCCGTGTATGAGTCGAAATTTGATTTAGGGTCACAATACCAGTCATTTGTACATTCTATTTTTAAAGCCAAAGGTTGTTCCCAGTCTTTCTGATTACATTTATATTTTAACCTGCTATAGGCAGGCGTTATCTTTTTTTTGGGGGGACAAAAAATAGGGTGTTCATAATTCAGTCAATACATGAGCATATACGGTATTTAATTTTGACGAGAACAGGTAAGATAGTTTCAAGTCTGAGAGTTTCTACTTCATAAACAAAATATTAAAAACGAATGAAAAGAATCGAGTAGATATACCATAACTGATTTCTAGTTAATCAAAGACTTCTTTAGACAATTAAATTCAATCTTGTTTCCACGACGTTTCGACCGATAACATTCTCCGGCCTTCTTCATATGTTATATGCACCTGTTAAAACTTTGAGAACAATTCTACGTCAAACAATATTCTACTTTACGGCCCGAAGAAAAGAAAAAAAAAATAGAAAAAGTCTGGGTTTTTTGGGGTTTTTGTTTTTTTCCTCAAAGATGCCCATTGCACTCGAGGAATACCGGAGAATGAGCCGGTCGATGATCTAGTTTCCTGAAATCTGAATGAAGATAAAGCCAAAGGCAACGAACATTAGCGGCAGATAAAGGCACAGAAAAAACGCGTTAGTAACTTTTGCCACGTCTTCCCATTCTCGCCGCAGCTTGGATTCCCAATCATCATCCTTCTTCTTTTGCCAAGAACGCCGAGTAAAAGCCCGGATGAAAGCCACGTCAGTCTCAAAGCTCTGTTTTCCGTCCACTGGTAATTCAACAGCTGGTAAGTCGTCCAAAGAATCTTCCTTTCTGTTCGGATCCAATGGCAGTTTCTCGCTTACTATTGGCACTCTATAGTAATTATTCGGTTGTGAATGGTATTCATATTCAGGAGCCACCAGATGGCGTGACCGGTTTCTCTTCACAATTGACTTCATGCAAAAGATTCGAGCAAAGATTTCGAACAGCATCTGAAGTAAAATAGACATAGATAAAAAAGGAAATAAAAAATATGATAATTAAATATTTTTATTTAAATATTATTATTACTCCCCTTGTGGGGGGGGCTTGGGGGGGCCTTGGGGTTGCCCTCAACTAAGGTTACCAACTTTACTTACTTTACTTATTATTATTACTATGAAGACAATATCAACATTCACATCGGCAAAACATTTTTATTGATGGTTTCACAAAAAAATAAGCCAAAAGCAGAAGATATCCAGCCGAAACTTTTCTGATGCAGACTACGCAGATGATTTGGCGCTTCTTGCAAATACACATGCTCAAGCTGCATAGCCTGGAGAAGACAGTAAGAGACATTGGTCTTTACTTGAACTCAGGTTAAACAGATATCATGTGTTTTAAACAAGATGGTGCAATCTGTTCCTGAAACGGCAGGCCTCAGAAACTTACCATTTCAAATACCTCGGTTGTAATATCTCATCAACTGAAAGCGATGTCAACATATGCATAGTTAAAGCAAGGACTACTATTCACAGATAAAATCTAAAGAATATTATTTTTCTTTGAGATTATCTTTATTAGAAAACCAGAACTGATCGATGGAGACCACCTGGGGAAGATTCCAAAAATTTGTTGATAGGGTTGGCGAAGAGATGGAGACTTAAAAATCATATCATAAAAGATAGGTTATTTGTTAGATTACTTGGTGTAATGTCAAACAACTTCGTGCTCGCAGTTAAAGGGTTTCAAGCATTGCTATCTGATACTAATAATTCAATTCAATACAAATCATTTTTGTAAGATTAAATGGTTTCAAGAGTGGTAATGATTAAAAAGTTCTATTTGGCCCATAGATGGGACCCTAATAGGTACTACCACTCTGGATCAGAATGGAAGTTATGGGAATGAAAGCATACTCCACATTCCCTGAAGCTCCAGGACTTGAACCTCACCTTCATATAGTTTTATCCCAAACACTCGTTGGGGTGGGGGGGCTTTCGTTTCTGCAGAGATGCAGTGATAATTTACTAAGCTTTTTGCTTAGATGTAGCACAAGGCCGCATGAATTGGGCACCTAATGAGAATCGAACTCACTCGCGTAGGTTTGCTAGTCTACCTTGCTAATCATTACACCACCCGAGGTGCCCTTCTGCAGAGATGCAGTCGGTGCATTTTAAAGCCGACTGAGGTAATACCATAAAGGAACTCTCATAGAAATATTAACACATTTTTGAAACATCATATATATATATATATATATATAGAGAGAGAGAGAGAGAGAGAGAGGGAGGAACAGATATAAACAGTCTGATATATATATATATATAAAATTACAAAATTAACTTAAATCGCGAGTCGGAATTCTCCTACTAAAGTTTCACCTCAACGGATCATCAGGGAGTCTTGCACCGACCAATATATATATATATATATATATATATATATATATATATATATATATATATATCACATATTCTGTACAAATCGTACATGGATTGTCAAATATCTTCTAAAATGCCGTAACACCAGAAAATTGGTTTTATTGAATTTATGCACGCCTTATATCTGATCAGCTATAGATTTTGCCTCGAAGACTGAAAATGGATAACGTGGTGCTGCCGATAACCTTAATACCAAATCATGTATCTTGAGTATTAATATCAATGTTTTTAATGCTTTTTAACATCAGTTGACTTTTGACACCCTCTATAAATATTACTTACGGTGCGTAAGATTTTGGGAACCTCTTGACCTCTTCCTGGATTGGACAGTCGAACGATGAGAGCATTGACAAATGTGAAAACTGTGATAACACCCAGACTGTAAACCAAGTATAATACTGGAAAATAAAAAAAGAAAAAATAGAACAAAAAATTAATCGAATTCATTGAATATAAAACGAAGCAAAACAGGGGTCCAGGAAAATTCAAACAGCTCCTAAGGGAGCACCCACGTTTAAGTATCGAAAAATGACCATCCCTTAGAAACCAAGACAGGTTAAAAAGGGTCAAGGTAGAAACTGAAAAGGTAAACAAATTATTACCAAATATCCTAACGAACAACATTAAAGAATTAAACGAACTAATTTATTCAGGTGCGAAATTAGCCTTTGATAAAATCGATGTTCCCCAAAAAGGAATCAAAACAGAAAATCAAAACCTAAATAGAAAATTAGATGAGAAGGAAAGGTAAAAAAAAAATACAACAAGCAAAGATGCTAAGGAGGGAAAAAAACATGGATGTTTTCGGATGAAATTATAATTATAATTATAAAAACTCTAAACCCCCTTTTGGCAGCTAAAAGACATTTCTTTTTATCATTAAAAATGTTTAATTCGTTTAAATACCCAGTGACTTTCGGCAAATGTTATATATAAGATGTTAACCCAACCCCCGACAACAGAAGTAGTTCTGAGTGGAACACGAAAGAACATACGGGGGTGAGACTCTTGTTCTGTAGTTCTGGGGATTGTGGATTTGGACAAAAGATTTAGACTAAAGATTGGTATGAGTGTAGTCTTAATCTACACTCGTGCTCCGCCGAAAGTCAAAAACTGGTTCTAAAAACCGTGACGTAACCCGTTTTTTTTTTTGTTTTTTTTTTTTTTCATAAACCGGACGTTATGCATTGAAAATGCCTTAAAGTTAGAACAAATATCGTAAAACTAGCGTAAATAACTCGCAAAAGAATATTACAGTCGTTAAACATTGAAGAACACTAAAAACACATTTAAATCATATTTCTAAAGAAAAGTGAACACAATAAAATGTGATACTTGCGACTTACCCTTAAAAATGTCTATAGTATGACAAACACTTTACAGTTAGCATAAAGAACACGTTGAAGACTATATCACTTAAGAAGTTGAAAAATATTTTAGTCTTAATTAGTAAAGAATAATGAATGGCATTAATAAAATGATATTATTTCCCCAAAACTTAGTGTCTCTTTGTTATGTAAATATTTTTTTGTGCAGTATATATGTCTTTATTCTATTTAAAATTTAGTTCAGTCTGCTGAATCAGTAGGATACGCCGACTGCACCTCTATAGAGGAGTAAGACTCCACCAGCAAGTGTGTCCTGGATATGACGTTTAACCATCTGATGGTGAGACTCCAGTCCTGGAGCTTTGGAGAATGGGGAGTACCTTTTCATAGTGCAACGTTGAATTCTACTCTGACCTCAAGAGATAGACATCTCAGTCATTGTCCTCTGTAGAAGGCTGTTACGTAGAACGTGTATCTCAGAGAGCAGCCTGGCACTTGATACTCCACAAAATAAAACCCGGTCACGACTTCTATTTCGGGCGTATGAGAAACAAACAAATAATGTGGATGCTAATTCGAGGTTAGACCGGTCTCAAATGTCGGTAAGGGGTTGCCACTTCACTTTCACATACACCACCAAGTCCTTTGTTTCCCTCTACCCCCTCAGATCACGGTAATATTAACTGTAGACAGATTTCCAAATCCTCTTGTAATGTTTAAGGAGGCAATAAGACGTTTAGCGAGAATTAATGAAAGCGGTATGAGGCCGAGACAAGATACATGCAAAAAGAAGTCAAATCAACAGAGGAAAGAACACAATCAAAACATTTCAACACAAGGGTGCATTTAAAATATAACAAAATTTTAATATGCGACGATCAAACAAATAATGATAGATTTAAGAAACAGTTCTTATTTCTATTCTCTTTTCTTTTTAAAATACCGGCAATATTAAGCCAACAGGAAAACATCAAACAAAAACGTCTCTCAACAGTCCTTTTATCTACTTTCTCTTTTTTCTCTTTCTTTTTCTCTTACTTGAGTAAAAGTGTCTAAGCCGCCGGACTGAGGCGTGTAGCGATGTTCATTCAATAAATTTAACTATTAGTGAAATAGAACATTTTCAGTTTTTCTTTGACTACATACAACTTTCCAATATCTATGATTCGGAAAAGGAAAACGGTTTGAGCTGTACTTATCTTTGACGGGTTTTCAATTTTCAGATTTTCTCTCTTTTTACGGGTGAACTATTTTTTCCCGGAGCTGGCTGATCTCACATATCTTGTTGCGACGCTGGATTTGTCCAAACTGTAGATTCTCCTTCAAATTTCTCTTACGCGTGCCGGCCTTTTTGACGTGAAGATTCTGTCGACCAACCATTCGACTTTTCTTCTTCCACCACCTCGCCGAGTCACGCCATCCGATTAACCTTGATGTCTTTAATTTCAACTGACTAAAGTGCAAAGGGTAGTTAGCTTACCCTTTCTCTCCCCTACCACTTTAACCGTCGGTCCCTGTTATCCGATCTTTCTTAATGCCTGTTGATTCAAATAAAGAGGGATAAGAGTATTGACCCCCCCCCTCACTCGCTCTGTCTTGCATACCACGTCACAATAGCCATTGCTCCCTGTTCCATTCTGATCAGCTTAAAAATTGACCTTGTGTCATATCCTGCCCGAGCGGAGGGGTTGGTAAATAGTACCATTCTGACCAGGAGTGGTGGTACTTGGTTGTTATTTTCTTACAGGAGTCTGTGTGATAGCAAGTATTATCTGGTCTCCAGTACTCTTTTAAGTATTCTAGCCGATCTTAACAATGCTGTGGTCTGTGCGGTTTCGAATCTTACCTCCGATTTCCCATTCTTCCTGTCTCTTTTCTAATCTTTTGGGAACCATTCAAAGCGCTCCAAGTACAATTAGTATCCCCGTCACCTTCATGTTCCATAGTTTTTTATACTTCTCTAGCAAGGTCTAGGTACTTATCTCTCTTGTTCGAATGGACAAATTTAAATTTCTTGCATAATTCCCAGTGGATCACCTTTCCCACCTAGTTGTATCTTGTCTTATACTCTTTTTGCGCTAAGTTACTGCATTCGCTTATTATTTAATTGATTGTTTCATCTCCATCACAAAATAATCTACGTTTGCTATTTTGTTGCGTTTTATCTATTTTTGCTTTAATATTGTTTTTCCTTATGGCATTTTGTACTGCTATTAGAAGAGATTCAGTTTCTCTCAGAAAGTTTACCTTTCTTAGACCTGTCCAGGCCTTCTTGTGAGAGATTTCACCTGTTTGTCTCTTGAAATATCCACACAATTGTTTTTCTTCCCATTTTTGTTTTTTAGTTTTTGTTGTTTTGTTGATTCTTGTGTTGTTTTTGCTGTTTGTGGTCACTGTAATTAGTCTTTCTTTGCTCCCCTAATGCAGCAATTATTATTGTTGTTGCTGTTGTTGTTGCTTCTGTTGCTGTTGTTAATAATTTTTGTCCTGCCAATGTGTTTTATTTTGAAACCATACATCAGTGGGTAAATTATTTGTATTAGATAGGAATACTTTAGAAATATTTTAATACAATGTATGTAGTTCGTTAACTATCTTCATAATTGTACTTTATTAACAAGAAATAAAAAGTAATATCGCAGTATTTTTGTAAAACGAGGCACAATTCAATCGCCCCAAATGCTTCTGCTGAGATCATGAAGATGACAAACTTCAGTGAACTGTGAGATGCCAAGCTGACCTGATAATTTTTAGCCAAGGGGATTATATAACTTTCAGTAGGCCCTTAATTGAAGAATGCAAAGCAAATTTTATATACTTACTGAAATATGGCAAAACAGTCCAATCTGGAATTTGGTTTGACGAATAGAGAAGAAGTGCAACAAAAGCAAAAAATGACAAAACACCTAAAAGAAATGGAAAAAATATTCATAAAATTTCAGAAGGCAATCCACAAAATGATTTCTTACAAATGCAACACTTCATACCATATAACTAAGCAAATTATTTGTGTTAAGAATAGTTACTTGAAACCATATAACTGTAAATTATTTGTATTAAGTATTAATTGAAGATCTAATCGTTTATTAAGGATTATTATTATTAGTTACTTGAATGCATATAACTGTAAATTATTTGTATTAAGAATTGTTACTTGAAGCTCTAATTGTTTACTAAGGATTATTATTATTGATAACTTGAAACCAAATAACTGTAAATCATTCGTATTAAAAATTGTTACTTGAAGCTTTAATTGTTAACAATGGATTATTACTATTATTAATATTGTTATTATTAATTACTTGAAACCATATAACTGTAAATTATTTGTATTATGAATTGTTACTTGAAACTCCAAATGTTTACTAAGTATCATTATGATCCTAAATTAATTGAAACTAAATAACTGTAAATTATTTGTATTAAGAGTAATTACTTGAATCTGTTTACAGTTTGAAATTGTTTACTAAGGATTATTATCATTAGTTTCTTGAAACCATACAACTGTAATTCTGTTTGTATTAAAATAGTTACTTGAATCTCTAATTCTTTACTAAGGACTATTATTATTAGTTACTTGAAACCATATAACTGCAATTTTTTCCTTAAGAATTATTACTTGAAGCTCTAATTGTTTACTAAGGATTATTATTATTTGTTCCTTAAAACCATATAACTGTAAATTATTTATATTAAAAATTGTTACTGGAATTTTTAATTGTTTACTGAGGATTATTATTATTGTTAGTACCTTGAAGCAATATAACTGTGTTTAAACCAATGAGTATTATTAAATAGAAATAATTCCTTGAAACCATATTATCATTAGAATTAGATTAGATTACTCAAAACCATAAATTTACGTTAAAATTCTTTTATTAGGTAGGAAGCATCATCATGTCTTGCTGGTAGTACGGATATCCCTGACCCTCTCTCGCCACTTTCCCTATCGTTCATCGCCTCAGGCAGGTCTTCTGGACAACATCCCGTATCCTCACATAGTTGCTGAATGTATGTTCGTGCTGGTCGTCCTGCTTTTGCATGGCCATGTGTGGGGGGTCCATAAGAGTACATCACTTATGAGTTCGTCCCTGCTTCTCCAGCAGTGTCCTGCATGTCTGGTTCGTCTAACTTGAATAGTTTTCGTGATAGGAGGCAGGTGGCCGTACAGCTGGTGTCTTGTGGGGTGTTGCCACCAGGACTTGCTCGCGGAATTCTTGTGTAATTGCCGTCTAGCTTCTTCTCCAGCCGTTTTGTTAGTCTATGTAGTGCATCCATATAGCAATATCGATGCGACCGCTGCCTGAAATAAGCTGCGTTACCCCGCAAAAAGAATTACCTACACCGATGACATAGCGATACTGGCAAATACACCCAACCAAGCCGAAACACTACTGCATAGTTTGGAACGAGCAGCCGCAGGCATAGGCATCTATGTCAATGCACACAAAACGGAATATATGTGCTATAATCAAATGGGTGACATCTCCACTCTAGACTGAACCACTCTTAAACTAGTAGACAAATTCACTTACCTTGGAAGCAGCGTCGCATCAACCGAAAAGGACATCGACACGAGGTTAACGAAAGCATGGACAGCTATCAATAGGCTATCGATTATATGGAAATCAGACCTAACCAATAAAATGAAACGCAGGTAGGAATACTTTATCTTATATAACTGTGGATTCTTTGTATTAAGAATCATTATCTTCCAGTCACCCTAACAGCCAAATGAGGCCACCTCTTGGCTGTGCGTAACAACTCGCAATGCTTGTGGACGAGATCCTGGTGGGTGAGCAATCTGTACTCAAGCAAGTGCAGTGGTCATGTGACCTGCAACATTGTTCTTCAGCCCTTACCTGGCTAGAGGGGCGGTCGGAGATGCCAATCCGATTAATTGACTACTTACATCAAAGCCCTTGTACCTCTACAAATTGCTCTTGTGACAAACAAATACCTAACACAACTTTATATTAAAGGTGCTGCGATAGGAATACGTGAAACTATTTAACTGTTTGTAAACGACTGATTGATATTTGATATAGTTATTACTATCTAATAGCAATACTTAGATAATACAACTGTTAGCAAATGAATTAATGATATTAGATAGAATTATTAGGATTAAATAGAAATACTTGAAACCATTTAATATATAGAATTATTAGTGTTAAATAGCAATACTTCAAAACATCTAATAGATAAAATTATTTGTGTTAAATAGCAATACTTGAAACCATTTAATAAATAGAATTATTAGTGTTAAATAGCAATACTTGAAACCATTTAACAAATAAAATTATTAATGTTAAATAGCAATACTTCAAAACATCTAATAGATAAAATTATTTGTGTTAAATAGCAATACTTGAAACCATTTAATAAATAGAATTATTAGTGTTAAATAGCAATACTTGAAACCATTTAACAAATAAAATTATTAATGTTAAATAGCAATACTTCAAAACATCTAATAGATAAAATTATTTGTGTTAAATAGCAATACTTGAAACCATTTAATAAATAGAATTATTAGTGTTAGATAGCAATACTTGAAACCATTTAATAAATAGAATTATTAGTGTTAAATAGCAATACTTGAAACCATTTAATAAATAGAATTATTAGTGTTAAATAGCAATACTTGAAACCACTTAACAAATAAAATTATTAATGTTAAATAGCAATACTTCAAAACATCTAATAGATAAAATTATTTGTGTTAAATAGCAATACTTGAAACCGTTTAATAAATAGAATTATTAGTGTTAAATAGCAATACTTGAAACCATTTGATAAATAGAATTATTAGTGTTAAATAGCAATACTTGAAACCATTTAACAAATAAAATTATTAATGTTAAATAGCAATACTTCAAAACATCTAATAGATAAAATTATTTGTGTTAAATAGCAATACTTGAAACCATTTCATAAATAAAATTATTAATGTTGAATAGCAATACTTGGTAACATTTAACTGTGTGCAAACAAATGAGCTCTGGCTCGTTTGAAAATAAAGTTACCTATAAAATATTCGTTTACAAAATATTATTGTTTAACTATTATTTTTATCAGTCACAGTATAACTGTGAGCAAACAAATGGTTATTATTGAATAGAAATAATTACTTGAAACCATATAATTATTAGAATTAGATACGAATACTTGAAACCATACAACTTTAAGTAAATTATTTGTATCATATAGGAATACTTTATATTATACAACTGTGTGAAAAAACACTTAAGAAACAACTACACAAAAATTGTAAATACAAATGTTCAATGAAAGCATTTTCCTTACTTTTAAGGGATAAAATAGCCCTAGCTGAGTTGACATGCCGTTAAAATTACTCACTTTCCATAGCTCCGAAAATGGAGCCTCGCCACTGAATAAAGAAGTTAGTGTCGATGTATTCCAGACCCCACTGACTCTATCAGATTTCCCGACCTTCAATCAACAATAACAACAGCTTGGAATAATTCCCGTCTTATTTTAGCTGAGAAGATCAAATTCTACAAGGTTAATGCTTTACAAAAGTTACAGTTATAAACTTTACTTATTCATAAACTTAAATTATTTCTCTTGTAAACCGTATAATAATTAATTTTAAATGATATATTTTTTGCAGACATTGTTTTAATAAAATTTCGACTTATTAATTAAAAGTTTAAACTTTTGATTTGAGATCTAAACATATACATCTTACTTATATACCTAACATGCCGACATAGTCGTAGAAAACCAGTTTTAAAATCTAATGAAAAGACTGTTCAATTGGCTCAGAAACCCTTGTTTCTTTATATTTTATGTTTTAACTTAGCCACTCTGCTATGAACAGGATGCTGATCAAGGTCAATATTCTAGAGGATATTTAGAGGAAAAATAATTTCCAATACATTTTATAAAGAATTTCTAATGTATTTTTATAGTAAACCCCTTTTCTGTGCATTTTTATTGCAGAAATTATTTTCCATGCATCATCGTAAAAATTATTGCCCAGTCTCCTGGGACTGAAGAATACACCGACTGCATCTCTGCAGAGGGGTAAAACCCCCCACAACGAGTGTCCTGGATATAACACTAAACAATCTGATGGCTAGGTTCCAGTGATACTGGAGCTTTGGGGAATGCGGAGCACCCTTTCATTACCATTGCTCCTTGGTCGACTCTGTCCCGGAATAGTTGCACCTGATAGGGCCCTATCTATGAGTTGAATCGAACTAACTGCATACTTATGCTAAACTGAATTATTTGAATTAGAACTGTTTGACTAAACTGAATTGCTTAAATAGAAATGTTTTTGACAATTAAACTGTGTATTTTCATTTAAACAACGTGCTTATGCTAAATTGAATTGTATAAATAGAACTGTTTTTGACGCTGAAATTGTACTTACATTTAACTGAATTGTTTAATATAGAACTGTTTTGACATTTAACTGTGTGTAAAGAAAATCTATACTTATACTAAACTGAATTAGCTGAATTAGAACTGTTTTGACAATTAAACTGTGTACTCATGCAAAACTCTATTGTTTGATATAGAGCTGACTATTTGCATAAACATGGATTTGACGTTAAATAACCTGCGAAGGTTAATATGCCATAAAAACCCGACCAACCAACCAATCTAAAAATCATTTTATAATGCATTTTTATCGAAAAATCATTTGCAATGTATTTTTTAGAAATTACTTCTAATGTATCAGGCCATTGGCCTAACGGGTAGAGTGTTCGCCAATGGCCCGGGAGACCCGGGTTCAATCCCAGGTCGAGTCATACCAAAGAATCAATAAATGGTACTTGATTCCGCCTTGCTTAGCACTCAGCATATGTGAGGATCAATGGTAAAGTGGAGCAATCTTAGGAATGAAGTAGCGCCCTCCCGTATACCGCGGTGTGGTAACTATTGAAAAGGGAGCCTTCGGGTCACCCTTGACTAAGGTCGCCATCTTATTTCGCATGTACTTTTATTGTAAAATCCTTTTCAATACATTTTTATTGTAAAAACCATTTCATAATACGTTTTTAAAGTAAAATCAATTCTAATGCATTTTTATAGTAAAATCTTTTTCATTAAATTTTATAGTAAAAATAATTTGCAATGCATTTTCTTAAAAATTTTTTTTTTTAAATGTATTAGTATAGAAAATCATTGGAAAATGCAGTTTTATAGTAAAATAATTTCCACTGCATTTTTATATTAGCAATAATTGTTATGCCATGATCTCCAAATTAAGTCCTTTGCTTTTTCTGGTTTCCAATTGATCAAAGGACTTAAGTCCATTGATCTACTGGAAACCAGAAGGTGTAATGTTTAAAGCTATGGACTGCGGAATCGTAGTAAGCGATTTTGAACTCTAGTAGTGCTATTACATTCACTTTCGGAAAAATACCCTTGGAAAAAGGTATGAAACCCCTTACCCTCCCAGCTATGGATTAAATAGCATCACTGCTGCTCTTCTTGAAGGATGGCTTTGGCATTAAAAAAATCAACAAAGGTTGATATGCCATTAAACAAAGAAACCCAACCAAAGCACTGGAAACCACCCGAATCAATCCAATACCATTATAAGAAAGCTGAGGGACAACAAAGAAAAACAAGAAAAGGCCAGTAGTCTCATCAGCAAAATCTATCACACTGTTAAAAGTACCACATGACTTTCAGTATCGCAGAGGTATAAAAGACGTCGTGTTTCTTAAGCACAGGGGTTCTGCAAGATCTCGGTCAGTAGTAAGACCAACTTAAGACGTAACACTCACAGCGCGAGACCTATGATATTTGTTGGACTGTACCACTTCATTTAATAAATAATTAACTCTTTATTTCACTGTACATCTCTTCCTTACTACGATACAACACTTACAAAATAGCAACAAGGAGTACTTACCAAGTGTAACTCTTTCAGAACTGGGTGTCGGCAAAAGGAACAACAAACAGGTGATAAGGGATGCTAAAAAAGTTGGTAGCAGGAGTATATACGTATAATGAGATGAGCGACGTAAAAAGTTGTTTTTGTACACAATACTTAGGTATGGTTCTGGACAGCAAGGATATACTATCTTTTTCCTTTCAAACTGTGTGTCCTTAAGTTGCCATTTGGAATCAATTTGAAAAGAAGATAAATCGATGAACGTTCCAGAAAGTGTAAGGTTGATTTTATCACCGGAATACACCCAGGAACCGTATGTCAATTTACAATTGACTGAATCGAAAGGAAATCGAAGAGAATCGAATACACAGTCCACTACTGATTTGCTCTGAAAAAAAAAAATGAGAATAAACATGGTAAGCAATGTATACTATTCGAATCATCAAGAAAAACATATCATTTAAGTACATTTTGATAACAGCAAAAAGTTTTGTCTATAATCTCTACTCTTTTATATTTTTATAGTAAAATCTTTTAAAAGTATTTCTATTGTAAAAGCTTTTAAATGGATTTTTATAGTAAAATCTTTTAAATGAATTTTATAGTAAAATCTTTTAAATGTATTTTTATAGTAAAATCTTTTAGATGTATTTTATAGTAAATCTCTATTCTTTTATATTTTTATAGTAAAATCTTTTAAAAGTATTTCTATTGTAAAAGCTTTTAAATGTATTTTTATAGTAAAATCTTTTAAATGTATTTTTATAGTAAAATCTTTTAGATGTATTTTTATAGTAAAATCTTTTAAATGTATTTTTATAGTAAAATCTTTTAAATGTATTTTTATAGTAAAATCTTTTAGATGTATTTTATAGTAAAATCTTTTAAATGTATTTTTATAATAAAATCTTTTAAATGTATTTTATAGAAAAATCTCCTTAAATATATTTTTATAGTAAAATCTTTTAAATGTACTTTTATAGTAAAACCATTTCCTATATATTTCTACAGTAAAAATGATTTCCAATGCCGTTTTATAGGAATTTTCTAAAAATGACTTTGTCTCACATCTTATTTTTGGCGGAGGGATTGCTAAATACACACTCGAATACACACACATATAAAAAGAGATGGAAGTAAATAATGGAAAGAAAGTCGACAGTATGGAGAAAAATTGAAAAACAAAGGAATCCAAAATTGATGAATTTATTAGAAGGAAAGGTTCATTAAAACCGAAACGTTTTAACGTCGACTTTCCTTCTAATAAATTCATCAATCTTGGATTACTTTGTTTTTCAGTTTTTCTCCATATAGGTATCAAACAGTGACTGATGTTTATATAGCAGCATTGCTTTGAACAAAGACTTCATCAGATGATGACTCTGGGTTAAGGTATGGTTTCGGGGCCAAAGCATCATTACCACTAACCCAAAGCGCCCCAGCTGTAACTCACGATACCACCAGACTTTGTTGGATTGACTTCACTCTGTGGGTTTGCCATATCCAAGCTGACGCAGTTAGATCCTCCTGTCTGATTGAAAAAGTCCAAGATTAGTCAAGAATATGGAGGTTGAGTTGGTAATAAAACCTCAGCATCCGACCTCGATAGGAAATACATTCATTATCCAACTATTTCTGACACATTGTTCTCGCAGATCCTCATATTTTTCCAACTTACGCTGATATGCCCAGTCGAAATTTTCTCCAAAAAGGACCGTTAACTCAATAACGAAAACTTTTTAATTTAACGGCAATATCTTTTTAATTTAATGGCAATATCAGGACGCTGGGTCGTTATCGCTTCTTCTGCTGGAAATACGAAATGATGTTCAAAATCAGTTGCGACGAGCTAGTCCGTGCAGCCATCGAGCAATGATGATCTGTGCTCATTTTTATGCGAAAGTTTCCAAATGTTTCCTTCTTTAACGAAATGAATCGTTCTATTGGTGATATTATTTAGAGCCTTATTGGGAGTCTCTCAACAGATCTTCGCAGCCTCGGCAAAAATCTCTAGAACTTCGTTTTGTCTCCACGTGTAGCTTCTTAGAGCAGACTCGCATCCAATGAGATTGTTTGAGGCTGGCAGTTTTCCCACATGCTCTGTATCGGTCGGATGTAGTTAACCCCCAAGTGTGGAGGTTGACTGATGTTGGTGAAACGTCGTAGACTGCCTTTATAAAAAAACTCAATTTTTGAGGTTCCATTTCCTTAAGGTCGCCCCATGTGACAGCTCTGTTTTTGCACTCTCCCACTTGGTCCGTGCACCCTGTTTCCTTTGTTCTACAGCTGTAGCAATACGCGAGACTGCCTCAAGATGATGAATTTCTTCCGAAACTAATTTTCTTTTATTTGTTGTGGATTCCTTGGACCACCAACGCTGTGGATGAAAGCCTAAGCCTTCTCTTCCATTTGCCACAGTGCCAGTTATTTCTTTCACCCTGAGGGCCGATTTTGCATTCTCTACAGCTATTTTCGACTTCTATTTCTAACCGGTTATTACGGAAGGCTGTGCATTCTTCACTCGTGGGTCGCGAGAGTCACGCTGCATCTGGAAAAGTCACGCTTAACTTAATTTAAATTCTTCAACAAGTGACAACGTCGGAAGTTTTAGCGTCGTAGATTAACTGTATAGTGCCACATTTGTTAAGTAGTTAGGGACTCCCAACCATTTTTTCGTAAATTTACTGATTAACCGCTCCATTGTTTCAACTTTGGTAATTGATACCTCATATACTTTGCTTCGGCCATGATAATTTTGAAAATAATCCAAAATAAATACACCAAACTTTATCTTTATTTAGGAGGTCACATTTATTAGTGGAGTGTAATCCATCTTTCAGCAGTTTGCTTAGGTCCTGCTGACGAAATCAATCAATAAGTGGTAGGGAGTAGCAGCGACCGAGACTCTTAACGCTATTTTCGCTGATTGTGGGGATTTCGTTCCCATCAACGTAGAACTTTATCTCTCTGCATGTTCCATTAATTATTGATAAAAACAGTGGCATTTTGAAGGCTTTATTTTCATCGTAGAGTTCATTATAGGCGGGTCACCAGTTGTTCCATGTGCGATTTGGATTCTGCGACTAGAGTTACATCATCCATAAAAGCCTTCATAGACGGACAGGTTATTTCATTAGTGTTGACTTCAGCACAATGCAATATCATCTCCATTACCAAAACGAAAAGTAGTGGAGAGATAACACATCCCATCATAATGTCAAATTCAACTTTTGCCAGTTAGTTGAATATTTATAATTAGAAAACCTCTCATAGGTACATTTAAAGTAAGCTCATATGAGATTTTTAATGTCCTCTAGAATCCAAGATTCCTGAGGACATTCAAGAACTCGATTGCTTTCTCAAGTTGTTGGGGTCTTACTGATCCATATGCGTTTTCTAGATCTAACCAGATGACGTCGGGCAAATACCCTTGGGAAAGGTATGAACCCCCTTATCCTCCCAGCTATGGGTTAAATAGTACCACTACTGTTCTTCTAGGAGAATAGATTTGGCATTAAATAACCTACAAAGGTTGATATGCCATTAAACAAAGATACCACACCACACCAGATGACGTGAAATTCGGCTGATTTATCATTTTTGGCCGTTTTATTCGGTTCCACAACATAGTGGTATGTTCAATACAACCTCGAAATCCGAGAATTCCAGCCTTTTGTATTGATGTATAGACATACCCATTGTTTATCATGAATCTCGTCTCCCTCTTCGCAATGACACCGAAAAAGATCTTACCTTCTACGTTGAGTAAGGAAACTGGTCGAAACTGGTCTATTTTTCTGGAGTCTTTTTTCTTTTGGTATGTGGATTCCATCTGCTAATCCCCAATTCTCCATGATAAATTTCTTTCTATGAGCTTCTCTTTCAAAGCTTCCAAAGGAGTGCTAATATTTTAGGGCATCTTTTCTATAGCTTATATGAAATCCCGTTAATCCCCGGTAAGCTCTTAGCTCTAGCTTTTCTGGCGAAATCATTTGTTTCACTTACTTTCAAAGGTGATTGGTCAAATTTTTCTTCCGGAAGATGTGGACGATCTGGTTCCCTTAAACAGCCCAGAGGAATGTCGGCGAAGAGGTCGTTATATTTTTTTCGAAGGTGCGTTTCCAACTCCTCTTTCGGTATATTGAGGACCCCATTTTTTTCCCCTCGAACAATTTCTTAGTGAATTTAGACGGGTTTTTTTTTTTTCGAAATTACACTTAGCCTTTCGTTTCTCTTGTCGCTGCTTCCTTGCGTTTTTCACTCTTGCAATGTCAAGGATCCTTTCCTTTACGACGGACAATTTTTTCTTTACCGACTCCCGGTCATCTGGTATTTCTTTAAGTCGCTTCTGAAGAAGTCTTTATACTACTCTAAGCCGGTCTTTCTCTCTCTCTGTCTTCTATTGGCTGTTCGTATGGTGTTTCCTTTTTGGTTGTCTTCAGTTGCAATATATATATATATATATATATATATATATATATATATATATATATATATAGCTGGTCTGTCTGCCTGTTCGTCTGTATGCGCCAGATAGTCATGTGACCTGCAACACTACTTCAAAATCAATAAGTTGTGAACTTGACACAGGTGTTGATTTTTCCTTATAGCATGAGGTAATTTGCATTTTTTTTTTTTTTGTTTTAAAATTGCAAGATTGAAAATAGGTTACTCGAAAAAGAAAATTACTGACTGAAAGTAATTCAAATAATTCATTTTCAAAGTTTTTATTAGGCTGTTTTTCTCTCTCCTTTTTTTAAGAAAAAAAAAAATTTTTGAATTACTCTGCTCTGGGGCTTTTTTTTTATTCATATCAGCCATGGCATTTTCGTGAACTGCTGTAAATCAAACATTTTATTTGAAGAGTTAAACATTTTTAATTCGCCTAGTATATTTCCCAAAGGTAGAATGTCATGTACGAGGGTAGGCCGAAAAGTTAATTGGCTGACCAACATACTCTCAGGGAATGTGTCGAAATTAGGCTTATTTTTCAACATAGGCCCCTTTTCAGTTCATATATATATAAATATACTACTTGTACTGAACTATATAATATATATATATATATATATATATACGAGAGGGGACTGAAAAGTTCATATGATGATCCCATATTTGTTGTGGATGACTTTTATATACCAATAAGATCCAAGCACTGCAACACCGATGGAAGAATTGTGTGAACTGCACGGGGACCATGTTGAAAAATAAAACTCATTTGGTCATACATCATGGGAGTATCTTGGTAAGCCGACCGTCAAACAGGATTTTTCTCCCTTGTTTGCAATGAAGTCGTAGAATGAAAATGGATAAATATCTTCTAGGTGATTTAATTCCAAATATATTTTGGAAGGAGTTGTATATCTTTCTTTATCTAAAAGCACACTATGCAGAGGATTGGAAATAAACTATTACTTACATTCCTGACAAGTATCATGTTTCCTTCAGAATCAACGACAGCATTTCCTTGGCCATAGAGGACATCTACATCAGAAATCCTACAGTAAAAGAAAGATGTATGAGGAGAAATATTTTTAAAAAGAAAAAATTATGTGTAATAGACAGATAGATGAATACATACATACATATATACATACAAAGAAACTTAGATAGATAGATAGATAGATAGATAGATAGATAGATAGATAGATAGATACTCACGAATTATATAAAGTAATATCCGGCGTCCAAATTTCCTTCTCATTAAGTATAATTTGTGTAACGCCCCCGTACGATTCGGGATCCCAAACCAACATATCGTCGCGCCATCTCTGAAAAAAAAGTATATATAAATATATATGCGTTTATATATATATATATATATATATATATATATATATATATATATATATATATATAAATACTTGGAAAAAAACTAATGGGAACTATGCAAGAATTCTTAAAACTGTTTTCAACAAATCCTGGTAGAAAAAAACACACACAAAACAGCAGCTCTACGGCCACTTACCTCCTATCTCACAAACCATCCAAGTGAATCAAGCAAGATATACCGAGCACTACTGGGGAAGTTAGAACGAACTCATAAGCAACGCTCTCTAAAGGACTTCTACACATGGACACGTCAGTTTTTGGCCGTCTTGAAATAATCTACATTCATCAGCTCTATTCGGATGGTAAGGGAGATCAAAGGAATTAATTAGAGCGGTGTTTAACAGGGACAGATGGCGAGAGAGAGTCAAAGGAGTCTATGATGCCAGCACGCGTGATGACGATGATGATGATATAATGGAATGGATAAATCGTTCTAAAAATGTATTTTCATAAATCAAACAAGTTACCAATGATTAGTAATAATACCTAATAATATCCGCTCTCATTATCTTCCGCAACAAATTATTATCCTATTTACCCAACCCCTCCGCTCGGGAAGGATATGACACAAGGTCAGTTTTTAAGCGGAGTTTAAAAGGTTTGAATTCAGAGTTTTCCTTCTCCTTGACTAGTTGTCTAACCAAGGCTGATGAACCTAGTCTGTCCTACTATTTACCCATAGCCGTAGGGAGAATAATTGGATTCATACCTTTCCCAAGGGTATTAATGCTATGTGAAATGCAATCAGTCTCGTCCAGGATTTGAACTCGTGTCGCCGTGTTCATTTCCTACGACGATAACAATTACACCACGGGCACCTCCTCAACAAATTATTATATCCCGGTATATTTGCTCTTGGTGAACATCAGATTTTTCTTAAAAATTGTTTGGAGTCAAGTTATTCATTTTCTTTAGATAGATAGATTGATAGATAGAATTTGAATGCTGATTTTCAAATTAGGCAAACACTACCACCCATACACACATATTTGAAATCGTGGATACATACAATCTTCCTGCTCTTCCTTTGTATTACTAAGCCTTCTTTACCCAGTCGGCTGGGGCTGTAGAATACACCGACTACTTCTTTGCAGAGGGGTAAGACCCCCCTCCAACGAGTGTCCTAGATATGACCCTAAACAATCTGATGGTGAGGTTCCAGCAATGCTGGAGCTTTGGGGAATGCAGACCACCCCTTCATTGCCATCGCTCCCAGGTTCACTCTGGCCCGGAGTGGTAGCACCTGATAGGGTCCTATCTGTGTGTCAAATAGAAATAAAATGTGTACTTATGCTAAACTGAATTACTTGAAATAGAACTGTTTTGACATTTAAACTACGTACTTATGTTAAACTGAATTGCTTGAAAAAAAAACTGTTTTTGAAATTGAAAGTTTACTTACGCATGACTGAATAGTTTGAAATAGAACTTTTTTGACATTTAACTGTGTGTAAACAAAAACAGTACTTATTCTAAACTGAATTGTTAGAACTAGGATTATTTATATGTATTAAGTAAAGTTGGCAACCTTAGTCGAGGGTAACCCGAAAGATCCCTTCTCAATAGCTTCTACACTGAGGTGTATGGGAGGACGCTACTCCATTCCCTGGATTGCTCCACTTTACCCTTGATCTTCACCTTATAGTGCTGAGTGCTTTGTAAGGCGGCATCAAGTACCTTTTTTTGAGTCTTTGATATGACTCAACCTGGGATTGAACCTAGGTCTCCCGGACCATTGGCGAACACTCTACTCATTAGACCAATGAATGTTTACTTAGAGACATTATTACTAGTTTCAAGTACTTCTAAAATTTCATTAGATGAGACTTGAGACTAATATCTTTTAAAACATTTATACACACAAACACACGGACACACAAACACACGGACATACAAACACACGGACACACACACACTTAAATATATATGTAAGAAAAAGTGAATATGAACACGATTCCCAAACTTAAAAGCAGAAAATGACTGTTAGAATCTTTGGTTTGGTTTCTTTGTTTAATGGCATATCAACCTTCTTAGATTATTTAATGCCAGAGCCATCCTTCTTGAAGAACAGTAGTGGTACTATTTAACATTACAATCCTCTTAAAACTAACCAATCAATCATGCGCGTGCGTGCGTGCGTGCGTGTGTGTGTGTGTGTGTGTGTGTGTGTGTGTGTGTGTGAATGTGTGTATGTATTTGTTAATGTGTGTGAGAATGGGCGAGCGTATTTGTGTATGTGTGTATGAGTGCGTATTTGTGAATGCATGCGTGTGTGAATGTGTTCGTGAGAATGAGTGTGTGTGTGTGTGTGTGTGTGTGTGTGTGTGTGTGTGTGTGTGTGTCGTATGAATGTGTGTGTGCATGCAAGCGTATGAGTGTGTGTGAAAAAGTGAGTGTGTGAATGTGTGTACATTTGTGGATGTGTGTGCGTGTGAGCGTGAATGTATGAATGTGTGTGTGAATGTATGAATTTTTAAAAGCAAAATGCCATTTTAATCAGTATTTGTGTTTGGTTCGTCTGAGATGGGGGGTTTTGCCGGGGCGGGAGTTATGGCATATCAACCCTTGTAGGTTATCTAATTTGAAATCCTGTTCATATATATGTATATGTCTGTGTGAATGATTAGTGTCTTTTATGGCATATCAACCATTGTAGGTTATTTAGATAAAATTTTTAGATGAGCCTGAGCTCATCTTTTTGCACAGAGTTAAATAGTTTCAAGTATTTCTATCAAACCCAAATAATTCGATTTGCTATTAATCATTTGTTTATACACAGTTAAATGGTTTAATGTATTGCTATGTAACTGTAACAATTTAACATCAGTTATTTGTTTGCACAAATTTGAATAGATATACATACATGATTTGTAAGTATATCGTTTGTATTGGTTTGGTTGGGTTTTAAGGCATATCAGCCATTGCAGGTTATTTAATGCCAAATCCTCTTTATACATATATGATTTGTTATTGCATAGTTCGTAGATAACATTTTTAAATGAGCCAGAGTTCATTTGATAGCACAAAGTTAAATGGTTATACATCTCATTTGTAAGCCAATAGTTTGCAGGTAATATTATTTTTAAATGTGTCAGATCTAATTTGTATGCACACAACTATTATCATTGTTTGCACACAATCACATGGTTCCAAGGTTTCTATCACAAATAGTTCTATTTTGTTTTGATCCTTTGTTTGAACTCACCTAAATGGTTTCAAATATTGCTATTTAACATAAATAGTTTTATTTGTTTTCAATTAAATAGTTTCAAGCAAGGAACACTCACTATTCAATTTAAGCACACAATTAAAGAGTTTCAAGTATTGCTATTCAGCACTGATAATTCAATTTAGAATTACTCATTCGTTTGCAGTTAAATGATTCCAAGTATTGTATATCACTAACAACTCAATTAAACATCAGTCATTTGTTTCCGCTCTGGTAAATGGTCAAAAAGTTCTATTTGACCCATAGGTAGGATGCTACGATTCCCGGTCAGAGTGGACCTGGGAGCAATAGCAATGAAGGGGTACTCTGCATTCCCCAAAGCTCCAGCATTACTGGAGCCTTCCAATCTGATTGTTGAGTGTCATAACCAGGATATTCATTGGGAGGATTCTTACCTCTCTACGGAGATGTAATTAATGTATTGTATAGCCGCAGCCGACTGGGCTTTGGGTGGTTTGTGAGATGGCGGGGGGGGTAAGTGGCTGTAGATCTGGTTGCTTTTAGGATTTGTTCAAAACAGCACTTAATATTCTTGTGTACTTCCCATCTATATTTTTGCATACGTTTTGATAGCGTCCATAGAATACAGCTATATAGTCATTCTGTCACTACTACAACTTGAAAGAAATCCCCTTTTATCTAACTGTAATTTTAGTTTTATGTAAGCCAGTGCATCAAATATGTACATTCAAGAGGTTGGTTGGTACAACTGGAGGATTCTATATTTTGCAATTGATTGATTTCCTTTTTAAAGCTAAAGCAATCTTCCTGAAATTTCCCGCCAACAATAATATGTTTTCTATGGAGGTGCCCGTGGTGTAATGGTTATCGTAGGAGGAAATGGATAGAGCGACAAGAGTTCAAATCCTGGACGAGATTGATTGCATTTCACATAGCACTAATACTCTTGGGAGAGGTATGAATCCAATTATTCTCCCTCTAGCTATGGGAAAATAGTTGGACAGATTGGGTTCTTCAGCCTTGGCGAGGCAACTAGTCTTGGAGAAGGAAAACTCTGAATTCAAACCTGCTAAACTCCGCTTAAAAATTGCCCTTGTGTCATATCCTGCCCGAGGGGAGGGGCTGGTAAATATGGATAATATGGTTTTCTATTAGGACATAAGTACTGGGATAGAGTTATCATTAAAAGCTTTCAGTCATGTTTTAGGCTACAGTGACCTGTTGAGAAGACCATGTATTGAGAGGAATACGACCAATAATGAGATGCAGAAAAAATTGCAATATGAGGTAAGGTAAAATTCATACATAATAGTAATAAGTAGTATCTCCATAGATTGATAAAGGCATAAGGTTTATAGGTAAAAAAATTCCCTTTGAATTGTCCAGCTGGACTCATGGCGTTTGGTCAAAGAACTTCTCGGTGAAATTATCTGGAGGTTGCAAGTTCAATCCTGACTACAGATAAATAACAAGGAATATTTACTATATCTTAACACTTGTACCCTGTTATGGCTAACAGACTTAGAACAATCTACTTCCGGGGATTAAATAAAGGGTCCGGTTTGAAGTCCCGTGTAGGTTCCCGACAAGAAACGCCAGAATAAGCCCGAAGGTCCTATTGACTGGAATGCTGTAAATGTAACAATGAAGACAATAGTCCGAATAATCTACCTGATAAAAATAATCAAGCTTCATTTTCGAAATTCAGACAAATAAGTTTTTAACACACGATGTTCACCGTTCCCTACCATGATGGTGACTGTGATAGAATAGCTGTTACACCTCAAGGACATATCTCCTACTCGTTCACCAATAAAAGGGTCTCGCGGCGGCAATTTTGTATCCGTCAGATCATTCGACCAGACCTTCTATTACTAGGGTGAGTCAAAAGTTTCGCAATATTTTGGAAGGCACTAGTTTTTGACGTGTATAATTTATCTAATGAGTAGAGCGTTCGCCAATAGTCCGGGAGACCTAGGTTCAATCCCAGGTCGAGTCATACCAAAGACTCAAAAAATGGTACTTGCTGCCGCCTTGCTTAACACTCAGCATTATAAGGTAAGGATCAAGGATAAATTGGAGCAATCCAGGGAATGGAGAAGCACCCTCCCCTACACCTTGGTGTGGTTGCTATTGAAAAAGGAGGTTTCGGGTCACCCTCGACTAAGGTCGCCAACTTTACTTTCTATATTACCTGACCGAAGCAGTTCAAGTTGTATTGCCCAGTCAGCTGGGGCTGTAGAATACACTGACTGCACCTCTGCAGAGGGGTAAGACCCCCCCCCCTAATGAGTGTCCTGGATATGACACTAAACAATCTGATGGTGAGGTTCCAGCAATGCTGGAGCTTTGGGGAATGCGTAGTACCCCTTCATTGCCATTGCTCCCAGGTCCACTCTGGCCCGGAGTGGTAGCACCTGATAAGGGTCCTATCTATGGGTTAAATAGAATTAACAGCATACTTATGCTAAAATGAATTGTTTGAGTAAAACTGAATAGTTTGAAATAGAAATGACTTTTACAATTAAACCGTACTTACACTTAAACTGCGTGCTTATGCTTAACTGAATTATTTGAAATAGAACTGTTTTTCGACATTAAAACTGTATTTACACTTAACCGAATTGTTTCATACAACTGCTTGAATAGTTTGAAATGGAAATGTTTTGACCATTAAACTGTGTACTTATGCTAAACTGAATTGTTTTAAATAGAACAGATTATTTACATAAAAATGGATTTGGCGTTAAATAACCTACAAAGGTTGATACTATTTACCAACCCCTCTGCTCGGGCAGGATATGACACAAGGTCAATTTTTAAGCGGAGTTTAGCAGGTTTCAATTCAGAGTTCTCCTTCTCCTAGACTAGTTGCCTAACCAAGGCTGAAGAACATAGTCTGTCCTACTATTTACCCATAGCTGGAGGGAGAATAATTGGATTCATACCTTCCCCAAGGGTATTAGTGCTATGTGAAATGCAATCAGTCTCGTCCAGGATTTGAACTGGTGTCGCCGTGTCCATTTCCTACGACGATAACGACTACACCACGGGCACAAAGGTTGATATGCCATAAAACCCAACAAACCAAACCAAACCTTCAAGTTGTAATTGGTACCCACAATGGTTGGTGGTGTCGTGGTAGTTGGTAGGCTAACACGTTGTGCATTGCTTCACTCCGTGTGAAAGTCGCAAAGATGAACATGAAAAGCAGTTTAATTCGAGAACATATGCGTTGAGAGTTCGGACTGGGACTTAACGCCGCGGAAGCAACCAAAAAATATTTGTTGTATGAAAGATGAAGTTACAATTGATCAAAGTACAGTAACCGAATGGTTGAAGAAATTTCACTGGGGTTGCAAGAACCTTGACAATCAAGCAAGGTAAAAAAAAAAGTAAAGTTGGCGACCATAGTCGAAGGTGAACCGAATGCTCCCTTTTCGATAGCTTCAACACCAAGGTGTAGAGGGCGCTACTCCTTTCCCTGGATTTCTCCACTTTACCCTTGATCTGTACCTTATAATGCTGAGTGTTAAGCAAGGAGGTATCAAGTACCATTTTAAAAATCTTTGGTATGACTCGACCTGGGATTGAACCCAGGTCTACCGGGCTATTGGCGAACCTTTATGCCAATGTCCGGTATAAGCAAGGTCAAGTAAGCTTAAAACCATGGATTCTGAGTCCGTGCTCCAAACCACAGAAGTAAATCTGGTGTGTAACACACGGAGAGTATCAGGCAATCTCGGCCTCTCACCGTCCAATATAGTTTGTCACTTACACGGTATCGGCAAAAGTATACCGAGTTGCCGATTTGTATGAAAATATTGCAAAACTCTTGACTCATTCTTGTACGTTGCTTTATCAAGCGTTCTACCCAGACAATGACTTACCTGTGTTTCGTAGGCAATTGTCGTTTCTGTTTGAGCTTCTTCATCAATATTGATTTTAATATAAGACAATCCAAATAAAACTTTTAAAGCGTCTTGGCTGTTTTTCACAGGTCGGGCATTTTTCGAATAGTTTTTCAATAAGTCATCGATAAGGTTATTTTCCACTAAAAAGAAAAAGAAAAAAGAAAAAAATAACATATATGAAAATACAAGAAAACTTAAATCATCTGTTCAGAAAATTCCTAGATTTACGGTGAATAGGTTTATATAAATAGGGTGCGAGGGGTAAATAATCATTTTAAATTATTAAATATATATCTATAAGTTGGCGACCTTGGTTTAGGCTGACCCGAGGGGCCCCTTTTCAATACCAACTACACCGAGATGTTGGAGAGAGCACTACTCCATTCCCTTGGATTACTCCACTTACCTTGTAATTGTCCAGCAGGACTCATGGCGTTTGGTCAAAGAGCTTCTCGGTGAAATCATCAGGTGGTTGTAGGTTCAATCCTGACTACAGATAAATAACAAGGAATATTTACAATATCGTAACACTTTTACCTTATAGTTAACAGACTTTGAGTCTTTGGTATGAATCGACCAGGGATTGAACCCCGGGCCATTGGCGTACACACTACCCACTAGGCCAATGGCCCGATTCTTCTTCTTCTTCATCTTCTTCTTCTTCTTCTTCTTAAGCCGTTGTATCTCTTGATGGTTTTACATCGTTGCCTTACACTGTCATATGACATTTTTGAAAGTTGAACGCTGATTTATTGATCAAACGGTTAACGCAACCCACTTCTCTGTATATATAATCTCATCCTTTTTTCCCCTTAATCATCCATCGGTGATCTAACGACACTTCATAACATCTTTTCTAAGTCCTGATGATGATTTATTGAAACCAAAACGTTATAACGTCGACTTTCTTTCATATTAAATTCTTCACTTGGATTACTTTGGTTTTTTTTATATTTTTCTTCACACTATCGAATTATTTTCTATTGTTTACTTTCATATATATATATATATATATATATGTGTGTGTGTGTGTGTGTGTGTGTGTGTGTGTGTGTGTGTTTCATGCCGTTTACGTTAAGCGACGATTATTCTATCTTCCTCGTATAAAAACAGCTCTTGGGCAGCTTAGAATACACAAAAAGATAAAATAAATGATATATACATTAATTTCGCGCATGCGCTTTAGTTGTTTCAAGTTTTGTCAACTGGGCAGCAAAATAGAGTTAATTTGGGCAATGTCTATAAAGAAAGTAACACTATGACGCAATTCGCTCGTCCAGACATTTAAAAATTGCATGCTATACTGCTTGGCATTCGTACGGAAGCTTCAATACGAAGATTTCAGAATGTTTTGGAGTCACTCTGTGCACAGATGTTTATTCCTATAGATGGAAACCAAACACCCAGTCCATATCATGGTGTGTGGGATGGTTGCTAGAGATGGTGATTTTACGCCTCCCTTCATCTTCCCAGATGGTCTCTGACTCAATACAAAGGCCTACATCAAGTGCTTTGGGGAGGCAATGCTGACCTAAATAGAGAGAGTGGCTGCTGGAAAATCCTACATCTGGTAACAAGACATTCTGCCATGCCACAAAAGCAAAGGAACACAGTTTAGGTGGTTAGGAAATGTCTGCAAACACATCACCCCTAACAACTGGTTAATCCCCCAATTGCAATACTCTTGATTATTATGTGTGAGGTGCGTTTGATGGTTGGTTGGTTGAGTTTTATGGCATATCAACCTTTGTAGGTTATTTAATACCAAATCCATTTTTATAGAAATAATCAGTTCTATTTCAAACAATTCAGTTTAGTATGAGTACACAGTTTAATTGTCAAAAACATTTCTATTTCAAGCTATTCAGTTTATTCAAATAGTTCTAATTCAGCTAATTCAGTTTAGTGTGAGTACAGATTTTCTTTACACAAAGTTAAATGTCAAAAACAGTTCCATTTCAAACAATTCAGTTTAGCATTAGCACACAGTTTAAATGTAAGAACACAGTGTACTTTGTACACAGTTTACACAGTGTACACAGTGAAAAGATTTTCTATTTCAAGCTATTCAGTTTAGTCAAACAATTCAGTTTAGCATACGTATGCCGTTAGTTCTATTTAACCCATAGATAGGGCCCTATCAGGTGCTGCCATTCCGGGCCGAAGTGGACCAGGGAGCAATGGCAATGAAGGGGTACTCCGTATTCTCCAAAGCTCCAGCATCACTGGAACCTCACAATCAGACTGTTTAGTGTCATATCCAGGACACTCGTTGTGGGGAGTCTTACCCTTCCGCGGAGAATCATTCGGTGTTTTCTACAGCCCCAGCCGACTGGGCTGGGTGGTTTAGTATCATATCCAGGACACGCGTTGTGGGGAGGGCCTTACTCCTCTGCAGAGAAGCAGTCGGTGTATTCTACAGCCACCCAACCCCACAGCAGACTGGGCAAGGTGCGTTCGAACGAGAGACAAAAAAATTGTGTAACACTAAAGTTGAAACGAACGTTTGGGCAACTGGTTTAATAAATGGGAAACCAGGTTTTGGGATATGTCTATAAAAAATTTATTTTTATTATTTCCAAGGAAGAAAAGAAGTGAAATCCCTAATATTAAGAGTGAGAAATCACTATTAAGTCCCAAGTTTCAATGACTATTTTAAAGTTGACATTTGAAAATAAAAACAAGTTAAGTTGGGTACATGTATATCAGAAATTCAGGGATCTTTGTAGCTTTGTATTTATATTATCAATGGAACTCCATCGTCTAAAAACAGAAAATTAATATTTTTCAAATCTAACAAAATGTTAAGCAATAAAAATATATCCTTTTTTTTTTTTTTAGATGAGACCCATTTAGTTCAATTAAGCTACAATTGTTCTACAATTGTTATTGTAGAAAATGGAGTTTGTGACTTGGGATTTACTTTCTTTGTTTAATGGCACATCAGTCTTCGAGGGTTATTTAATGCTAAAGACATCTTGTAAAAAGACAGATGTACCTTGTGTCACATATTTACCGATGATGGATGGCTTGATTAAATGCCTAATTGAAAATAAACAATGCTGTGTAATATGGAAAATAGACAACGAACCTAAGATATACGAATCGATTTTAATGGCATGTCCACCTTTCTTAGGTTATTTTATATGTAAAGGTTAGGGAATCGCGTTATTTCCCAGATCGCCAAAACTATACTCTCACCATCAAATACAGTTAAGTGTCATACCCAGGACACTCTTTTTGGCCAGGGAGGGATGGGTCTGATACAGGGGATACAGATAGCGTATTCTTTGTCACACTGACATGATGGCTAGGATCTGAGAGTAATATCTATTCTTTCTTTTCGGAATATATATATATATATATATATGTGTGTGTGTGCGTGTGTGTGTGTGTGTGTGTGTGTGTGTGTGTGTGTGTGTGTGTTTATATATAGAGAGAGAAAAGGTAAATATTTCTGGTAGATGTTATAAGGTAATGAAAAATAAATGGAAAAGTGGATATCTCTCTCTTTTCTCACTGAAATTAATTCAAAACCAACAAGTCCTACCGCCATCATTCAATCTTAGATCAATTTCCCCCTCTTTCCGTTTCTGTCTTTTCTCTTTAGACCCAACCTCCTTTCATATTCACATTTATACACTTTTATCTATTTCCTCTTTTACAAAACTTTAGAAAAAAAATACTATTTTTTCAGTTGAAAAAGTTCTGTCAATAAAAAGAACGCAATATTCTAAACTGAATACGCTGTCTGTGTTTTAGTATATCTACTTTTCCGAATATATATAAGATAATATATATATATATATATATATATATATATATATATATATATATATGTTTGTGTGTGTGTGTGTGAGTGTGTTAAGTTCTTTGGTTTAATGGTCTATCAACCCTTGATGGTAATTTAAAGCCAAATCCAGCTTACATACGACTTTCAATGGAATAGTTTGTAGGTCACATTTTTTAAAAGAGCCGAAGCACATTTGTTTGCCCACAAATTGTTTCATGTTTTGCTAATAGTTCTATATGCACACAGTTTAATAGTTTCAAGTATTGCTATCTAATACTAATAATTCAATAATACTAATAATTCTATTTGATCCATAGATGCGACCCTAAAAGGTACCACCAATCTAAGTCAGAGTGGACTTGGGAGTAATGGCAACGAAGGAGTTCTTCACATTATCCTAGGCTCCATTAGATGGTTCAGTTTCATATCCAGGATATGCACTAGTGGTGGGGGTCTTACACCTCTGCAGAGATGCAGTCCACGTATTCTACAGCCCCACCCGATTGGACTTGTAAGATGGGGAGTTGTATACATACACACAAGAAGAAGAAGAAGAAGAAGAAGAAGAAGAAGAAGAAGAAGAAGAACAACAACAACAACAACAACAACAACAGCAACAACAACAACAACAACAACTGTAGGGATATTTCAAGCAATATACTAACGAAATTTCACAGAAGAAGAGACTTCACTATGGCTTCAGGAAGAAAACTAAGAGAGAAACTGGATCTATTCTAATAGCAGCACAAAACAACGCTATAAGGACCAACTATGTTAAAACAGAAATAAATAAGACGCAACAAAAGAGCAAATGTATCTTAAGTGATGATAAAGACGAAACACATAATAAGCGAGTGCAGCAAACTAGCACAAAAGCGTACAAGACTAGGCACGGTTGATCGGGGAAGGTGATCCATTGAGAACTGTGCAAGAAATTGAAATTTGACCATACTGCAAAATAGTATATGCTTAAACCAAAATGAGACATAGAAAATTCTGAGAGATTTTGAGATACAAATTGATCACTAAATACTGGCGAGAAGACGAGACCGAGTGATAGTCAACCAAAAACCAGCGAATAGTGGCATTCGCCATCCCTGCAGACCACAGGTTAAAATTAAAAGAAAGTGAAAAGAGAGATAAATACCTAGACCTTGCAAGAAAACTAAAAAAAAAAACTATGGAAAATGAAGATGACTGTGTAATTGAAGATGACTGTGTAATTGGCGCACTCGGAACAATCCCCAAAGGATTGGTAAAGGGACTGGAAAACTTGAAAATAAGAAGACAAGTGGAGACAATCCAGACTACAGTATTATTAAGATCGGCCAGAATACTGAGAAGAGTCCTGGAGACTTGATGAGATTTGCTGTCATTCAAACTCCAGTGAAAACCATCAGCTAACGCTGGTGAGAAAAATTCTCAAATAATAATAATAATAATAAATTCAAAATACTCTTATACAGCTTCGCATTGATAAAATTTAACCCAAATAATACAGTGTTTTGTTTATATTGCAATAAACATGTTTGGTTAGTAACTTCTTAAACCTTACTTTTAGGCATTATATGAAACACCAAGATTTTCAGAATTTAAAAGTACTTTAGATCTGATAATTTATCAATAACATTTATATATCAGTAGTTTGTGGGTTTTTTTATTCTTTGTTGTTGTCTTTTTTTTTTTGTTTTTTGTTGGGTTTTTTTGTTGTTTTTTTTTTTTTGTTGTTGTTTTTTGTTTTTTTGTTTGTTTGTTTTTTTGTTGTTTTTTTTTTTTGCGGCAGTGGGGTCATCATTACTTACTGTTTCCGGACACTGGTTCAGACAATGTGCTGATGGTAATGGCTGCAAATACCGCTAGCCACCAGGTAGCCATTTTGCGATCCTAGAAATTAAAAATAAATAAATATAAAAAAAGGACGAAAGAAAAAAAGAAAAGAAAAGATTAATAAGGTTTATCTGAAAAAATAAGGAAAGTTCTAACATCTTTAATAACTATCATCATCATCATCATGTCGCGCCGTCTGCGCGGATATCCCTGACCGTCTCTCGCCATTTCTCCCTATCACTCATCGCCTCCGGCAGGTCTTCAGGATTACAACCCGTGTCCTCACATAGCTGCTGTATGTAAGTTCGTGCTGGTCGTCCCACACTTGCACATCCATGAGTGGGGGTCCACAGGAGTACATCGCTTATGAGCTCGTCCTTGCTTCTCCAGCAGTGTCCCGCGTGTCTGGTTCGTCGAACTTGTATAGTTTTTGTGATGGGGGGCAAGTGTCCGTATAGTTGGAGTCTCGTGGGGTGTTGTCGCCAGGACTTGTTTAATACTGCTCTCAACATTCTTGTGTAATTTCCGTCCAGCCTCCTCTCCAGCCGCTTCGTAAGCGTCCATGTGGTGCATCCATATAGCAGTATCGACACAACCGCTGCCTGGAAGAAACTGCGTTTCATTTTATCTGTTAGGTCCGACTTCCATATGATCGAGAGCCTATCGATAGCTGTCCATGCCTTCGTCAGTCGTGTGTCGATGTCCTTCTCGGTTGATGAGACGCTGCTTCCTAGGTAGGTGAATTTGTCGACTAGTTTCAGAGAGGCTCCGTCTAGTGTGGCAATGTTGCCTGTTTGGTTGTAACACATATATTCGGTTTTGTTTGCATTGACATGTAGGCCAATGCCAGCTGCAGCTCGTTCCAGACTATGTAGTAGTGTCTCTGCTTGATTAGGCGTATTCGCTAGTAACGCCAAGTCATCAGCGTAGTCGGCGTCCGTGATTGTTTTTGCGGGGTACCTTTTGCTTCTTCTCTTAGTCAGCTCAAAGCCATTTTCTCTGATTTTGTCGATCGAAGTCCTAAGCACATAGTCTAGACAGATGATAAAGAGGTACGGGGCTAGTGTGTCTCCTTGTAGTACTCCTGCAACAATGTCGAAGTATTCCGTGTCTCCATCTGATGAACGTACTTTTACTTTGGTGTTTCTGTAGAGAATCATTATCGCTGCTACGGTTTCTTTTGGTAGGCCGTAAGCTAGTAGGATTTGCTCCATCTTCCCTCTGTGTATGGAATCGAAGGCCTTGGTGAAGTCGACAAATAGTAATGTCGCCTGTAGGTTTTTTGCCCGAACGCCTTCCAGGATTCTGCGGATGGTCAGTATTTGTGAGGTTGTGGATCTATTTCTCCGGAAGCCATTTTGGTTTTTCCTAAGGATGTTTTCCATTTTGGGTTCTATGCGGTTTCGTAGTAGGGCATTGTAGATTTTGGCTGCTATGGATGTAAGTGTTATCCCTCGGTAGTTCTTGGCTAGTCCGAGGTCGCCTTTTTTAGGGAATGGAAGGACGCATCCCTTCGTCCATCGTTCTATCCTATTTTGACTATGGACTGCGTTGCATTGCCGGAGCAGTATATCGTCGAATTGTCTCGTCTTCCACACTTCTGGGGGGATCTCGTCTAGCCCCGCCGCTTTCCTATTTTTAATTCTTCTGAGAACCGTGTCGAGTTCTTCTTTGGTGAAAGGACCTAGTTTTACGTCTAATTGCTTACTAATAATTCTGGTGATCGGTTCATCCGTTATTTCCGGTGGGTTTCCTAGTAGATTTTTGAAATGCTGTTCCCACAGTTTTATTCTTTCTTGTTGGCTTGCAGCTTTCAATTTTGCTTTGGCTGTGCTCTTTCTTCCACTTACTTCGTTTATTGTTTGCCAGGCTATCCTGGATTGCCTTGTCAAATTCCATCTTGATTTTAGTTGCTTTTTATCCTATCTACTCAGACCGTCATTCAGCAACCATGAATAAGATAGATAGATAGATAGATAGATAGATAAAGAAAAGGACATTGATAGAGAGATAGAGAGATAGATAGATGAAGTATAACACAGATTTAAGAAAAAAAACATAAATAAATAACATTAATGAAATTTTTAGTAATATTTCTTTCAAATAATTTGTCGTTGCTTTTCAATCAGTATAATGCCGTTACTTGAAAAAACTTCAATTTTTGCAATATATATATATATATATATATATATATATCAAAGCAAAGTACACAATATATCTATATACAGCCAGTACCTGCAAAATTTATATATATATATATATATATATATATATATGTGTGTGTGTGTGTGTGTGTGTGTGTGTGTGTGTGTGTGTGTGTGTGTTGTAAAAAGAAGAAAACGAAAAGAAAAATACATATAAATGGATAAGAAAATTTATTAATAATATTTGTTAATGTCCACCGACGCGTTTCGACCATTTAAATGAAATGATCCAAGAAATGAAATTACGAAAATTTCAGGTGGAAAGTATATCTGAAGAAAACATTTTAGGTCATCTTTTGGGTGGGAATTTTGAATTTAAAATATGGTTTAACAATACAGAGAAATATTCGAAAGGTAAACTTCAAGCTTTTTCTTTTTTCCATGTTTTTTCTCTTTTACTTCTTCTTTTTTTCCCTCTTCCACTTATTTCTTCTTTCTTTCTTTGTAACCCAATATGAACCGACTTTTATAGACGCTACGTTTCTCCTTAATCTATAAAAAAAAGTTTACGTTTCATGACGTAATCTTTTTCGCATATTTCTCTGTATCGTTAACCCATTATTTTAAATTCAACATTCCCAGCCTGAAGAGGACCTAAAATGCCTTCCACCAGAAAATTTCGTTATTTCATATCTTGGATCATTTCATTTAAATGGTCGAAACACGTTAGTGGACATTAATTAATATTATCAATAAATTTTCTCATCCATTTGTATCCATTTTTCTTTTCTTTTTCTTCTTTTTACAACATATATGTCTGATTAAACTTCATATCTTCCTCAAATATTTATATATGTGTATGTATGTTTATGTGTTGTTTAAATATACTTTATATACATACATATATATATATATATATAGATATATGTGTGTGTGTGTGTGTGTGTGTGTGTGTGTGTGTGTGTGTGTGTGTGTGTGTGTATTGCGCAATATATAGATATGATATTTGGCCTTTGATATATATATATACTATTTATAGATAAATATGTTGATATATTTGGCTTTAGCATATTGATATATATTGCTTTGATATATAGATATAACGTTTTGTGTTAGCATAGATATACGAGGATCATTAAACAAGTTTCCAGACTTTTTTTTTCAAATGGGCACTTTTATTGATAGTACACACATGAAACTCTAGTCCCCTGCGAAGTAATCTCCAACAACTTCTGAAAGACCTCATGGAAGTCCTCTTGTGTGAGCGTGTCAATGACCTTCGTCACAGCCTCTTTCATCTCCTCAATTGTCTCATAACGACAGCCTCTGAGCTTAGGGAATAACCAAAAGTCACAGGGAGCAAGGTCTTGACTATAGGGAGGCTGAGGGACTGTGTTGATGCCCATCTTGGTCAAATAGTCTGTGACAAGGATGGAGTTGTGGACTGGTGCATTGTCCTGGTGGAAATGCCATTGACCCGATTTCAAGAGTGATGGCCTCCTCTGACCGAATCTCTTCCTGAACTAACCCTAACCGTTTGGCCAATCAACTCTGGTGTTCTGACTTCCTTACTCCTCCCACACTTCTCATCATCTCTCACAGACTCCCTGCCTTCCTTGAGTCTCTTATGCCACTGAAAAACTGATGCTCGATTCATGCAAGATGCTCCAAAAGCAGTCTGAAGCATTCCATTAGTTTCTGTGGCATTTTTTCCAAGTTTAAAGCAGAATTTTATTGCATATCGTTCTTCAAAAGTGTCCTCACGTCCAGGTTGCATTTTTGAAATTCACCAACTGTGACAATCAGGCTTTAGTATGGTACTATTTACCAACCCCTCCGCTCGTGCAGGATATGACACAAGGTCAATTTTTAAGCGGAGTTTAACAGGTTTGAATTCAGAGTTTTCCTTCTCCTAGACTAGTTGCCTCACCAAGGCTGAAGAACCTAGTCCGTCCTACTATTTACCCATAGCTGGGTATTTGCCCGAAAGTGAACGTAATAGCGTGACTGGAGTACGAACTCGCGTACTACGATTCCGCAGTTCATCGCTTTAACCATTACACCACGAGGCTTTAGTATGGTGTATTCCAATTGCTGCTGTAGCTGTTCATTTAAAGCTGAAATCATAAAAATTGGTCAGTCATCTCATAAGATGTATAGCAATAACATACTGAATTTTCAAGAGTCTACGACAATTTTAAATGCCTGTACAAAAAAGTCTGGGAACTTATTAAATGCACCACGTATAATATATTGCTTTAATATGGAAACATTGATTTAATATGTACTTATGATACATAAATATAATTCTTCAATACAGATATAATATATGCTGCTTCGATGTATAAATATTCTGCTTTCATATTTACGTATGATATATTGCTTTAAAATAAGTATATGATATATTGATTTATTTTTTGGATATAAAAAAATTGCTTTGATATATATAAATATATAGCTTCAGTATATATCTATATATATATATATATATGTGTGTGTGTGTGTGTGTGTGTGTGTGTGTGTGTGTGTGTGTGTGTGTGTGTGTGTGTGTGTGGTTAGGCAGCAGTCGTTCATTTAGGCATGTTTGATTAAATAGTAAAGACACATTTTGTCTATATAATTTAATTAAGATCCTTTCAAGTTACCTGATGAGTGTATTGGTTTCAGGTTGGAAATGGTGGATACATATATATATATATATATATATATATATATATATATATATATATTATAACAGTGTCGGTTGTCACTAAATCACTTAGTGGGTATGTGTCAAACCAAGTGCAATATAATATGGAGTGTGCACAATATCTAGGATAAAGCTATTATATATGGAATTTAGACTGCGATCCCTGGGTTTCATGGAGATTTTTGCAAAACAATAATCATTAGGCAGTTAAGAAAATGGATGAAATAATTTAGAATTATTTCATCCATTAGATCAGAAGAAGTCCTGTTATTTTTGGTTTATTGATTCATATCAATACCCATAACAGGATGGAAATAAATTTATCATCCTAATGTGACCGGCTTTTGTTTTTCTTAAAGAAATTATTGCTCTGTGGTGTCAGTTACATTCAGCTCTTTACCAGGAAAATTTAAATGTTCATAGTTGAATGATTTTTTGTCCTAACGGAATTATTCCCGAATCCGGTTTAACTGGACCAAATAATATATATATATATATATATATATATATATATATATATATATATATATATATATATATATATATAAATAATTTCTTTAATATAAAAAGACATCTCTCGAATATATAGATATATTTCTTTAATACATGGATATCACATATTGCTTTAATCTATGAACATATTGCTTTGATATATAAAAATAATGCGTTAATATATATATATATATATATATATATATATATATATATATATATATATATATAATATCCAGCACAGAATTCAGTGTCTTGTTCGTGCCTTTTTTGTTCCAGTATATCTTGTTGTTTCTGTGGAATCAACTAGGAGACATAACTTTTGAAGTTACTTTCTTACAAACAAGACTGCCAGGATCTTGTTCTTCGTTTGCAAAGATGCATCGCCAATAGTGGTGACTCTGAAGAAAAATAGTATTTGGTGTCGGGTTGTGTGTAGTTCTTTAAGGTAAGTTTTTTTTTAGGGGTGGGTATCCGTGATTATTGTGTTTATTCTACGTGCTAGATTGTGAAGGATGTGTTCTATTCAGTTTTTGAGGTGGTGGCTATTGAAGTGGAGGTATTGTTGGATGTCTTTTGGTTTTGGTAGATATCTGTGATGATTTGTCCATTTCTGTTTTTTATAAGGATGTCTAAAAACGAAAGTTCTTTTGAGCTGTATTCAATTGTAAATTTTATTTTGGGGTGTAGATCTTAGAATAGGGTGTGTAATTCGTTTATATCTCCCCATGCGTATTTCCAGAATATGAAACAATCATCTAAATATCTTTTCCATGACTTTTTTTTTTGTTGTTGCCGTATTTTTACCTATTATTTCGCATAGACTTTCTTCTAAATATGTTAGAGTTAGGGTAGCGTATGTTGGCGCCATTTTAGTCTCCGTAGCTGTCCCTAGGGTCTGAATATAGTTAATATTATTGAAGTGGAAGGAATTATTATTAAGGATTATTCCTATACCTTCTATGATAAATCTTTTGGTATATCTTGGGTGTTATGTGTCTGGGTATTTATCCAAAATGAGATGGCTTGTTTTCCTAATTCATTGGGATTTTACTTTATAGATTTGTGACGTCAAATGTGACTATGAGTGTGTTGGGATCAATTTTTTGTTGTATGGAGTTTAAAAATGTATGTTGTCTCTAATATAGCTTTTTATCTTGTTTAGAAATGTTGTAGTAATTGTCTATTATTTTGCAAAGTCTTTTAGTCGGGAACGACGGACCTGCTACAATGAGTCTAAATTTGAAATCACTGGAGTTTGGAATTTCTGTATTCGGATTTTTGTGTTTCTACGGCTATTTTTATTTATTTGGACTTGTGAATTTTTGGTAGTCCGTAGAAGCTCTTAGTTTTGGGGATATAATTTGTTAAAAAGTCTTTTCCTTAATGCGTTAGCAATTTATTGTGTATTTTGCAGAATTTTGTCGTTTTTTATATGATATTATTGTCTATGTTTGTATCTATTAGTTTGTAGTTGGTTTCATCTTGGATTTTTGTTTTGCAAGTAAAGTAAATTTGGCGACCTTAGTCGAGGGTGACCCGAAAGCTCCATTTTCAAAAGCTACTACACAGAGGTGTAAGGAAGGGCGTTACTCTTTTCTCTGGATTGCTCAACTTTACACTTGATCCTTGCCTTATAATACTGTGTGTTAAGCAAGATGGTATCAAATATCATTTTTGGGTCTTTGGTATGCCTTGACCTGGGATTGAAACCTGGTCTCCCGAACCATTAGCGAACACTCTACTTATTACGCCAATGTTTTATCTACGGCGCTTCCCTTGTCTGCTTCTTTTATAATTATGTTTTCATTTTCCAGTATATTTTTAAGGCTTGTTTTTGTTTTTGTGAGAGGTTGTTTTTGTTGTGGAGTTTTTTTTAAGGTCGATACTCCATAATTTTTCGAAGAATGTGTTTAGTTCGCTACTGCTATTTTTGTCTGGGAAGAATTTGGTTTTATTCTTTACTAGGGAGTCATCTGTATATTTGTCATCGTTGAATTTTTCTATTAGCCTAAATTTTCTTTTCTTTAGTTCTCCTATGTTGCTTTTTGGGGTGGGGCAAAATTTAGGACCTAGTTTAAATAAGTTTATTAGGTTTTAATCTAATTTATGTGTTGATAAATTTGTAATTCTGGGTTTAACGTTTGCTTTGTTTTTTCTATTGTTTTTTCTCTCCGGTTTGTGTTGTTTAAAAAATGGTTTCTGTTAGTATTCCTTAAAAACTGATTTTTGTTTGTATTGTGTAAAAAAAGATTTTTTATTGTGTTGGCGTTTATAGGGCGGCTTTTATTGTATAAGAATGGGTTTACTTTGTTTTTTTCTGGACTTATATGCGTCGTAGTTGGGCCAATTAAGTTGTATGTAATGATCTATAAGGTGATTCTTTTTATTATCTTTAAGTTTTCGTTTTGAAAGTGTTTTTTACTTTTGGGTTATTTTTGTTTTTGTTTTTTTGTTTTTTTGTTTTTGTTTTGACTGAGAGGTTGGTTGTTCTAGAGTGTTTAGGCCAATTTGCATGTATTTGGTACTTCGAGGAGGTTAATTTTTCTTTTTTATATGGTTGTTCGTGTGTGGAGATTATGTCTCTCTCCGTTGTTCTATGTTTTTGATTTATTGTGTGTATACGTATAATCTTGGGGGGGGGGCTTTTTATCCTTTTATCTCTGTTTTTTCTTTTTCTTTCTATTTTTGGGTAGGTTTCTTAGCCAAAACCTGAAAAACATTCTACTCACAAACACGAGTGGGTTTGAGTCTTATTGAGTACTCCATTCACATGGCCTTATACCACATATGTTCTCTGACGAAAGCAACATGCTGGAAACATACATGTATGTAAGAACGAAATAAAGAAATAATTCTATAAAAAAATACAAATCTCTTCGTGGACCTATTCATTTATATATATATATAAGATGGGTTAATAATGTTTCTTGTTTCTTTTCGTTTCTTTGTATTTGTCTTGTTTTTTTGTTTTGTTATTGTTTATTAATTTTTTCAAATGATTGATTGGTGATAATCATTACTTTTAATTTTCTAAGTCCTTTGTTCTGAAGTTGGTTTTCTAATTGATTTTGTGGCTTGTATAAATAAATACATTTTTCCTTTCTGATGTCTCTCTATGACCATTTAGTTTTTCGATAAAACGTTGTCAACCATAAGCAGACGTACAGACAGACAGACGGTAAATATTTACGTCTTTGATAAAACGTAAAGAAATTTGTTTGAAAGGTTGAAATATCAAATCTAATGACATTGACTAAATCTTTTTTTAATTGCATTCCATCAATAAGTATATATATATATATATATATATATATATATATATATATATATATATATATATATATATATATGTCTGAGGATTACACATGCATGAAACAGTAAATAACACTTTGAATTTATTGTGATCATATTGTACATTTTTAGGTTTATACCCAACTGTTCTGGTTTCAATATAGAAAACTGTATTTCGAAATACTATCCTAGCTGATAAACAGTTTTTTTTTAAATTATATATATATATATATATATATATATTATATATATATATATATATATATTGAGAGAGGGAGTAACTTATATAAACAGTCAGATAGATAGATAGATAGATAAAGAAGAAGAACAAGAAGAAGAACAAGAATCACACGGAAAACTTTTCAAGTATTTGTCTTCGTCATTTTGGTTCCGAATAATAAGGTAACAATCTTATGCAAATCCAGCACCTGTGTAAAAGTTTCAACGCCCCTGATAATCAAAATACCTTTCTTCGTCTCTACAACATCCCTTCTCCTTTCTTTCTTTCTTTTTTTTTTTTTTTTTTGGTTCAATGTTTACACCTTTTACGTCTGATGACGACATTATGAATACCATCTAACATATTTTTCTTCTTTCAAGAATGGTTTTAACATTTTTTAAAAATCGTCAAATCACACACACACACACACATAAACAAAACATGAATTAAGGAATAAACAAAATGACTTACTGTTAAAAACAATGTCTGGAGTCCAGAGTGATGGCAAGAGATGGGAACGAGGTTTCTTGCAGAAATAAATGAAAGGCTCAGAGCTACAACGGGTGGGTTAGGCAGAGTTGATGCAGTTTTTGAGATTGGAAATGGGTTGGACCCCTTTTTCCTCCAATAAGAGGGAAACAGTAGCAGCAGCAACAGCAGTAGTCTCAACGACAGTAGACGCAACAGTGAATATTCCAGTAGTATTAGTAGTGCTACTTATAGTTGTTGTAGTAGTAGTGGTAGTCGGTATAATCTCGTGCAACTGAAAATATTCATTTTATGGGAAAAATACACGAGGTTGGAGTAGGAGGAGCAGCAATAGTAGAAGGATGAGTTACGAGGTAGAGTTTCAGGGCTGACAACATAATGAACCTGTGAAATTTGCGTTTACCCTATTCCAGATTTCTTTCTTTCTTTCTTTCTTTCTTTACATTTTGATCGTTATTAAAACTTTTTTTCTTAAAAAACAATTTCATGAAATTGCTGCTTCCTCTGTCGTCATAGCAATCACAATTATGACACACATTTTTATCGCAACTACTAGTACTTCGACATCAGGCTGAAGGACGTATAGATAATGATAATATATATATATATATATATATATATATATGTATATATATATATATATATATATATTAGGTTGGCCGATCGTAGTCGAGGGCGACCCGAAGGGTTCCTTTTCAATAGCCACTACACTGAAGCGTCGAGGAGAGCGCAACTCCTTTCTCTGGATTATTCCACTTGCCCTTGATCCGTACTTTATAATTCTGGGTGTTAAGCAAGGAGTCATCAAGTATTATTTTTTTAGTTTTTCGCATGACTCGATCTGGGATTGAACCCTGGTCTCCAGAGCCATTTGTGAACACTCTTATCATTATGCCGATCACCTTCCACACGAGTAGGATGTGACATAAGGTCAATTTTTAAGCAGAGTGTAACCCGTTTGAAGTTAGAGTTTTCCTTCTCTTATACTGGTTGCCATACCAAGATTAAAGAGCTAAATCTACCCTATTATTTATTTATTGCTGCAGTTAGAATAGTTGTATTCATACTTTTCCCCAGGATATCAGCGCTATGTGAAGACGCATCCAGGATTGGAACTCGTGTCGCAGTGGTAATTTACTAAGCTTTTTGCTTAGATATGGCACAAGGCCATATGAAAGGGGCACCCAATGAGACTTGAACTCACTCCTGTAGGTTTGCTAGTCGAGCTTGCTAACCATTACACCACCTAAGGCGCCCGTCGCAGTGTCCATTTTCCATGACCGTAACCACTCCACCAGGAGCGCCACATATATTTAACAATATGTTCTTCTTCAGACTGATATATATATATATATATATATATATATATATATATATATATATATATATATATATATATATATATATATATATATATATATATATATATATATATGTGTGTGTGTGTGTGTGTGTGTGTAAACAGAGGAACATTTTGTGCGTGATTCATTTAAACGACATATATTATGTTCAATCGCTAATATGCAGTAACAATGTGCGATATTATTACATATACTAAAAAATAGAGTTTCTCATTTTTATGGGATATCCAATTAGTATAATGAGTTTTAAAAAGATTTTAATAAATAACAACCCGTTGTGATTCATTTGTAATTTTATTGTTTTCTGTTTTACAAATTGATTTTTTTTTTCATATATATCAGCTATAGTTTTGAATACATTGATAGATTGATTTAACCAGTATATTTACCCATCCGGAACAATATTATACCTAAAAATAAAGGATATGCGTTCATTGTACTTCGTATTTTCATTTTTTCTATAATCGTTTCTTTAGAGAACTTGTTGTTTTTTCTTTTCTTTTTGAATTTTTTATTATTGTTGTTTGATAATTTTTCTCAATTGTTTTTTAATAATTTTATTATAATTGTTTTATAATTATTTATAATTGTTTCTTGGAGAATTTGTTTTGCTTTTTGTTTTTAACTTTTTTATTAAAAATTAATTTATAGAAAACGACTGATTTGTAAATCGACCCATACATGGGACCATTGTAGATTATTTAATGCCAAATACTCTTTATACATATATATTAAATGTATATATGATTTGTAAACACATTTTGTGAATAAGATTCTTTAACTAAGCGGGCTTTTTTTTTACACAGTTAAAAGCTTTTAAGTATTGCTATGTAAGAGTCACAATTCAACATGGGTCATTTGTTTGCGCGCAATTTGTTCTATTTGACCCATAGATAGCAGCTTATCAAATGTTGGGGGGTGGGGTCCTCGTGGTGTAAAGGTTAATTCGCTGGACTTGCGGAATCGTAGAAAGCGAGTTCGAACTCCAGTTGACGATTACGTTCACTTTCGGAAAAATACCATAGGGAAAGGTATGAACGCCCTTATCCTCCCAGCTATGGGTCGAAGAGCACACTTTTGTTATTCTCGAAGGATCACTTTGGCATTAAATAACCCACGAAGGTTGATATGCCATTAAACAAAGAAATCAAATCAAATCTTATCAAATGTTACCCCTCCGGGTCAGAGTGGAAATTGGAGCAATGACAATGAAAGGGTACTCCACATTCCCCAAATCTACAAGGATGGAGCGTTGCATTAGATTGTTCAATGTCAAAAACCGGACACTCGTTGGCGGGGTCTTACACCCTTGCAGAGATGCTTTCGGTGTATTCTACAACCTAGTCGGCTGAGCCTGTAGAGGGGAATAGTTTTGTGTATAACGTATAACTTTTATTTAAAAAAGTCAAAAGGTTATTTGAATTTTCAAAAGTTTTAATGATAGGGTATGTAATTTTAGACTTACGTAAATGTTTAGGATTTTTCATTTCCTTTGAAAAATACTTCGCCAACGAAAATAAAACATAAACACACACACACACACACACACACACACATATATATATATATATATGGTAACGGTTTTCATTTTTATTTAACTTCGCTCAGGCTCTATTCAGGGGTGGGGTATTTTATAAAGTCTGGGTCGATTTCAAATTGAGACCCAATCTTGAAAATATATGCAAGTACTATTGGTATTTCTATACATACATACATACATACATACATACATACATGTGTACGTATGTGTAGTATTAGCATTGTTCTATTTCAATTTACATATGTATATATGTCTACATACTATGAATATATATATATATATATTGAACTTTACAAGTGAGTGAGAGAGAGATTGACACGCACGTGGAGAGGATGAAAATTCATTGGCTTAAAAGTTCATATGATGACGTCATATCTACTGTTGGGGATATTTTAATCAATAGAATCCACGCACAGCAACACCAATGGGTGAACCGCGGTGGGGGGAGACTAAGTTTAAAAGTAAACCTCCATTAGTCAAATTCTTTGAAAGTAGCATACCAGACGATGAACTCTTCAGCTGACCCTAGTATATAATCATTAAGGGTTTTCGGACTATTGTCTTCATCTTTATTGTTATTTTCACAACGTTTCCGCCGATATGGAGTCGCCTCTTCTGATTCCGCTTGCCATAACCGGGTACAAATGTTAAATATTCCTGTATTGTTACTCGCCTGTAGTAAGGATTGAACCTGCAGGAATCAGAAGAGGCGACCCCCGTGGATTCAATAAAGGACTTAGTTCGAAGTTCCGTCAAGGTTTTCGAGTTCGACAAACATCTGAAGAAGGCCGGAGGACATATCAACCGAAACGTTGTGGAAATAACAATAAAGATGAAGACAATAGTCCGAAAACCCTTAATGATAATAATTAACGAGCTTCGTCTCAGAAATTTAGACAACTAATGACCCTAGTATATATATATGAATTCGTTTTATATTTCAAAAAGAATCGAAACTGAAGCTGTATTTACTAAGGCATAAATGAGCAATGAACGTTGATTCTCGCCATTCAGCTCATGAATCTAAGATTTTTATATTTTTGAAGATCTTCACGTCCTCAAATCTTACCCTTGAAACGAATTTTCAGTTAAGGAAACAACAAATAGTCAAGCGTATCAAGGTCTATAGAATATAGGTGCTGCACTTGCACAATCCTGTGTTTCGCCAAAACCATAATAAAAAAGAATCGAGAAATGTCAATTGACAGCAGTTCCAACATCATCATTTTACTAAATAAGTTACTCAACTGTCTAAAGGTTTTCATTTAAAATCTTAAAAATGAAATGTTTCAATTCTGATATGAGGAAATGAAAACGGACAGATGATCAACAAAAAACATAAAACTGATAGCCCAGAAGAATACGCCGACTGCATCTCTGCAGAGTGGTAAGACCCCACCCACAATAAGTGTCCTCGATATCCTATTTACCAACCCCTCCGCTCGGGCAGGATATGACACAAGGTCAATTTTTTAAGCGGAGTTTAACAGGTTTGAATTCAGAGTTTTCCTTCTCCTAGACTAATTGCTTAACCAAGGCTGAAGAACCTAGTCTGTCCTACTATTTACCCATAGCTGGAGGGAGAATAACTTGATTCATACCTTTCCCAAGGGTATTAGTGTTATGTGGAATGCAATTAGTCTCGTCCAGGATTTGAACTCGTGTCGCCGTGTTCATTTCCTACGACGATAACAATTACACCACGGGCACCTCCTTTTTACCAACCCCTCCGCTCGGGCAGGATATGACACAAGGTCAATTTTTAAGCGGAGTTTAACAGGTTTTGAATTCAGAGTTTTCCTTCTCCTAGACTAGTTGCCTTACCAAGGCTGAAGAACCTAGTCCGTCCTACTATTTACCCATAGCTGGAGGGAGAATAAGGGTGTTCATACCTTTCCCAAGGGTATTTGCCCGAAAGTGAACGTAATAGCGCGACTGGAGTACGAACTCGCGTACTACGATTCCGCAGTTCATCGCTTTAACCATTACACCACGAGGACAGTGTCCTCGATATAACACTAAACAATCTGATGGTGATATTCCAGTACTGGAGCTTTAGGGACTTCATGGTCATTTCTCCCAAGTCCACTCTGATCTAGAGTGGTAGCAACTGATAAAGTCTTATCTTTGGGTCGAATAGAATTGTTTGACCGCTGAAATGTGTGCAAACAGATGACCTACGTTAAATTGAATCGTTAGAAATAGAACTCTTTGACCATTCAATTGAACATTTAAACAAATGACTGTCTAATTGAAATGTTAGTGTTACAAAGCAAAATTTGGAACCATTTAACTGTGCACAAACAAATTATTAATGTTGAATAGAATAATTAGTGTTAAATAGCAATACTTGTAACCACTTCACTATGTGCAAACAAATGCTTAATATTGAATAGAATTATTAGTATTAGATAGCAATAATTGAAACCATTTAACTGTGTAGAAACAAGAGCAATATTAGTGTGCTAACAAATTCGTTTACAAATCATATGTATATACTTTAAATGTGTGAAACAAATAACTGATGTTTAATTGTTTGTGTTACATAGAAATACTTGAAACTATTTATCTTTGTAAAAGCAAATGATTTTTAGTAAATAGAATTATTTATGTTAAATAGAAATACTTGAAACCATTTAACTGAGTGCAAAAATGGGCTCGAGTTCGTTTAAACAAATGTGTTTACAAATCATACATTCAAAATATGTATAAAGAGGATTTGGCATTAAATAACCTACAATGGTTGATATGCCATAAAAGCCAACCAAACCAAATCATATATATTTAATATATATGTATAAAGAGGATTTGGAATTAAATAACCTACAATGGTTGGTATGCCATAAAAGCCAACCAAACCAAATCATATATATTTGATATATATGTATAAAGAGGATTTGACATTAAATAACCTACAATGGTTGATATGCCATAAAACCCAACCAAACCCAATCATATATATTTGATGTATATGTATGACGAGGATTTGGCATTAAATAACCTTACAATGGTTGATATGCCATAAAACCCAACCCAACCAAATCATATATTTAATATATATGTATAAAGAAGATTTGGCATTAAATAACCTACAATGGATGACATGCCATAAAAACCAAATCAAACCAAACCTAACAATATCTAAGTAACTTTTGCGACGCATCTTTCAAAAATTAGTTTAAATAAAGGAGGTTTATCTGCAAGTGGGAAGCACATTTTAAGACAACAACAACAACAACAACAACATCAGACTAGAATCTCTCATGAAAAATGTGACACATGGATCAACCAGCCCAGAAAATAAGACCTTCTTTTAAGTTAACAAGAAAAAGAAGATGAAAAAAATTTTACCCATAATGGACTTCATTGTTCCAGCAAACTATACTGTGGCGAAAACTGAATGTATTCCTGGCTTTCCCAAAGAACTGAAAAAAAAAAATACCCACATGGAATATGAATGTGAGAGAAATAGCAATTATAATCGGAAAACTGGGGACAAATCCAAATAGCCTAGAAAATAAAGTACGAGAACTGGAGATCCGTACAAGGATCGAAACCGTCTAGTCAGCTGTATTGTTAAGATCGTTTAGAATACTGAGAAGAATCGTGGAAAAGTAAAAAGACTTACAAAAATATGAAAATTTATTGGTAAAAAAATAGCAAGAGTAAATTATGTGTATATAAAGGTGAAAGGGTTAATAACATTATATGCGAATGCAGTAAACTGGCAAAAAAGAAATACAAAAGTAAGCACGATTGGGTTGGAATGTTAATTCCCTGAGAATTATGCAAGAGATTAAAATTTAAACATGTTTATCAATGAGATATGTACAAACTAAAATTTGTCCCAGAATATAAGACGTATAAAATTCCCCTAGACTTCAAGATATAAAAGGATCACATGATCTCAACCAGAAGACCAGACATCGAGTTGATTAACAAAACGAAAAGAAAATGCTGTCAACAGGACTTTGCCGTTCCAGTAAAAAACAAAGGAAGCGAGAAGATGAACAAATACTTGAATCTTGCCACAAATGTGATGGAGACACAAATTGTTGCTGGTGCGCTTGGAACGCCCCCTAAAGGATTGGGAAAGAAATTTTGTGGGATTTGAAATTAGAGGAAGAATCGATAAGACACAGACTACAACAATCAGCGAGATTACTCAGAAGAATCGTAAAGACCAGAGGAGATTTGCAGTGAATCAGACACCAGTGAAAGACCACTCCTGTGAAAAACTCGAAAGGTATAATATATATATATATATATATATATATATATATATATATATATATATATATATTGTAATTTTATATGTATACATACTTTGAAACTATTGTTTCGTGCTCTAGCTTCTTCACAGATTTTCAAGACATTCCTCGTGCACTTGAACAATTTAATGCTAACAGCGAAAGAAATGTTTTAATCATTAGTATAAAAAACAAGATATTAAGAGAATGATTTTGTTTATAGTCGCCAAGGTTTAACGTTATTTTTTTTTTTTTATATTAAACAATCATCAGAGCAATGTTAATATGTGATGTTGTACCTTCTGAATTAAATCTGATCTTTTTTTTCAAATGAAAAAAAAATAAAAATCTTTAATATTCTATTTTTGTTTGTAGCGTTCTGTTTCAAAAATGTGTTAGGTAATTTAATAGTATATATATACATATACATATATATATATAACTATCTCTTCTTCTACTCTCTTACCCAGTCGGCTGGGGCTATAGAATACACCGACTGCATCTCTGCAGTGGGGTAAGACCCCACCACCAATGAATGTCCTGATAATATGACACTAAACAATCTGATTGTGAGGTTCCAATAATGCTGGAACTTTGGGGAATGCGGACCACCTCATCATTGCCATCGCTCCCATGTCCAATCAGGCCCGGAATGGTAGTACCTGATTGGGTCCTATCTTAGGATCAAATAAAACTAAACTGCCTACATATATTAAACTGAATTGTTTGAAATAGAACAGTTTTGCCATTCAACTATACTTATAATGGATTGAATTGTTTGGATTTGGACTTTGACTAAACTGACTTGCTTGAAATAGAAACGTTTTTGATAATAAAACTATGTACTCATACTAAATTGAATTGCTTGAAAAACAGATTATTTGTATAAAAAAGATTTGTCATTAAATAACCTATATTTCAAGCTATTCAGTTTATTCAAACAGTTACAATTCAAATAATTCAATTTAGTGTAAGTATAGTTTTTGTGCACACACAAATTAAATGTCAAAACAGTTCTATTTCAAGCAGTTCAGTTTAGCATAAGTACGCAGTTTAGATATCAAAACAGTTCTATTTCAAACAATTTAGTTTTGAGTATGTACAGTTTTAATGTAAAAAGCAGTTATATTTGAAACTATTCAGTTTAGCATAAGTACGCTGTTTACATGTGAAAACAGTTCTATTTCAAGCAGTTCAGTTTAGCATAAGTACGCAGTTTAGATATCAAAACAGTTCTATTTCAAGTAATTTAGTTTAGCATAAGTACACATTTTAGTTCTATTTGACCCTTTGATAGGACCCTATCAGGTGCTACTATTCCGGGCCAGAGTGGACATGGGAACAATGGCAATGAAGGGGTACTCCGCATTTTCTAAAACTTCAGCATTATTGGAACCTCACCATCAGATTGTTTAGTGTCATATGCAGGACACTCGTTAGAGGGGTTACCCTTCTGAAGTGGTGCAGTCGGTATATTCTTCATCCCCAGCATACTGGGCAAGCTTTTTAGCACGAATTAGATGAAATAAGAAGATAAGTTGAAAAAGTCGGGTCTTTATTTAACAGAACTGTAGTTAAAAATAATGCTAGATTCAGTAATCCTGTAGTGTCTTTTATTATGTATGGTAACTAACATTTGGAATCTTTAAAGTTAAAAATGACATTAGTTTGTAAATTATGTCAGACCATTACTGTTTTTCGTCGCCTTTTTCAGAACTCTCAATTATATATATATATATATATATGGACTTGTATCAAGATCAAAAGCAGCCACTTGCAATAGCTAATGTCAAGAATAAATGTCTAATTAACATCTTTTAAATTGGTCTCTCTAAATTAGTTTTCAGATTTTAAAATAGTTTAATAGAAGCTTTGGCAGCCATTTTGAAGCCCACATAAACACATACAAACATTATCCTCTTATCCATTCTCTCTCATCCAGTCATGTTTGCGTTTTTATGCACGACGGAAGATCAGATTGCTCAGACATATTGGGTAGCTTGCGCCCTCAAAAATAAACATTAAGTGCGTTTACGCTTTAGCTAAATATGACAGTCTCCACCAAGTTGTTTATTTGCTGTGAAATTTGATCTTAGAAAGACGAAGGTCCATGAAATCGCCCACGAGAAGATAGAATTTTGGAAAGTGTTATTTCTTTGGATTAAGGTTATGCTGTATTTTTTTTTTTCTTGTAAATAAGTTTGATTTGATAGGATAGACACTTCGTTTCTGCCTATTTCATAGTTGGACCGTATCCCTCGCAAAAAAAAAAATATACAAATAATATAAATATAAACATAGTTATTTGTAGTTGCCGTCAAGAAGGAATGCTGCGAGCAATATTTAACAAGAACTGGAAGCAGCACCCAATAAGCAGCAGCAGTATGGCCACCTACCACGCATCACGAAAACTATCAAAGTTAGACAAACTAGACATGCGGGACACTGCTGGAGAAGTAGAGACGAGTTCATAAGCGACATACTCCAATGGACCCCTTCATATGGACGAGCAAAGGCAGGACAACCCGCTAGAACCTACATACAGCAGCTCTGTACCGATATTGAATGTATCCCTGAAGACCTGCCGGAAGCAAAGGACGATAGAAAAGGGTGGCGAGAGAGGGTCAGGGATATCCATACTAATGGCGTGACATGATGACAATGATGAGATATATGTTGAAATATGAAGAAAAAATATTCTGAGGATGATTTTATTTATAATTGAATTAGTTGTCAACGCTAAATGTTTTGGTTTTTGCATTAAAGTTCGTCAGATTTGATTTAAATAAAATTCAGTAGTTACATTACATATTTAATCGTCCTGATGAAGGTTTAATGTTCAAAAAACCGAAATATTTAACGTTGACAAATAATACAACGATAAATAAAATCGTCTTCTAAAAACCTGAACACCTTGTGTTTTTTCATATTTGTACATGTATATACCGTCGGATTTACTCCTATTTTCCCATACATACATACATGCATATATATATATATATATATATATAGTAACTGATGATTTGGCCCTTCATTTACACAGTTTTGTGCAGAAAAGATTGTTTTTTAAGTAATCAGTGATTTCACGCAGCAGAACATTTTTAAAACATAAAATTGAAAACTATATACTTTTTCTGTGACTCCTAGTTTTACGATAAGATCTAAATTTAAATAGCGCAGACACAGAGTCAACGGTGCTTTAGACTGTCAGTTTCTAGACCACCAACGATACTGATTAATTGTTTCATTTAAACGACATATCAACCCATCAAGAGTTATTTTATACCAAGAAGTTAGAGAATCGTGTTCTTTGTACCTTCATATTTTTATTTATTTTTGGACACTGTCCTATCGAATACGAATATTTTTAAGACATATTTGATCCACATATTTGATCCATATATGGGAACCTAACAGTTACAATCACTCCTTGTTAAAATGACTTGGGAGTAATTATAATATATTTAGGGACGCCCAGGTTTAAAAAAAGAAAAGAAAAAGACTGGCAGCAAATCGACAACGAGTTCTGCTTGGCAAGAAGGAAATCAAACGAAAAAGCCGTTAGGATACGGGATAGAAAACAGGAAAAGAGTAGTCAACTACGAGACGCGACGATGGAAAGACAAAGGTTAAACACAAGCTACGACGATGTGAACCGGCCGAAAATTACGACACCGATTTTGAATGAATTCCTGCGAAAGGGTCTCACACCCACTGCGAATCTGTGAAATGGGAACCAGTGAACAAGCACGTGTTAGAACAACAACAAAAAACAAGAAAAATAATTCAAGGTCTGTTTTTGCTCTCTCTCTTATCACGACGTTTCTCTTTGGCTAGCTAATGTAGTCGACTCATTTTACATAGGATGTTTCTTTCTTCTCGACGACTGCTAAGAAGTGTAATAGCGAATAAACTTTTGTATTAGCGAATCAAGACGGTTTTTTTATGTGTTCATCACTTCTTCACTTTGTCTTACGGTGGGGTTACAACAAGGGTCCATCTAACGCTTAAAGCATCATGTTACAGTAATAACGATGAAAGGATACTAAACACTTCCAACATCTCTAGAAGTGGAGCCTCACTATCGAATCCAGTTTTGTGTTATATCCTGGGCACCGCTTTTTCGGGTTTATCACTCTGCAAGGGACGTAGTCGGCATATTATAACTTCCTGCCGACATTCCTATCAGATGTATCTCGGTTCGACTTCAGGTAAAGTTTGAGATTTTAGGACATGAAGGACATTAAAAGAAATGTGACGGTGCGGCTTTACACAATCCCAAAAACAGAGTTTCGAAGGTGCTTCGACCAGTGGGAAACTCCCTAAGTTGACTATTTGGAAGAACATTAACGTTTTATTGATTGTTTATTACTGTCTTGTAAAATACAACTAAATACAACTTCCGTCTCAATTCTTTTTCTGATTTCGTAAATATATTACGCTCTCATTTAGGAATGATAACAAACGGCGTTCTTATGGTGACACGAGGCATTAATCGAACTACAATTAATCGATAAAAAAAGGGAAATATTTTCTTAATTAAATTCAACACATAATCACCTCTCTCTCTCTCTCTCTCTCTCTCTCTTTCTATTTCCACCTTTGCATTTCATTTTCTTTCATCTTTATTATTCTCTCTCGTTCTCTCTCTCTCTCTCTCTCTCATCTCCAATCCTCATCTTTTTCCTCTTCCTATTTCGCTTTCTTTCATCTCTCTCTCTCTCTCTCTCTCTCGCTCTCTTTCCACCTTTGCATTTCATTTTCTTTCATCTTTATTATTCTCTCTCTCTCTCTCTCTCTCTCTCTCTCTCTCTTTCCACCTTTGCATTTCATTTTCTTTCATCTTTATTATTCTCTCTCTCTCTCTCTCTCTCTCTCTCTCTCTCTCTCTATTTCCCCCTTTGCATTTCATTTTCTTTCATCTTTATTATTCTCTCTCTCTCTCTCTCTCTCTCTCTCTCTCTCTCTCTCTCTCTCTCTCTCTCTATTTCGACCTATGCATTTCATTTTCTTTCATCTTTATTATTCTCTCTCTCTCTCTCTCTCTCTCTCTCTCTCTCTCTCTCTCTCTCTCTCTCTCTTGCTTTTTAGCTTTTTTCTTCCCTTATACCTCTTTCAATTCTTCTCACTTTCTTCTCTCTTTTGGTCGTCTCTCTTCGGTGTCAGTTCGTGGATTTTTTTTTCTTTTTCAATTTTTCTATCTATCCAACTGTTTCACTCTTTCTTCTCATTGTTTCTTTCTTTCTTTCTTTCTTTCTTTCTTTCTTTCATTTTTTATTTATTAATTTTTCTTTCCATTTTTTTATTCCTATGTTTCCTTTCTTCCTTTATTTCATTCTTCCTATGCTTTCTTTCTTTCTTTCTTTCTTTCGTTTTTATTTCTTTCTTTCTTTACCTTTTTCCCTTTTTTTCTTCTTTTCTTTCCACTAATGTATACTTGAATGATTTGAAAGGATTTCAGTCGTACAATGTTCCCACGTTCTCATCTCAATTCAGGACTCTCTCTCTCTCTCTCTCTCTCTCTCTCTCTCTCTCTCTCTCTCTATTTCCACCTTTGCATTTCATTTTCTTTCATCTTTATTATTCTCTCTCTCTCTCTCTCTTTCCACCTTTGCATTTCATTTTCTTTCATCTTTATTATTCTCTCTCGTTCTCTCTCTCTCTCTCTCTCATCTCCGATCCTCATCTTTTTTTTGTCAAACTCTCTCTCTCTTTCCATCTCTCTCTCTCTCTTTCTCTCTCTCTCTCTCTCTCTCTCTCTCTCTCTCTCTCTCCAATTGCCTATAGTTCAGCCTTCCTTCTTTACTGCGTCTTTTTTTCTTTTGGTTTGGCTGCTTCTTTTTTTCCTTTCTTTTTCATAACATTACTTATTGGTTCTTTTAATTCAATCAAGTAACGATCACGTTTTCGTAGCCACCTCAGTCCTACTACCACTACTACTACCACCACTACTACTACTACCACTACTACTACTACTACTACAGACTCCACATCAGGTATTTTTTGTCACAACCACGATTTTAAATTGTCAGTCGTAGTAAAATCACTACCACTGCTACTAAGGTGACTTCAATTTATGCTCCTCTTGTTATCGTTTTCCATCTTGAGGTAAAAAATTGGGGTCCAACTCAATTGAAACCTCAAAGACAGCTACAACCCCTACCCCCAGACAGACTTTACCCACAACAACGGCTACTGCCACTTTTGCTCATATAACAATTATTATTGTTATCAATCTAGATTCGTTTCATTTCGTTGAACAAAATCCACGAGGTCAGTTTTCGAGGTAAGTTGTTTTTCGCTATTTTTTTAATTTTTCGTTGTGTGTGTGTGCGTGTGTGTGTGTGTGTGTGTGTGTGTGTGTGGTGATATAACCCCCACCTCAAAATAAGTAAAAAGATGCATGTGTTAGTATTAATGATGATCGCAGTTAAAATAAAGCATAAAAAACAGGTGTTTGTCGGAATGAAGGTGGACATCTGGTTGCCAGGCTTGGTGTTTACGGTTCAGTTGTCTGCTTTTTGTAGCTTATGTGTTTATTATTTAAACACTGACGACAAGAACCTGTTTTGTTTTTGTTTTATCTTCTTCTTCTTCTTCTTCTTCTTCTTCTTCTTCTTCTTCTTCTTCTTCTTCTTCTTCTTCGCTCTCAACATTTTTTGTCTGTCGCATCTTTCTCTTCTTTTCTTTTCCCCACCTCTTATTTTTAATTCTCTTATTTACTTTTTGAAATGTTCGAATATTTTAAACATATTTCCTAAAATGTTTATGCAAATTAAAAACACTTGAAATGGTTTTATCTAATGACGGGATTTTTTTCTCTTTTTTTTATTACCAAAAAATATACGAACTGAGTAAAAATGATTTTCTTATATATATATATATATATATATATATATATATATATATATATATATGTGTGTGTGTGTGTGTGTGTGTGTGTGTGTGTGTGTGTGTGTGTGTGTGTGTGTGTGTGTGTGTGTGTGTGTGTGTGTGTTTAGATGTCTTAATCACTGATGTTAAGAATTTGATATGTACGGAGATCCAGGATGCAATAATTTAAATAACTCTCCTGTTTCCTCCTTTTTCGCACCATTCATAAAACTGAGATAAAAAAAAAGAAGCTCTAGCTTCATATTGCACCAAAAATGTTAGGTTTTAAGGCAATCTCTGGTATATGAGACATCCCTCACTTAAGATAAACATGGAAAGAGCTGGACATTTTCTGGAACCATCCTCCTATTCACGTGAGCATCTCTATATCAAAGTTGACCTTTGTTGCACTCCATATTTATTGAGAAGTTGATCAAATCCTATAAACACTCTCATTGTTTTATTGGTGTATTTATAATTAAAAATATTATTATTATTATTATTTATTCATTAGTGTTTTTCACATCAGTGTTAGCTGATGGTCGTTCACTGGAGTTTGAGTGACAGCAAGTCTCTTCAAGTCTCCAGGACTCTTCTCAGTATTCTGGCCATTCTCAATAATGTAGTAGTTTTGATGGTCTCTTCTCGTCCGCCAACTTCCAAGTCCTCTAGTCCCTTTAGTAATCCTTTAGTTATTGTTCCAAACGCACCAATCACAATTGGTATGATTTTCAATTCCCTAGTAAGGTCGAGGTACTTATCCTTCTTTTCACATTCTTTTAGTTTTATTCTGTGGACAGCAAAGTCGACAGTTTTGCAAGTTCTCTCTTTTTGGTTGATTATTATTAGGTCTGGTCTTCTGGCCGAGATTAGGTGATCCGTGTGTATGTCAAAGTCCCACAGGAGTTTATGTGTGTTATTTTGTAGGACATGTTGTGCATAAGAGTTTTTCACATCAGCTATGACTGGTGGTTTCTCACTGGAGTTTAAGTGACAGCAAGTCTCTTCAAGTCTCTAGAAGTCTTTTTAGTATTCTGGATGTTCTAAACAATGCTGTTGTTTGGATTGTCTCCACTCGTCCTCTTCTGGTTGGGATTGGGTAATCTGTTTGTATCTCAAAATCCACAAAATGACAAGTTCTTATCTTCTTGGTGATTAAAACTAGGTTAGGTTTCCTGGCTTAGACTGGATGATTATTTTACTCCTTATTAGTTTTTCAAGCCAGTTTAACTAGTAGTTAAAGTCTGAGTGACAGCAAGTCTCGTCAGGTCTCCAGGACTCGTCATAGTATTCGCTACTGTTGTCTGTATGATTCCGATTCTTCCTCTGATTTCTAATTCCTCCAGTCTCCTTACCAAATCTTTGAAGACCGTTCTTAGCTAGCCGTTTATAATTGATGATTCTGATATTATTATTATTATTATTATTATTATTATTATTATTATCTTTTACTCCTTGAGAGTTTTTCACTTCAACATTAGCAGATGGTCAGTAGAGTTTGAGTGACTGCAAGTCTTCTCAAGTCTCCAGTTCTCTTCTCAGTATTCTGACCGATCTCAGAAATGTAGTATTTGGATGGTCTCCACTTGTCCTCTTCTTTCCAAGTCCTCCAATCCCTTTATTAATCCTTTGGTGACTGTACCAAGAGCACCAATTACAACTGGTAAAATGGTCACTTTCATATTCCACAGTTTTTTTCAATTCCCTAGCAAGGTCGAGTTATTTATCCTTCTTTTCTCTTTCTTTTAATTTTCATCTGTGGTCCGCCAGGACAGCAAAGTCCACAAGTCTGCAAGTTTTTTTTTCTTGTTGATTATTATAAGGCCCTTTTTTTTTTTTTTTTTACTCCAGCGTTAGCTGATCGACTTTCGCCGGAGTCCGAGTAACAGCAAGTCTCCGCAAGTCTCCGGGACTCTTCTCAGTATTCTAGCCAATCTCAACAATGCTGTAATCTGAATGCTCTCGATTCTTCCTCCAGTTTCTAACTGCTCCGATCTCCTTTCTAATCCTTTAGGAACCATTCCAGGTGCGCCAACTACAACTGGTACCACTGTCACTCTCATGTTCCTCAGTTTTTAGCACTCTGGCAAGGTCCAAGTATTTGTCTATATTTTCACTTTCTTTTATTTTTACTTTGTGGTCCGCTTGAATGGCAAAATCCACTTGACGACGAGATCTCTTTTTTTCGGTGTGGGTGGGGGTGAATAAGCATTAGGTGTAGTCTTCTGGCTGGTATCAAGAGATCCTAAAATCCCAAAGAATTTTTTGCGTCTTATTTTTAAGGACTGATTCTAGTTTGTGCATATACTATTTCGTAATATGGTCAAAATTTATTATTATTATTATTATTATTATTATTATTATTATTATTATTATTATTATTTACTCATTAGAGTTTTTCACATCAGTTTTACGAGCTTGCTGTAGTGACGACAGGTACAGTCAAAGAAAACATAAAATTCCTATTTTTGTCATTTCGCGTCGTCCATACAATCGAACGGTGAAACGTTATTCATCTGTAACCGTTAATGTTCGTGAATTTGCGCAGTTCAGCATACACTGGCGTAAACTAATGTATCTTACTTTATATCTTATGTCATTTTTTAACCAATTGAACTATTATTAAATTAACGAATTTTTATCAAATTCAAATGATATTTATCCTATTTTTAGAAGATAATCAATTTTTCATTCTACTGTCAGTCATGACGTAATCAAAGTAATTTTACGTGATAAAAATCATTGAACTGAAAAACGGTTTCATCTTCATAAAAATAATTTGTTTCTTTTATTTAGGACTAAACTTTTCTTACCGTTAAAATAAGAATTAAAACAAAACTAAAAGACAGATTTTCATATAGTTATAATGCGTTGATGATTGTGGCTTATAACAATTACGTTAGCATAACAGTTATAGGTGTTGGTTCCCTAAGCTTCAAAGTGACAGTCATCTAGAAGTTGCAGGTTCAATCCTGACGGCAGGTGAGTAACAATACAGGAATACTTAACACTTGTACCTGGTCATGGTTAATGAAATCAGAGCAAGAGACCCCCGTGGATTAAATAAAGGGGGTTGTTCAAAGTTCCGTGTAGGCCCCCAAGTTCGACAAGAAAAACCTGCAGAAGGTCGGAGGAAATATCGTCCGAAACGTTGTGAATATAACAATGAAAACAATAGTGCGAAAACCCTGAATGATATTTGTATTAAATCGGAATTCTTGAAGCCATATGACTGTGTACAAAAAGTAAAAAGTAAAAGTAAAGTTGGCGAACGTAGTCGAGGGCGACCAGAAGGCTCCCTTTTCAATAGCTACTACACCGAAGTGTAGGGGAGGGCGCTACTCCTTTCACTGGATTGCTCCACTTTACCGTCGATACGTACTTTATATTGCTGAGTGTTCATATTTACCAACCCCTCCGCTCGTGCAGGATATGACACAAGGTCAATTTTTTAAGCGGAGTTTAACAGGTTTTAATTCAGAGTTTTCCTTCTCCTAGACTAGTTGCCTCACCAAGGCTGAAGAACCAAGTCTGCCCTACGATTTACCCATAGCTGAAGAGAGAATAATTGGATTCATACCTTTCCCAAGGGCATTAGTGCTATGTGAAATACAATCAGTCTCGTCCAGAATTTGAACTCGTATCGCTGTATCCATTTCCTACGACTTTTCTATTTTCCATTACACCACGGGCATATTGCTGAATGTTAAGCAAGGAGGTATCAAGTACCATTTTTAAAGTCTTTGGTATGACGCGACCAGGGATTGAACCCGGGTCTCCCGGACCATTGGCGAACACTCTACTCACTAGGCCAATGAGCCGAGACAAATAAAAGTGCTATTTAATAAAGAATGCAAAGGAAAATTGAAAATAATTATGAATATGATTAAGCTTGAAGAAATAAATCAAATTTCGGTAATAAATAACCTTTTATGAGTTGATATGCCATTATACAAATAAACTTAAACAAACAACTATTTTTTTTCTTTCAGCAATAGTCGCTCCTTAACGCTATTTCTCTCTGTCTTTATTATATTCGTTCCTCCGTCTATTTGGTGGTGTAGTGGCTAACGTTCTGGACTGCGTCAATGTAGTAAGCGAGTTCGAACTCCAGTTGCGCTATTACGTTTATTTTGGGACTAATGTACCTTGGGAAAGGTATGAACCCCTTTATCCACCCTACCTACGGATTAAATAGTATCACTTCTGTTCTTTTACAAAGATGCCTTTGGCATTAAATAACCCTCGAAGGTCGATATGCTATTAAAGATAGAATCAAACCCTACTAAACCATCCATTTGTTCGAATTTGTTCAAGTAGTTTACTTTCGTCAATATCATATGATCATGGCACAAAAGTCTTCATGGGGTATTTGAAGCTGAGATTTGATTCATTTCTTCTTGTTTGATTTTCAGTGATCATTATTTTCTATGTTTCATAGAATTTTTTTTTTAATTACATTTTTTATTTGTTTCTAATAACTTCCTTTCACACAATAAATATATAAATAAACAAATAAAAAGATCTGCAATCGAAGAATAAGGTAGGCAAAATAGAAGAACGAAAAATAAACGAAAGAAAGAGGAATGAGCAAAAAAAAAGGGAAAAAAGGCAAACTAACGAAAGAGAATTGAATAAAAGAAAGAATGAAAAAATAATTTAAAAAAGAAAGCGAGAACAAAGGAAAAAAAATTTTTAAAAGAAAGTGAGAAAGAATAAAAAAGAATGAAAAAAGAAAGTGAGAAAGAAGGAAAAAAGAATGAAAAAAGAAAGTGAGAAAGAAGGAAAAAAGAATGAAAAAAGAAAGTGAGAAAGAATGAAAAAAGAATGAAAAAAGAAAGTGAGAAAGAAGGAAAAAAGAATGAAAAAAGAAGGAAAAAAGAAAGTGAGAAAGAAGGAAAAAAGAATGAAAAAAGAATGAAAAAAGAAAGTGAGAAAGAAGGAAAAAAGAATGAAAAAAGAAAGTGAAAAAGAAGGAAAAAAGAATGAAAAAAGAAAGTGAGAAAGAATGAAAAAAGAATGAAAAAAGAAAGTGAGAAAGAAGGAAAAAAGAATGAAAAAAGAATGAAAAAAGAAAGTGAGAAAGAAGGAAAAAAGAATGAAAAAAGAAAGTGAAAAAGAAGGAAAAAAGAATGAAAAAAGAAAGTGAAAAAAGAATGAAAAAAGAAAGTGAGAAAGAATGAAAAAAGAATGAAAAAAGAAAGTGAGAAAGAAGGAAAAAAGAATTAAAAAGAAAGTGAGAAAAAAGGAAAAAAGAATTTTAAAAAAGAAAGTGAGGAAGAATGAAAAAAGAACAAAAAAAAAAGAAAGTGAGAAAGATTGAAAAGAGAATGAAAAAAGAAAGTGGGTAAGAAGGGGAAAGAATAAAAAAGACAAAGTAACAGAAGAAGATTAAACAAAAGAAAGAAAGATTGAGAAATAGATGAAAAAAGTAAGTGAGAAAAAATGATAAACAAAAGAAGAAAAAGGGCAAAAAATTTAAACCATAGAAAGAAAATTAAGTGCTAGACTTTTACTGTCTAAGCAGGGGATAGCTGGTCTTAGACCCACTAAATTTTGGCGGCAAAATAGGAAAAAAGTTATTCTAAAAACGATGACGCACTTAGATCTTTTTGTCAGAAAAAGCAATTTTATTTTTTAGATGTGATGAAATGCTTTGACTTTCAAAGTGTTCAAGGTTTTCATTCGGTGTCTTTGTTTAAATACATATCAACTTTTGTCAAGGCCATCATTATAGAACAGTAGCAGAACTATTTAACCCAAAACTGGGGAGAAGGGAGTTTGCCTTTTCCAAACGGTTTGATTCGATACTGAACGTAATAACGTCACTGGATTTTGAACTCGCTGACTACATCATCACAATGTGCGTTAACTAAAACGGCATAGAAACTCTCCAACTTTTGAGGTAACTTTTGATAAAATTAATGTAAATTTTAAGGGGGTACTATTCTCAATAAGCACCTACATGTATATTGTAACTTAAATGTATAGAACGCATATAAAAAGACTACAGTTATTTTTATTTTACTCTTATTGACTTCTGTATAAAAAATAAATTATACCTTGATTTGCTTTATGCGTGTGCAAAGATGTAAAAAAACAAAAAAAAAACAATAATTATTGGTCAAAACAAAACAACAAAAATAATAAAATAAATAATAGCATATAATGTTTAAAACCAAATTATTACGTCAAACACTTCTGAAGCAGAGGTGGGGTGTATAATTAAAGAATAGAACGGCTTGGACGTTAGCTTTTCTCATTACATCCGGCTTTCATTGTTAATTTTTCCTAATTTAACTAATACATAGGTAAAGAATAAAATTAGTTATTTCTTTTTGTAAATGGATTTCTCTTACCCCAGCTGTGGCTTAAATAGTATCACTGCCGTTCTTCTATGATGATAGCTTTGGCATTAAATAACCCCCGAAAGTTGATGTGAAATTAAATCAAGAATTCAAACCAAACGAAAAATTCAACCCCAAAAATCATCGAAAAAACCTAAGCCAACCTTGGAGTCGCTAACTTTTCAAAAACTGGAATTTAATCGATAATTAGAATAACAATAGCCACATTAAATCTGAGGCCAGGGTTTACGATATTCAATGTCTGGATTGTAATAAAAAAATAGGTGAATCGACAGGAGTTTGGCTCATAATTATTAAATTAAAACCAAACTATCAGAAATCAATAATAACAAACAAATATTTATTAAAATCAAATTTCTAAGATCAATATGCTTTCCCATTCGCACAGTAAACCGCTATTTAGTTGTATATATAAATACAATTGCATGTTATAAGAATATAGATTAGGCCAAAATTATTAATCATGTAGAACAATTTTTTTGATAATCTAGATTTTTTTTTAATCATGGAGAGTTTGATATAAATAACTTAGGGAATTGTGACATCGGTGGCAAAAAAAGTCTCGTTTTTGACAGACACACGCATAATCTTCATTCTAATAAGATAAGCCTTGTTCACTCTTCTGGAAACAAGTCTACAAATTATCCCGGCCTTCAGTTAATTCGTCACTGCCTGCTGAACAAGAAAGAGATTCTATTCTCTTATTTGGAAATAATGACAACATATTTTCAAAATTTTAAAAACAAGTTTGCTTTTGTGTTTTTATTTATTTTTTTTTAATAATTTTTGTTGGTTTTTTAATAAACCTTAATTTTCAAGGTGGTCGTTTACAACCATTTTTATTTAACAAACTGTTATGGTAATTTACCCATGCACGCATGAACTCTCCTAGCAATAAATCGCAGCAGGTAGAAGTCAATATTCCAGCAGACAGCCTTGACAGTCGGACCGAAGAGACTTGCTGGTAACCCTCTCATTTGCATATGTTTGTATTACTGTTCTTTGTTAATATATTTGTTTAACTCAATTCCTCTCTTGTGTCTTTATTTCTGGTCCTAACAAGGCAACATCACAAACAATATCAATTTTGAAGATGGATGTTTATAAAACCGAATAAAAAGATTAAAGAAAAGCATTCGAAGATTTTACCCTGGGTTCGTATCTAAGTAAACAAACACTTATTATGGTTTTCTTTATAGAATTTACCTAAAAGTAATTAGATCTTATATTGCAATAAAACTCTGTTGAGCCTTTTCTCAGCTGAAATCTAGTTTTCAGATACGGGTTCCCTCAAAAATGTAATTATATATATATATATATATATATATATATATATATATATATATATATATCTTAGAGTACTCTGGAATTTCACCAGCAAATTTTTAAATGAATTGACAATATAAAAATTCCTTAGCACAACTCTCAAAAATTCACAAATGTAAATATTGTCAAAAGTTCCTAACAATTATTTTACCAATGACTATAACTCAGATATTTTATTTTACCCAATAATTACCCCAGCTGTGGTTTAAATAGTATCACTGTCGTTCTTCTACGATGATAGCTTTGGCATTAAATAACCCCCGAAAGTTGATATGAAATTAAACCAAGAATTCAAACCAAACTAAAAATTCAACCACCAATATCATCGAAAAAACCTAAGCCAACCTTGGAGTCGCTAACTTTTCAAAGACTGGAATTTAATCGATAATTAGAATAACAATAGCCACATTAAATCTGAGACCAGGGTTTACAATATTCAATGTCTGGATTGTAATTAAAAAAATAGGTGAAACATCCTGTAATCTTCAAAAAGGAGTTTACGAACACAAAAAAGACGTAAATACTGGTTTCGTCAGATAATTTTGAAATTAATTGCAAGTTTAATTTTAAAGGTTTCAAAATGTTAGTTTAAATACATTATAAAAAAAAGCCGGAAAATTGTTGAATTAAGCATCATTTCAAACCACTAAACTATGAAAGACCCAGATTTTTCAATTTATCCCCTATTCAGTCAAATTAGTGCTGACAACTTTCTGGACTTCGGTCCGGAGCGTGGCCCTGG